>JAZDUH010000431.1:2307500-2752500 GCA_036419115.1 Scarus forsteni
TGGTTCTTCCTGAAAAGCCCCTCAAGAGCTGATGGATCTAATCACACTGCAGATACAGGGCATGTGAGATAATGTGATGTCTGTGATCATGATCAGCCCTGGAGATGGATCAGCACTGGGGATCATTTACCGGACATGCCCATTTCTCTTTTCTATGCAGGATTAGAGCGATGTCTTGCCAACTCGCTGTTCCACTTTGGGAATGCTGTTGGAGCGTTTATGTTCATACAAGACGTTCTCTTGGACATGCTCCAAAGAGCAGCATAAGCGAGCGCTTTGCCTTCGCTAGTATTCCAATCAGTTGTGGATGTTGCTGCTGACAGGCAATTCCATACATGGGTCATAAAGTCTTTTATTGCTGCAGCATTGGTTGGGAGAAACAAATAGAGACAGACCTGTGTGAAGGGTGGCTGGATGTGCACAGTCAACAACTTGAAGGCTCTGAAGGATAGATGAAACAAACTTAGCAAGCCTTTACCATCCACTTTAGTGTAAGTGAAAAATTACAAGATAGCTTCTTTGCAAATTGTCGATAATTGGTCAATTTTTGAACATGCATCTGGGCAGCTAAGTGGCCAATCATATTATACCAAAAGTGCATACGTTTTCATGTTTTAGCCTCAAATATTTGAGTCTAAGCATTCATAGGAAGCTATTTGAAGCCATCTAAAACATTTGCAGGGATTGTCACGTGAGATTAGTTGATAGTATGCATTCAGCAGCATGTGCAACTATCAGCTAAGATGCTCTAAATCCAAAATTCCCCACAACCAGGCCATCGATCAGTATTGGGCTGTAGATCATTTTGTATGGGCCATAAAGAAACAGTTACCCTGTTTTAGTCTGAGTGAAAAACCTGCCATATATACAGCTCACCCACACAATGTGCTGATATATTTAACAAGCGTGAATGGAGTTAAAGACTCACTTCCCACCTGGAGGGGGTAACCCAATATTTCTCAGTAGAGAACCATGGTCTAAAACTTGCATATGCTAACCCTCATTCCAGCTGTTTGGCACTCAACAAAACAAAATTCAACCTCCACTGAATATTGCCTGCTATAGAAGCCAACAGAAAAACATCATATGCAAAAGCAGAAAAAATTAAATCTCCAAACTTAAAAACCTTCCCGCCCGGGCTGCAACTTGAGAATGTGTCCATTAAATTAACCAAAGTATCAGTGACACAGGTAAACCCTATTGGAGGCTAATGGCCCTTTTCCATTGGCCCTACTCTACTCTACTCTACTCGACTCTACCCGGCTCTACTCTACTCGCCTTGTGCTGCTTTTCCATTAGCTCCAGTCGCCTGTCCAACGGGGTGCAGTGTCGCTGTAAATAGCTGAGCAGCTCTGCAGCGACGTCATTTTGAGCGCGACACAACAATCTGTGGCTTTTTGTCACAAACCAAGTAAAAAAGGAAAGCAGAGGAAGGCTGCAGGTGGCAAGAAGAAATACCCCTTGAGAAGCACAGGAGAGTTTTGGAAGCTATACAACAGAATGAAGCCGAGGATGAGAGCAATCGAGCTGCATGAAAAGACGTATGAGGGTAAGCTAATGGTAGCTACCACTAGCATGCCAGCTCGTCGCGCTCATGACTCATCGATGACGACATCGTCTGACTAATCAGTAGCCGGCAGTCGGTGATGTCATCTTTTAGTATCGACTCAGCTCGCTTGGAACCGGAGCGGATTAGGTACTAAAACTAGCCTGTTTTAGGAGGTACCAGGCTAGTGGAGACACGCTGCAAATCAAGTAGGGCCGTGTAGAGTAGGACCAAGGCGTGCTAGTGGAAAAGGGCCATTACACACAATGGGAATGCTGGCCCTTCAGAGCCTTCTCTGAATCTGAACCTTAGACTTGTATATATTTTTGCCATTAGAGAATAAACTGCCATTTGAGTTAATTGTATGTGGTTTATTGCCTCCTCTTGGCTAGAACCAGTGACAGATAAATAAAAGTGCCAATCAGTGCTGCTGCTCAGGTTTTACAGATCATGAAGAGACATCCGTATCAATTTTTTTTTTTTTTTTTACCTAAGCTAAGCTCAGTGCTCCTTAGGGGGCTTTTGATGAAAATAGTTGAAATCTAGATTTAAAAAACATCCTGTTACATTTTGGTTGTCGCTTTTTACACATACTGAGACTGTGGTAGTCCATTGGTTTGAAGCTTTGGCATTTTTCTGAACAGTTTATAACAGCTCACGCTGAAGTCTGTGGCGTCCCTCTGAAAAATTCAGGGACATTAACGCACGCAGAGATTTGACCTCAATTTCCCCGACAAGTTTCTCATAATCAAAAGTGCAGTGCTTTCCAGAGAAACATTAAAAACGTGTCATTAATCCTGGGTGTTTCATGATGACATCTCGGTGTAATTACTCCAGCTGACCCTGCTGAAGCAGAATGTGATCATCAACAGAACCAGAAGCTGAGGCTTTGTTATCTCCTGAGGGGGGCACGCAGCATGGAGGCCATTGACTGTTGACTTGGCTGATGGTAACAGTGTTGAAATAACGCTTTGAGGCGAGGATCAGAGCATGGCTGCTCGCCTTCACCCGGACAGCTCTGCCAAAGAGAAAAATACAATTTTGAGATGTGTGTCGGAGAGTGAGTGTAGCAGAGAAACAGTGAGTGGGGCATGGTTACATGTTTGCTTGTATGTTTAGAGAATAATGAGAGGACAATATGAGTAGCTGAGCATGTACAACATGCGTTGATGTGTCCTGCAGGAGGAAAGAAGGACTATTGAATCCGGAAAAAAATTCCATAACATGACTAAACTCTGCTTTTTCCTTGAACAGAAACTGTCACGTTTTTTTTCAAAAGATCACAAAAAACTTTGTCCCTCAGGCCATTAAACTCCTCACTGGAATTTTCTGCTGGGGACGTTAAGTCCACTTGTTGACCCCCAAAGTCATTGCCTTGATACTGTTGTACATCTTCCCACTAAATCCAAACACTGTCTTAATTTCATTCAGAAGTGCAGTCATGGTCTGTGAGAGTCCACTGAGTAGTATTGGCTCCCTGGTGTCATCACAAAATCACAAATTTAAAATCACATGTGGCTTAGCTGGTCCTCTCACTACCATGTCAGCTTGTTGGGATAAACCTTTTGGAAACAGTAACAGTATTAGCTGCACTACAAAGTTTTTCAAATTCACACAAGTCACATATTAAGTTCCTATTCACAATCCTTCCTTTCTATTTACGTGTGGAAGGATTAAAGAAGTTATTCTAGAAAAACCTTGTTAGCCCTTCAATCCAATTCAAAGCCTTACTTTCTGTTGTTTCCCAATTTACATCCGAGCAAAATCCGAATAAAGATCTCAACAAAGATCCAGATCTGTCAAATAAAGTCTGGTTATTGTGAACCACAACTGCTACTGCGCTTCTGGGTCCTTCCTGTGTTCGTGTCATTTACTTAAGTCAACTTAAAGTTTTTACCAGGATCCAGCAGAAATTATATTTACTTTGAGACAACTTAGATTTTACCCGTTGAAACCAGAAATCAATGTTTTAAATCATACTAGCTTACACAAGTACTTTGAATGAATGAAAGACATGTTTCACTTCAGTGTACAGATGTCCCCCTGATTAAGCGACGTCATAACAGTTGCATGTCTGCAGAAGGTCTATGCTCATGTTTTAGTAGCACAGTTTCTAGAACCTGATCAAAAACCCAAAGATGCACTCTCAAACCACCAAAGAGGACAACAGGTAGATGTATGGTGAACATGGATGAGATCCTGTGGAGCTTCTGTTCTCATGTTCTCATTACAAGACATGGAACACTGCTTGCTGTTCGGCCACATGTGTGAGCAGTTAAAATATTTATAGAGGACGTTGAAGTCTCCTATTGACTCTGACAATCTCTATGACAATGATTTATAGAACAGATATAAGTGATGGATGAGTCTCTGCATGTTTTATTCCCTTAACAGTAAAACTTACACATTTCAATTTAGATTTTGATCCATAAAAACAGTTTGGATATTAACTGAAAAGATGCCTTCACCCTGCAGTGATCCGTCATGTCTCCTGTGTTCATTATCTCATTTTATTTCCCTAAGTATGTGATGTTAAAGGATGTGTGACTGAACTTCAAAGAGCCACATGACAGACTGGGTTGAATTCATTCCTAGTTATTTTGATATCATAAGATTATTAGAGGCACACCTCAGGCTCACAGACATAGGCTAGCACGTGATTGTTAATTTAATGACACAATGCCCATAAAGGATGATTGCACAGCTATGTCATCATGTAATAAACGCTGCTACAGAAACAAGACCTAGTCCCCGCTGCACAACACACTTAGGCTTTCTGGGTTTGTGCTCCAAAACTAAACCGCTGCAGTTTAGCTAAGGTGAAACCCTAAAATACCTTTAAATCTGATCACATATCCATGTCCCAGAAGCACCTATGAGTTCATTCTCTAATGGTAACTTTTTTAAATTGACAAAACTACTCTGCAACCAACTTTTTTCCCTGTCCTGACCCTCCCACTGAGAAACACTGCTCGAAAGACAGAAAGCAAGATGAGCCATTCAGACGCCTGCCCTGACCTCTGCACAGGAAACACCTGATCCTGACAGGAAACAGCATGCGCTCCTCGGGTCCCCCTCATTAGCAGGCCGTACCCGACCTGTATCAGCGTAAGGACAACAAGGGCTCACTGCTGGAATGGAAGGAGCAGACATCTGCTTGCCATCACAATGGAGCTGCTGCAAAGAGAAACAGATGCATCTTCTGTGACAAGCCTTCATAAAAACAAAGGACAAAAAGTCTCAGAGGAGAAGCACTGATATTTATGATGGTATGAGAGAGAGGATGAGGGATATTTTCATCCTGGCCCGTCATTTTTCTTGATAACAAAAAGCAAGCATCAGGTGCAGAGAAGATTTCCAGTCACATGGTTTTCACAAGGTCCTGGACAGTGAATTCTCCTGTGTAGCACTGCCAAATAAAAATGAAGCCAAAAGAAACAACACTCCGATTTACGGGAGTGTCCCTGATGGGAGATTTGCATCATTGTTGTTAGAATTTGTTCATTAGAAACTTAAAATCATGTGTTTTAATATTTTATCCTCGAGTGTTTGAATTACATTTTCTTTTCCCACATAAATTTTTGTTCATATGAGCTATGAAACACACAGCAGGTCAATTGTTCCCAACTTCTTCTTGCCGGCCCCTCCTTTGGCAGATTAAAATGGGGTAAAGCCCCTTACTACGCATGTGAGCCACAATTAGTTGGTGAACAGGAACTCCAAACCTCATTCCACTTGTGCCTTTTGCCCTACAATCAGAGCCTCGAGTTACATTTTTTTCATCCAGCCTTGAAAGACTGAGGGTCAGTCCTCATTTTACATGCAACTGAAAGTGTGCTGTCTTACAGCAGAAGGCCTACTGCCATCCAGGAGTCAGCCAGGCGAAACCATTCACAAGCCAAGAAGAGGAGCTCACTGAAGGGCCATCTCCACTAACAGCTGAAGATACATCCAGAGCTTCAGTCCTGGAGATTGAGGTCAAGTCTGAGGCTCCCACAGCTGATGCGAAAGCTCCAAAAACCAACAGTAACTGTGCCAGCCAAAGACATACAAATAAAGCTTCAGTCCTGGGGGGTTAGGCTGTCATTGACCTTCTTTTAGCAGCAGATAGAGGGGAGGGCTCAATTTTAATCCTTTTAGATCTCAGTGCAGATTTTGATACTGTTGTTCATGCCATTTTAATTGAACATCTTATAAACTGGGTGTGTATCAGGGGCACTGCACTGAGCTGGTTTCAGTCTTATCTTTTACAAGGTGACCACGGGTCCTTAAAAAGTCTTAAATATTTTTTTTCAAATTTAAGGCCTTAAAAAGTATTAAATTGTCTTAGATTCAGATCAGACAGGTCTTAAATGTGCTGGCGAAAATTTCTGGAAAGCACGGACTGATCTAAGGTGGGCTTTACACGAGTATGAATTTGTAAGACTCCGGTAAAATAAAGCATCTATCTGGTGATATTGACACACGGTGACGCGTATTTGTCCATGACTCTGCATCTTTTTTGAAAACGGGTCTGCAAGTGGATATCTGCGTATTCGTCTTCATGCCGTAGTTGGTATAAACAGATAAGTCCGGAAAAGACGGTGACCTCATAGCACCCCTCCTCCTCCGCGCCCCCCAACCCACGCTGTCACACACACCAACAACAACAACAACAATGGCGGCAGCTGGGGGCCTGTTGCACGAAGCTAGGATTCAGACATCCAGGCTAAATAAAAGCCTGGCTCAACGAATCCAAAACAAGGGGGTTCAGGCTTATTTGGTTGCACAAAAGACCAAGCGAGGATGAGAGCACAGGGATTCTTCAAGCCAGGTGTAACCCATCCTGGATCAGTGCGCGCACGCGATTACTCCAACAGACCCCGCAATCGATCACAGAATCATGGATTCACCATGACAACAAGAGCGGCGTGCCTGTCTCCGTCGAAGCAGGAAGTCCTCATGGAGGCATATTAGGAGGTAAAAGACCTAATTAAAAAAGAGAAAACACCGCCACAGCGATACAATAACAACAGGAAGCTCTGCAGACCGCCTGAATTTACGATAGTGCACTAATAAACACTCCGCTGAAACATCATGATATCGATTTAAACAGTTCATTAAAGTCTCCAGAATCAAAGTTCTGTCCTTATGAATTTGTTGAATTGCAGGTGAAACTAAAAATTGAAACATCAGCATTTGCTCTTTATGCTGCATGCTGCTGTTGGATTATGTGTGCAAGTGTGCACGAGTTTGCGCATGCATGCAGAGCCGTCTCTATCTAACGTTGGGCCCTAAAAGAGATTTTATATGATGCCTCCCTCCATCTGTGATTTATATATGCTTACAGAAGCAATCGAATAGCATTGTTTTCGCCTTTTTCTTTAATTTATAAGAAAATGAGTCACCAAATTTGCATGCTCAACAAATAAATAGCCTTAATACAAAAATTCTGAAATAAGAAACATCATCACCATAAAATAAAAACCCTTTAAATAGGGGAACAAATAAAAATTGTAATAAATTGTAACTAAAAAATCAACAGCAAATAGGCTGCTTTAACTGACCATGTAATTAGCATAAAAACTCCGTACAAAAACATTTACGCTATGCAATAACTGTACATTTACATTTAAATCATTGTGAGCTTTTCTATTTTAAAAGTTAATAGTAATCATTAGTTTAAATTTAATTATACTGAGAGTGTTTTGTTTCACTGATTTTATGATTTGATTTTGTTTATATGTTTTGAGTCTGTGCTTTGCATGTTGAGCTCTTTGTAACTTCAGTTTTTAAGGAGCTGATGGTTTACCTGCTCTGATTTATCCTTATGCACTAAACACCATGTGACTCTTTGACTTTTACAGTAACTAATATGGGATGTGCATTTTTTATATAGATTCTATGGATAACTCTTATCTAATGATTGCAAAATCATGTAAAATCATAATTTCATCTAAACTCACTGCAATTAATGATGACAAATGTCTCAATAATGACTGTGGGTCTTGTTTAATGTGATAAGGATGTGTGGTGGGCAGTGGAGTAAAACTTGCTTTCCGTCTGTGGGGACTGCTGACTGAGAAAAGGGATGAGATTAAATAAATCCTGGAATTTAGCCTGGTCTGGAGCAGACTAGAGCTAAAGAATAAATCTCCATGGTAACATATATCAAAAGATATCCCACTCCACCCATCCGACTTTTGTGCAACCAGATCATCGATTAATTGATCCAGGATAACCAAGATATCCCGGCTTAATCCCTTATCCTACTTTCGTGCAACAGGCCCCGGGCTGATTCTGATCTTGTTCCAGCAGCTACAAATATTGCTACGACTTTCATCCCAACATTTGCTCACAGAACACCAACAACACCAGCTACGGCAACAACAGCAACAAGGTGTCACGCAGAGATGAAGCATGTTACGCACGCATGAGCACTTGTTGACGTGGAATTCGCCTCGGAGCAGAACTGTGATATTACAAGTATAGTAACCCACGAACTACATTACCCAGCATGCAATAGGGGTTGGTAACATGCATGGGAACCCATAGGTACGTCCCGGTAGATCTAGCATGCAGGTAGCTTGAGACTGAGGTTTATAGAATGTTGTCAATAAAACAAGCAACGTTAAACCAACTTGCTTGATTATAAGCCAAGCATGACAACACAAGAACCAGACTGGCAACCCAACAGGATTTTGTGTGGATTTTGTGTTGTCATGTAAATGCACAAGCCTATGTACAATACGATGTGTAAACAGCGATACATGTTTTGATGCCGACGCCAAGACAATACGGGGCCGTCTTTGTGTGAGGATAATGTGGCCCCGTCGTTTAGATCACGTGACGCAATAAGTCTGCTGCAGAACCGCAGAAGTAGAAGAGTGTGAGAACACAATCCAAATACAGTCAGATAAGTCTCATAGAGAGGTACAGAAACCAGAAAATAGTCACATTTAGCTGGAATTAGCGAAATTTTCCTTAATTATAATAGTGGGTGGTGTAATCGTTATAGCTCTAACTTATCTGGACATGTGTTCTTTTTTTTATCTTTTTCATGTCTTTGTTTTACAGTAGAGATACAAAAACAATGTACTATATCCCCTTCCGTCTTAATTTGCATTTGTTTACTTCAGGTGAGGTAATTCACAAACTTCACCTACTGGCACGGTTTAAATAACTGTTCTCTGTCCACATTAATAAAAACATTTGAAGGATGTTGAACTACTGATTAGTTTCATTTTTCCTTATTGTACATTTTAACAGACATCAATGCCTTTAATTGTAAAATAATATTTGGGCCATATTTCAATCGCAAGTTTGGTCTTAAATTTTCTTTGAGGTGGTATTAAAAAGGTCTTAAAAAGTCTTAAATTTAACTTCCTCATACCTGTAGTCACCCTGTTTTAGGGCGAACCTTTGCGGTCACCAAAGGCAGTCACAGCTCCTCTACTGCCGCCACTGCCTGTGGTGTACTGCAGGGTTCAGTTTTATGTCCAACTTTATTTTCTATCTACATGCTGCTCCTTGGCCAATTACTTCAGCGCCACCAGGTCTCCTATCACTGCTACTCAGATGACACACATATATACCTTCCCCTGAGACCTAAGGACCCACAGGGCCTAGCTGCTGTCATGGACTGTCTTAGGGACATCAATTGTTGGATGGCAGAAAATTTCCTTCAATTGAACAATTGAAAAACAGAAATAATTCTTTGTAACATACAAAATCTTATATACACACAGATCTCACCTTCTTCACCCACATCAATAAAACCATCCAGTCCTGTTTCTTTCATTTATGCTCCATTTCAAAAATCAAACGCATACTCCCCCCATCAGATACTGAAAAATAATCCATGCCTTCATTTTCTCAAGGCTGGACTTTTGTAACTCTCTTCTCTCTGGTTGAAAGGTTCCATATTATGCAAAAAGCACTTTTTAAGGCTCTTGATCGCATTTTTTGGTCTTGGCTTTCCTCTCAGGCCACAAAATGTGATATTAGAAAATAAAACCTGGTTTTATCAATCTGCATTAAGGATCGACTGATACATCAGCCGGCCGATATATCGGGCCGATATTTGCAGTTTTTTACTTCAATCGGCATCGGCCGATTCACGCGTGGGTTCGCCGATGTATTATCCTGCGCCCTGATTTACAGACAGGCATCCACGGGCAGCTCCGTGTTGCCGGAAGACCATGTAGCGCATGCAGGCATGTTACCCGCCCCCCACTGCAAGAGTGCTAACCATGGTGCTAACAGCAGCAGAAGCTACTGAAACGTAAGTTTTAAACTTTAAATTAGCCTCTGTTAAACTTTGTTGAAATATTGTCTCCCACTTTGAAATAGGAAACATGAAAGCCAAGTGCATATAATGCACGTGCTTGCAAATACAGTTAAGGTTGTGGGTCAGAAAAATGTGAATGCTGCTGAATGCTTCGTCTTTAAAACTACTTCACATAATATATGAACTGTTGACGTAGTTGTAGGCTAATGTACAGCTGTTACGAACACCGGTTTAAGGATTAATTATCAATGGCAGCGCTGTCAATTCTGTTCCATGGTGTCTGGAGGAGTTCAACTCGGCCAACACCGGGATGAGGTTAAATGCGTGCTGTGTGTTTGTGTCTCCGTCAAAGCGGGGCGGAGCAGCTATGTCTGCTATCAGGGAGGTCTTTAGCGTGCACTAGAAGAACTTTAACGATGAGAGAAATGTTTTATATGTAGTACTAAATTGTGTCAGTGTTTCGTGAAAACGTGTTCAGAGCTGTTTTTTGCTGCCTTTATCAGCCCAGTGATGGCGGAGTTTTTCAGTCAGTGTCAGCTCAGCTGACGCTGACTGTGTGTGTGTGTGTCTCACTGGGGAGGAGCAGCCATCACATCGACTGGGGATAAACTTAATTAAACTATGATTAAACTATGAGAGAATGTTTTTTACGACGTGGCCAAGTAGCACTGTGCTCCGCTTTTAAAGTCAAACCGTAGCAGCGATGTGCAGCTCCGTTCACCGCTGTCACCAACTTGGTTACCGTCGGGGTGTCTTTTCGTCCTCCCTCAGGATCATTCGGCTCTATCCGGTGACGCTCGGCTCCTCCCTCGGGATCATTCGGCTCCTCCGAACGCAGCAGAGCAGGGAAGTTTGCACATTGAATATTGTTGAATATTGATTCCTTTTAAAGTTGATACTGCCGTTTAAAACTTAAACAACTTGTGGCTTAATGTGCGTATGACATCAGTTGTTTTCCTGCTGATTTATGTTCTGGTGTTGCCAAACCTGACAGCAGCATAGTAGCCAAAGACATGATCACTTTATTTTGTGCAGAAAAATTAAACCATGGCAGTCTTAAGTTATAAATCAAACACTTACTGTTAATGGATGCTTTTCAGGTTTATTGTATATTTCCAAAAAGATTTCTACTGGTTGATAGGTGGTGAATATTGGTGAATGGTGAACTGGTGAATGTTCGTTATCATTGTGTCATTTTTTAAATGTATATAGAGGGAGCAAAAGCAGTATCAGCCACATATATCAGCCCAAGAAAATCGGCAGTCCATAATCGGTCATCGGCTAAGGGTGATGGGGAAAAATCGGTATCGGCATCAGCCCTAAAAAATGCATATCGGTCGATCTTTAATCTGCTTAAATGTAAACTCATGACCTTCAACGAGCTGTTGAGTCTGTGGATATACTGTTACATAACTGTATATTTTTGATTTGCATACCTGACCTGATTGGTCCACCTGAGCAGACCCGCCTCCCACCTTCTGGAGAGATTTCTGTGTGAAGAGCAGCCATATTGTTTTTACTCTTAAGCTGCGTTCACACCAAATGCGACTCCGTGATTAAAATTGTGTTGTCCACTAAAGTCACATCGCATGCCATTAATATCTCATTTTGGTCACCTATGCCCATGGCAGTGGCTCGGTGATGTCACGTCCACTCGAGTTTCACCGCGATCATATCATAAATGTGTAAGCTGATATTTTTCCAGCTGTATCCTTTTCACTCACTCCAACACAAAACACTGTAGCTGATGCCCTGAAGCAGCATCGTCTGTCAGTTCTCTGTGGTCCGTCCAGGCTAATGTCCTCACTGACTAATGTTTCCCACACGGACATAGATTGTTACTCTGTAGTCCGGAAGAAAAACTGTCACCGATACCATCACACATGCACACGCCACTAATTGGCAGTTGCTGCACAGCTACACATGACATCGCCTGAAAAGATCAACTTTTTTTTAACTCTGACATCGCGCATCAAGTACATTGATCGCCTTAAACGCAGCAGTCGCACTTTTGTAAATATGACTACAGTGTGTGAAGTCTTCTTCTAGGTTCAAATTTACTGGAGAATAAGACCATCCAGTTAAATGTTATGTTGTTGGTTGTTAAAATCTGGATATTTATTTCTCTCAGTTCAGTATAGCACCTTGAACATTAGCTCTTTATTTTAAAAGACTTTATTTACATTGATAATGTTTGAGTTTGAAATGTTAAATTTCTGTTCAGTGAAGCACTTAAAGCACAAACACCTTTATTTGGAAATTTTTCATTGTGCGTAATGTTTTACCTTTAGATTGCACAAAGTCAATTTCATTCAGCGAAGGACTTTAAACGCTCTGTTTTTCCTTAAATGTTTAATTTTGCTTTGAACAAAGAAGAGCATTGCTTTACATCTTGTTATTTAAAAATCATTCACATTATATAAAAGCTATGGAGAGTGATAAAATGGTGACCTTATGTCGTTAAAGGCGACACTGAAAAATTAAGGTGCACCTAATTTTTGTGCTGGTGCACCTTAAAATTTTTTTTTGATGCACTGTTGCACTAAAGTAACAAACTTTATGTACAGACCACTGAGAAACATCCCGGTTTACTTCTGCAGAATTTATAGTGATGCCAAAATCTAGCTAACGAGAGGCAAAAGTGATAACTACAAGGCTAATTACAAACAAGGATGCTTTAGTCTTGCTTCAGAGCCTTGACGAGGAAGAACCAGAGCAGGTTCAGAGAGTGATGTCTCTTGGTGCTTGGAAGAAGGTTCATCTAGCTCTGGGAGTGACTCGGAAAATATTTTAGAGATGCCCTCTAGTGGAAAACAGATGACTGGAAACATCAAATTCCACATTTGCTGACATCTTTTCTGCTCAACCATCCCACAGCCTGGCGAAGGATCCTGGTCGTTCCAAAGTCTCAAAACCAAAGCTGACAGAGCTTTCTCCATCAGAGTTCCTCAACTTTTGAACGACCTGCCAGAGGAGAAAAGGCGTTCAGTCTGTCGCTTCTTTTAAGTTACTTTTGAAAACACACATTTACAGACTTGCTTTTATGTGATGCCGTCTTTCATGTTTTACTTCTATCTTATTGCAGCTTTACTGTTTTGGCTTTTTCTGACAGAATTGCTCTTTTACCTCCCACTATGTTTTAAGTCCATCCTCTTTTATTTTCATCTTTATGTTATGTTAACATTAACGGAGAAATATCCTACATTTCACATATTGTTCTATCAGATTCATAGTATGTGGCATCATAATATCTCTCTGAGTCCTTCCTCCACACAGTGAAAGCTAAACCCACCCCCTTCTGTTGATATCAGCTCTATGTTACTTTAGCCGGACTGGATTGGGGAGGGACTCTTTCTCCAGCCCCCCTCCCTCTGGGTATAAAAACCCAGGCCACCTCGTGCCCCAGCTGACCAATCACAAGAGGAAGGGCGGCGCCATGGCGCACAAAGCATCCCTGTTATTCAGACTGGTCGGCAGTTAGCCTCTGCTACACCGGGGGACAAAAAAATACATCTGAAAATATCAAACAGACATGAACTAACTTAAAGATAATAAAGACTGAACAGAGTTTATTACAATGGGGAGCCCTGCGTGAGGAGGAGGCTCAAACAGGGCCGGAGCTGTAAACACACCTCTCTATAAGACGTGTTCATGAACAGCATCATCCTTTGGTCAGTCATGTCTGTTTCTTCTTCATGTTGACGATCAGCAGGAGGTTTGGGGGGAGGGGGGGACAGTGGAGTGGAGGAGGTGTGGCTAACAGCCTCTCATTATTCACTGAACAGCCCCTTTGTTTTGATTTTTGCTCAGGTGCTCTAGCGCGACACCTACCAACCAATAATTGCATAGTATACCTTTAATGCAATTACTTACATTTAACTCAGATTATATCTGATCATTCACCTTCGTTACACTTTTAATCTCCTCATAGATAACCTTTTAGGCTTTTTAATTGCTCATGTCTGCTATTCAATTTTATCATTTATTATTTATTTATTATCATTTATCATTATAATTTCATCTTTTGATATTTACTGTCCTGTTTTTGCTTTCAATCACCTTTTATTTTACTTACTGAGTTTATGTTTTCAGCTTTATTTCAGTCCTCATGGTCTCATTTTATGTTACATGGTTCCTATTGTTATTATTATTATTATTGTTATTTTCAGTACTGGTGTTTTAATTTTTGATGCTGGGGCAGAAAAAAATGAAATCTATTGCTGGGGCAATGCTTTAAATAAATAACACAGATTGGAAACTGAAATTTGTCGACAAATAATATTTTGGGTTCACAATGTTGGTAAACAAACTAAAAAAGATTGGCTGTTGGCCAGGGTTTTCCTTTGTTGCATTTCATTTAAACCATTCAGACATGTGGACCCACCTAAACCCAGATGTAGCATCTCAAGAGGCTAACCTCTAATAAATCAGACGACATGGTCTATGGTTCATGGATCTGACACAAACTTTAGTTCTTACTTTAGTCCTCTTGTCTCCTCTTACCTCCCTTCCTTCACACACACACCCACACACCCAACACAGCATCGTGTGGATTTGCTGTTCATCATGAGACTGGGATCCACATTCAGAATTTTCTGCTGCTTAACAGAAGGTTTTTTCTTGAGCCATGATGGAGGGATTCATGATTGGCTACATTTATTCATGTTGACTGTTGGATGTGTATATTTGTATAGATGTATATGTGTATCTTAATATGTATATATGTGTCAATGCATACTGATGTATCCATAAAATGAAGAGCTTTGTAAAGTGTCTTGAGATAACACTTGTCTATCCCTGTTAGATAAAGGAAAAAGTCTTAAAGCTATGGTTTACGATTTGGAAGCTTGGTACATCTTAATAACACCGTTTATAAGGCCGTTATGGTCCTATAGTCGGATCTACGCATTATAAAGACCAAAATGAATGAAAAAAATCCATTCAGTATATCCGTTGCAAAGCAGCATAATAGTTGACCAATCCGAACTGCAGGGAACAGCAGTTCGAATTGGTCCGTGAGTCCATACAATCCCCTGTCTCCCCTGCTCCGCACCGTCCTGCCCATGGTCCCGCCTCCTCCCCACTACCTCCCTGATGTACCAGTGAGGAGCTAGTTGCACAGCTACTAAAGCGTCATGGAGCCGGAGAAGACCAGCACCGAAACCGGGAGGCCGCTTCCGTTACCCTCAACATCGAAGGGAAGGAAACATAAAAGTTTCCAGGAAAAGACTGAAGTCAGGAAGAAATATGTATATATATGTATGTATGTATATATATATATATATATATATATATATATATATATATGTCTATATTGTTAGGAGGCGACACGAACTGGGGGGCGGGATCTTGGAACACGGAGGGGAGGGGTGAGTGAAGGGGGGGCAGGCTGCGTTTTTCAAATCTGTCTCAACAGCCAAACTGGTTTTCAGATCGTAGACCCTAGCTTTAAGAGAAAAAAATATTTGATAAAAGATAGAAAAGCAGCACTGGTACGCAGGACTGAAACCGGACAAACCAAAAAGACACCCACTCCTACAAATCACGTTAATGTTTGGGCTGTTGGAGCATCGGGCTGTGTCCAGCTGCCAGCTGCATGAATAAGGTATTGTGCGATGGAGCTGTGCTGTGAGAGGTGGACGGCTCCAAACGTGGTGAGAGCAGAGAGCCCAGAACGTTCTCATTGTAATCCCATAATGGAGGCTTCAGGGCAGGAAAAGCAGTGGCTCCTCAGCCTGCCACTGGATACCACTCCTGACTCTTTGTGTGAGGACGGCACAGAATGATCCTGTAATTGCTTTGGATTGTTCTGTGTGAATGAACACACGTACAATTAGGATTAAACAGAAATACTCAAGAGTGTGTGCTGCAGACGTCTCAGGCCCCTCTGTGTGTGTGTCTGTTTACAGGCTGCAGACTGGGACACATTTGTCCTCATTAGACGCTGTCATCTCATGCATACAGTGCATCTCATATTATGTCTCCTCACCTCACACACACCCACACACACACACACACAAAACCCCACATACCCCTCACTAACCAATGATTTTCTCATTCCAGAGCAATATCTCCAGCGTGAAGCAGATGTAAGGAGAAGAAGAGGATGATTCTATCACATATGAGATACAATTCCCCTGTGGACCGCGGCACTGAGCAGCAGATAGAGTAACCGAGGAGAGACGGGGGAGATTGCCTGTCTGTAACCCCGTCCCTTAGCTTAAAAGGAAAAGTAGTCTTGGATTAAAGAGGCCATTTTGTTCTGCTTAAAAACTCTGTTTGATGCACGCGGTGCATCCATCTGGTATTCATGTGTAAGTCTGGAGTTAGATCAGTCATAAAAGTTGGACGTACAGTGCCTGCCAGAAGATGACATTTTTCGAGGATTCCCATGGGTCACATTATTCCTGCAGGAATGCCACAGGATTGGGAGTCATTTTTTAATTGATCCCGTGATCGGGACAGGAAAAAAAGCAACGGGAGTGGGCAGGAGCAGGAAGGACATTAATAGATCATTTTCAGCCGTGTTAAACAACCAGATAAACAGATGCATCCATTTTTGTAGTCATCTCTCAGTGAGAGCCAATACTCTTGACCGTGCGAGCAACACAAAAGAACGAGAAAAGCACTCCAAGAGCGCAGACCTCCGCCAGCGCTACAGTCCTCCCCCATGTTGTGATTATAAATATTAGTCCTACCTTTATTTCATCTAAATATTTAGATTCTTTGACCACGAAAACATACCATTAGCAATTGGATTCATAATGATATCTATTTTAGTTCAGAAGTTATTCACCAAAATCACATTTTTCGTCATGGCGGATCCAGACGCTGAGCCTGATCAACACCAAAATTGAATCACTTCTTCCATTTCCCATGCTTAACATTTCCTGAAAATTTAATCAAAATCCATCCATAACTTTTTGAGTTATTTTGTTCACAGACAGACAGAAAGACAAACAGACTCTCCTGAAAACATAACCTCCTTGGCGGAGGTAACTACAAAAGTGGTTTGACTTCTTGTCACCTCCAGAAGTAAAAAGTGACTCTAAGCGGCTGTCGGCAACACACATACATAACAAAACAACATGGAGGGAGACGATGACCAGCGAAAAGAGCTGTAAATGCCTTTTATATGCACTGCACTTTTACCTAAAATAAAAAATGCAACATTTTTTCAACATGTTTGGTTTGATTCAAACGGGAACGGGACAGGAGTGGGAGTAATTTTGAGTGGGAGCGGGATGGGAGTGGGAGTCATTCTACAGGAGTGGGACACGACAGGATCAATTTCTTTACTCCGGCCTGGGATTGGGACGGGACAGGAACATTAGTCAGTGAGGACATTAGTTCCAGTAACGGACTGCGGTAAACTCACAGATAATGCTGCTGATGTGTTTGTGGTTGATAAGTGAATTAAAAGGATACAGCTGGAATAATGTCTGCTTTCCATCCTATTATGATATATGATATGATCACGGTGGAACTCGAGCGGACGTGATGTCACCGAGTGACGGCCGACGGCAACGGTGACCAAAATGAGGAATTTATGGACACGCGACGATGCGTCAGTGGGCAACGTGATTTTGGTAGCTGGGTCACTTGCAGTGTGAACGCAGCATAAGACCTCTCAAAGCTTCAACCTGAAATGCCTGACTTTGGTCAAAGATTGAACAGACCAATCAGCATCCTTTAAGGAATATACTTTCCACTGTTTTGGGGGCATGTCAATACTCACCATCACGTAGCATTAAATGCATTGATTTACCTCCATGTGATTTGCCTTTTGTCTGTTTCTGTTGAGAAGCAGTTCAATGCTTGTTCTCAAGTAATGAACTTGTGTGTGTTTGTGTGTGAATCTATGCAATTATTTTTAATATCTTTTAAATTTATTTGGAAATTAATACTCCAAAAATATCCATCAAAGACCTACTGCTGTGCTTTTTTAGGCTTTTCTCCTTTGTCCTCATTACTCCTTCTTTTGGCTGATGGTAGACAAAAATACTTTTTTTGCTGAGCACACCTGATTTTTCCAATCACATGATACTGGCAGGAGTAGGGGAGGTTGGACACAATAGAAGACCAAAGAAAAGGGAGGGGGGTTCTCAAAGTTATCCTGGAGGGATAACCACTAAAGTCACTAATGACCCAGGGGACAGGGGAAAGACAAAAGAACCGAGAAGACAAGGCTCAGAGAACAAAGAACTGAACCACCACTGCCAGGCAGCTGAACAGAAACTGGAAACAGGATCACTCCTTCTAGAGAAAACAAAAGTGATTAAGAGCGCAAGGAGCTTGGTTTATAAAACACCAAGTAATCAAACTTCTTGATTCAAGCTTCTACTTGGGAAGGCTCTGAGAGACGCCATTGTGCTTGAAAATCCACACTAACTGGAAAAGCCAAGGAGCAGCCTCTCACTACCTGTGAGGGTCAGGTAATGAGTCAGCACTGGGAGCTGCAACCACAGCACCTAAATAAACTCCCCACAGGTGATCCAGATCAGGAGCAATCAGGCACACTCACACACACACACACACACACCTGATCCTGCTCTGAGAAGATCGCCCCCAGACTCAGGCCCTCCTCACACGAGCACAGCCCCGTATTGTCTTGGCGTCGGCATCAAAACATGTATCACTGTTTACACATCATACTGTACATAGGCTTGTGCATTTACATGACAACGCAAAATCCATGCTCGTTCTCCCAGGTTCCACCCAAAAGTGTAATCGGGTTGCCTGTCTGGTTCTGCTCCGAGGTGGATTCCACGTCAACAAGTGCTCATGCACGCGTAACATGCTGCGTCTCTGCATGAGCACTTGTTGTTGTTGTTGCCGTAGCTGTTGTTGTCGGTGTTCTGTGAGCAAATGTTAGTATAAAAGTCGTAGCAATATTTGTAGCTGCTGGAACAAGATCAGAATCAGCCCAGTTGCTGCCATTGCTGTTGTTGTTGTGTGTGACAACATGGGTTGGGGGGCGGGGAGGAGGAGGGGTGCTATATGGTCACATCTTTTCCGGACTTATCTGTTTATACCAACTACAGCATGAAGACGAATACCCAGATATCCACCTGCAGACCCGTTTTCAAAAAAGATGCAGAGTCATGGACAAATACGCGTCTCTGTGTGTCAATATCACCAGATCGATAGTTTATTTTACCATCTACAAATTCGTACTCGTGTAAAGCCCACCTCAGACCTCATCCACACGTAGACAAAACACTTAACAGTTTCCAAAACGATCGTCATAAATACGAAGGCGTCTCAGAAAATGTGTGTGTTTGCACCCGATACGCATAAAAACACTGTAAAACACATGCCAGACATCTAGGGGTGCTGTAAACAAGTGGAAACAGATGAAAAAACAGTGGGCATGCGCACTTGCGGCAGAAGTTGTAAACAGAGATTGTGATAAAGTGATCATAAAGTGGCGTAATGTGTCCTCGATAATTGTTTGTTCAACTCAATGGTGATTGAGAAGAAGGAGATTTTGCTGCAACAGGGATAGTAGGGTCACTAGCTTCATCAGCACATATGCTTCACGTACACCGCCATTGTTGTTGTCGTTGCCGCATGTGGCGCATGCGTGTCAATGAAGATATGAAACTATGACATAAGTGTATCTGAAAACTTGTGGAGAGCCAGTAATCACGGAGCTGCGTATACGGCATTTCAAAATCTTTCCACTCTGGAAGCTGATCGTTTACAGACCCTCAAAACGCGGTCTTTGTATGAACGATACGCAGATTTGGCAAAAAACTTGTGCGTTTAGACCGTGGTTTGTCTTCCTGTGGATGGGGCCTCAGGAAGGCCAACTGAAAACCTTTACAGATACATATTGAGACATATTTTCATCCCTGAAGACCATCCAGTTCAGCTTCTTCGGTTTGATGACTCAGATAATGTGATTCATGCTTGACTAAAAAAATTCAACTTATATTTGAGATGCAGGAAAAAGATTTACAAACACAGGTTTCATTAGCAGCTCTGTGGATTTAAACCAGGGAGATGGGCAATGCGAAACCTGCCGTGGGTCTTTAGAACAGATGCAGGAGTAAGAATGCTGTATCAGACCGAGTTTGCCCGAGGCTTTCTCTGTGCCAGTTTAGCTCTAAATCATGCTATCATATTAGGCTTGTCGGAGCGTTCACTGCAGGTAGAAGAGATAACAGTGGAGAGGGGAACCTATTATCACAATACATCTACTTAATCATGTTCTCGTTGTGCTAACCACTCCAAATTACAATGCTGGAGAAATTACACTTCCTCGTACAGATGGAAAATCTCTGGAGGCATTTCTTTATCTCATAGATTGCTTAAGTCAGAGGGATAAGAGGTATTCACATTGTGAAAACTTTTTTCTGGCCTTAAAGTCTGACATAAAGCAAACAGTCAGCTTCAAACAAGATTAAAAAAAGCACAATTTTGTCACTCCTTTTGAAATCATTGGGGAAACATGAAAAGGTGTTCAAATGTTTTCTCCAAGTTAGAAGATGTGCACAAACCATTGAGCTGCAGACCCACTGTGCTGCCACTATGCTCATGGACACTTTGACCTTTCACTGACTGAAATGTTATGATTTTTTTTCCAACTCCTGTCAAACATTCATGATCTAAAGAGGGTATGCACATGACGTCACTCATTTAGCAAAGAGCAAAGACTGGCAACAGCAAACAGAGGGAGGTAAGCAGGCAAATACTTCAACGTGGCTGAGAGGATCAACATTCTTATATTACTGATCAATGTTTACCAAGAGCAGGTCATATCCTCCAATGCTGACATTGCAAGATTTGGAAGTGTTGCACTGTGTTGTTACAACAACTGGTGTCATATCACAGAGCAATGATCATACGCCCATTCAGGTAACAATTAAAATGAAACCAACTTCTTTCTCTGTCCTCTTGTTTGTTGGTACTTTTTTAGCCAAAAAATCAAGAGGATAAATTTTAGCAAATGTATCAAACACATTTAAATGACAAGACATTGCTTATGAACAGATTGCTTCCCTGCTTGTAGCCTTTATCAAAGCCAGAGAAGTTAGATTACAACAAATGATTTGGGAATAACAAGTTTAAAAACTATTTTGGTCAATAAATTCTAAGATTTATTGATTAAATATATAGCAAAGTATGACCTCTTTTGGTGAATTATTATTATTTATGTTATTTTCCTCACTCTGGAACATCTCTGTCTTCCAGAGTGATGGGAGCAGCAGGGTAAGAAGAGAGGCAGGTGAAGTGATGCACCCATCATGCCTAGTGCCTACTGTCCAAGCCTGTGGAGGCAGTGATGTGATCTGGGGCTGCTGCAGTTGGTCAGGTCGAGGTTCAGCAACATTATGAGCTCAGCTGACTACCCTATTATGACCAGGGTATTCCACCAATTCATATTTTCTTCCCTAATGGCACAGGCACATTTCAAGGTGACAATGCCAGAATCTATGGGGCTCGAATTGTGAAAGAGTGGTTCAGGGAGCAGGAGACATCATTTTCATACATGGATTGGCATCCACAGAGTCCAGACCTGAACCCCACTGAGAATCTTTGAGATGTGCTGGAGAAGGCTTTGTGCAGTGATCAGACTCTCCATCATCAATACAAGATCTTGGTGCAGGATTAATGCAACACTGGATGGAAGCCTACTGAAACACTGCCAGAGCAAATGCTTGCTGTATTCAAAGCTACAGGCCTGTGACCTTTTTATTGGCCGGACAGTGTATAAGGCCCTCTGAAAAATAGTAAACACTGCATTTTTTGTGAATTCAAGTGTTTCACCTTTTTTAACACAATATAAATAAACAAATGTTGTTCTTTGCCACTCAGTCTGTGAAACTGCCAATCTGTTGCACAAATTGTGACATCAGTGCACAACATCTATGGTCGCTGGGTGGCCTCTACATGCTTTTATTTTGTTGAATAAATTAAACAAAAGGATCCCTTAATTAGTAGGTTTTACAAGGACCCCCCCAGCCAAACCCTGTACATGTACACTGTACATGAGCTCTAGAATTATGTTTATAGATAAAAAGTGTTCAGAATCTTCCCCCCGTTCTGTGAGAGGCAGCAGATTTTCTAACTTGGAGACCTGCTGGTTTTCATTCTGTCCCTCTTCTCAAGGACTAGATTACACCTGGGACGCCAGGTGCAGTCAATTAATTAGATAATTAACAAAAGTGCTAATTATGGGGAGCATTATATGGGGACTGTGGATATTACTTTTCATGCTACAGTAATCTGTCTGGTGCAGGATATGAAGATGCCTTGTCTTTGTGATAAGAAAAACTCAAATCATTTCATTTTCATTTGTAAAATTCAGGCTGTAAAACTGCACAATCATTTAGACCTTGAATCCTTCTGGAGACTTCATTAAGAGATGATGGTGACATTGTTTAATGCTTGATCTGTCTGCTAACAGCATTTAAGCAGGGGTGGATCTATGGGTGGCCTGGATGTCCAAAGGCCCACCTATGCTGACAGGTAACCCACTCAGTCAAGAGTCATGAAAATAATAATTTATAAATAAATGTAGAAACAAATAAATAAAGCAATGTCCATCCATCAATTATCTACACTGCTAATCCTTTTTGTGGTCGTGGGGACTGTAGCCTATCCTAGGTGCATTGGGTAAAAGACAGGGCTCACCTTGAACTGTTTGCCAGCCAATCACGGTGACCATATAACAATGTTTGATTTGAATTAAGTTTGAATTGTTTTTTCCTTAATAAAATACAGATGTTTAATTAAATATACAGGGAAGCGACTTGAAGTGTTTTATTTTCAGAACACCTTCTCTTAAGTATATATATTTTTTGTAATTTTCCATTTTTAAAGATGTTATGAGGAGTTTTTTAAGTAATTACAAAAAAGTCTCACTTTTAGTATATGCCTGATTGAAATACACACTTTAAGATGACTTTTATAGCATCAAAATAGGTTATCTATAAATGCTATTCCTTAGCTTCGCGGTCGGGTTGGACAGGGCTGGACTGGCCTGGATACTCAACTTTGGGAACAAGACAATTAAAACTAGAGCAAATTTATATTATTCGGACACGTCTTAGAGCACCGGGCTGTAAGTAGCGATATATAGCCAGCTACAAAACCACGATACTAAGTTTTCCAAAAATTGCTTTTTGTCACACATCAAAAACTACCGCTATGTAACTAGAAAGAGACACATTACCTCGTGGCTTTGCATCCTGTAAGTTGTTGAAAAAAGATGTTGTAAAGCAATGCAGAGTTCTGAGGAAGATCCGAGCTGCATTCATTAGCATCACAACAAACGCACGCTTTGGCTTGGGTCACGTCTTTACGACAGTCGCCACGCGTGCTCATGGATAGCAGAGTCTTTATGTCGCCGGAAATAGATTCCCCTCATAACACCTTTAAAGAAAGTATTTCAGCTTTTAAGCAAGATGATTTAACTATTCTTGTGTTGCTGTGAATAAGTTGAAATGGACTTAAAAGTTTATTTTACTATGACAGATTATTCAGAGAGTAGATGGACTGTCTTATTACATTTTAATAAGATAGTGTGTAAATGTATGTTGAAAGAACAACATAATGCAAATGTGGTGAATTATTTTTTGAGAAAAAGAGTTAGGTAACAGAATAAATGGTGGCCCATCCAGATGTTCTCAGGCTCAACCATAAATAACATTCTGTATCCCCCAGATTAAAAAAAAATCATTCATCCGTCCAGTCTGATGATTACTGCTTCACGTTTTTACAGCAACATCTTTCAAAATGGTACTTGTTGTTAGGCTGATGTGCCAATGTAAACACAAGATAACTGTACATGAATAAGAAAAGTGCACAATGAAGGCCCATAACATTAATTTTGTCCTGAATACAGGTGTGTTGCATTAGCTCACCTTTTGCCCCTTAGCTAGTCAGTGTTGCTGCCAGCCTCAAAAGACCCTGGCTACGTACATGTAAGCTTCTACAAGTGGAAATTTCTATGCTAAAATATTGCCCCAAATATCCAATTACAAATGCTACAGGCAGTAAGAGCCAACACTGTAAACCCAGATTTTGCTTCTACTTAAACTTCAGAGTAATCATTACTAATTGTTTTATGCTTTGTAAAAACCTGCTAACTCAGCATGTTTACTCTTATTTAAAAAATGAAATGAAAAATGAAAATCCTGCACGATCTCGTGATGAGGCAGCATTTGACAATGCGTTTCTCTACACTTGGAAGGATGAGTACAGGCATCAAAGGCTGACTGGACTCCTAACAAGAATCAAACTAACTCCAAGTGAGAATCATTATTGAGGGAGAAATCATGATGGACAACATTCAAGATCAGCTGAAGGCATTGTGCATTCTGTTTGGACTCACATGTGCACTCCATCTTGACAACCCAGAGACTATGAAGCTCAGGACTCAGTCAATACAATAGACGCTATACTGCTCTCATTGGGCCACACTGACCTGAAACTGAAGCTACAGACTTTGAGAAATCAGCTCACAATATAAAACATGTCAGGTCTAATGTGAGAAGATGTTGACTATACAAGCAAATACTTTCTGTGCTGACCTGTCCGGTAAATCAAACACACAAAAAATGCAGACAAAAACAAAAAGCATCCACATACAGACATACAACACCCACACAAACAGCACATACATACAACACTCACACACAACACAGACACATACAACACTTGCTCAAGCAACATAGACAAAACCATGGGACAAATGCAAGCCACACAGACACAGACACCCAAAAAGAAAAGTTTCTGTGATTTGAAGTGAGCCTTGTTTCAGATTTATCTTTTAGGTTTCTTGATGCTAATCTGTTTTTGTGTTTGGCTGTATTTTGAGTGTTTGCCATTACAATAAAATTGGATTAGATTACAATAAAAATGGATTGGAGCATTTATAGATTTTTTTTTTTTACTTCCATGTAATTCAAGTGAAACAATGATTTCACATGACACAAGTTAGCTAGGTCCAGATAAACTCTACATTTCCGAAATGTTTATGCACTTAAAAACAATCATATGTAGCATACTCTTAAACTGTAGTATTACTTTTTGATTTGAGTTCTTGTGGGCAGTGAAAATACCCTTTGTATTTGGTACGGTACTTCCCTGTTAGCGCCTATTTTTTCGTCTCCAATGGTTTCAGGCTGTGGCTTACTGAGGGAGAGGAGAGAACTTTCTACTGTATCTAATGTCCTTAGTGACCATATGGAGCTCATACAACCCCACTTCAAAAAAACTGAACTATCCTTTTCAGGTTCCATGTCAGTATAACTTAAAATATCTAGTTTAACCTCGTGTGAAACTTAAAGTTCCACATTAATTCAACGTAACGGATTGAGTTTTAGGTTTTAAACCTATTTAGCTTTAAAGTGGGGTATTAGGCAACGGGTTTCCACATGATGAATCATGACTGAAAGTCAAGTAATTTGGTATAAGAGTGAAGACATCACAAGAGCTGTAAGCTATAGATTCATCTTAGACCATTGGTCTTAGACCCCCAGCCATCTCCATCTATTGCACCAATATAAAGCCCTTTTTTATCCTACCTTTACAACCACTACAACCCAAACAATGACAATACTGATACTACATAACCTTGCACTATAGCTCCTAGCACTTGGGCAGCAGCAATGGCTTCCCTAAGACACATAAATGTCTTTTTCATGCCCAACATGATGCATGAAAAAGAACATCGGGAAAAGATGTTAAAGGAATAGAAAAGTTTGAGGTAACTTTGGGAAAGCAGAGCCAGGGCAAGAAGCCCTGACAAGGCTTTAGAAACCATCCACAGATCAGGCTGCTGCTCTACCTCCCTCTACTTCTGTATCTTAGAGAAGGATAATAGGACAGAAAAAATAAGGCAATGACTAATTCTCTCCCTCTTTCATTACAAATGCACCGCTGCCTCATCTCACATTTCCAACTGTCTTTCACAAATTTTGTCCCAGGATGGTCTCAGGAATTGACAGAGTCATAACACATCTGAAATGTAATAATTTATCCAAATCCTATAGAAACTTTAAATGCATATAAATACTTGTGGGGCTTTTGTTTTTCACCACTTCATATATTAAAATGCAAAAATATGTGTCAAATTATTATATTATATGTGATTTGAGATCTGAATACTTCACCCTTTTCTTTCTTTGTTATTCATATTTAGATGAACATTTATCCGATATCAATCAATAATATGAACTCGGTCCCATCTCCTGTAATGTTGAAAGAAGTGGCCTGTGGAGCAGAGGAACATGATATATTTCACTAAACTCTGAGAGAACAGAGAAATGCTCTATTCCTCTTTAAAGAAAACGCCCCTCAAAATGCTCTGTTTCCTCTTCCTGGGGTTGATAATGACATAACTAAAAAGCCTCCCCCTGCATGTGTGTGTTTTCTGCTCATCACAGGCAGATATCAAAAGTTTTCTGAAAGCCAGCTCTGCGACTTGTACCCCTCCCCCCATCAGACATTGTTTGGGCAGCTAATCAGTGCAGAGCCCATAATCATAGCTCCCTCGTCCATTAAGATCAGAGTATTTCCAAAGTGGAGAGAGAGCTGCATCCAATCTTCTCGAGATACAGATTTTTTTCTTTGAAATTTACTTAACTTCAACCAAATTCTATCTTCATGGACTCACAAATCTTGTTGTAAATGGTCAAACACACCCGGGCATGGCACACTTAATGTAACCTCCAAGTTTTATTGCGGGTCTTTACCACATCTGAGCTGCTGTTCTCGGAGATTACGAAACTCCAGTCCATGAAGGTGGGTGGGGTACATGCACACTGTGTCATTGCTGATCTTTAATGGGTGTCTCCGTGCCCAAAGGAGAAGCCACTTCAGCTGACAGTCACAGAAGAGAGTCTCAGTGCTGAAATATCTGATGGAAGAGATAGGGTGAAAAGTTTTAATCTGCAATATAGACATGCAACACATCAGTGTAAATAACACTGCAGAACCCATTTTGGACAGGTCATTAAAGCATGTCTAAACAAAGGACGTGCTTGATTATCTTTACCAATTGTTTGGTAAAGATGATCAAATTAATGATTTAAACATGAAATAAAATAATAATAACGGATGTTTAAACACATTCTGAAATCCTAGCATGTCCTCTTGTTGGTCAGTCTGAATGAAACAAATCATCAATATTTGTTCAAACAGTTGGAGACTGAAAGTGTCGCTACTGCACACTGTTTTTGCCCTTTTACAAAACATATTTCCCATGTCTCAGTCTGCACAGTCATGAGCATGTGTGTCAGACTTACAGCACTCTCAGAGCCACCAGGTGTGTGAAGAGCCCCATGGTCAGGGTGGAGAAGATGTTTCCAGATAAGTTCCTGTTGTGCAAGAAAATGAAAAACACAATCATAAAAATGTCCTTAAAATGTTTTATTTGGTCACTTATTAACAAAAAACAAGCAAACTACAGATGCAGCCACTTGAATTGTCCCTTCCCCCCAAATGTCAGCCGAGTTCCAGCCAGTGACCAGCCATATTCCAGCAAATGAGGGTCCAATGAGATTTTGCCTTTTTGGGGATTGATTTTGCTGAACATACAGTATCTGTAATTAGTGGAATATCCCATGTCAATAAAATGTCACTTTTATATCCTTTAAAATGTACTGTATAGGCATTACATGTTTATCACATCATTGCTGAGGCAATGAGGGCACCTCGATCTGAGAACTCTCCTGTCACAGACCAGCCAGGACTCTGCCAAGGACACTAGGGAAGATCTAAGTGGTTCCATCTGTAAGTAGAAGATTCTGGGAGTTGTACAAAAAAAAAAAAACATTTTTGTCTTTTTAACTCACAATTTAGAGAGGTTGACCAGATCAAGGAACATTTCAGGGGTGAGACAGCCGATCCTGTTGTTGGACAGATCACTGTCAGGACAGAAAAGTGGAGGAGAAAAAATAACATGTAACATGCATTTTTGACTTGATGACAAAAAAAGAGAGAGAGAAAGAGAGAGAGAGAGAGATTTATCAAGAGAATGGCAATTCATGATATACAGTTCTGTTTTTTTCTGTAAAGGATGAAATAACAAAGTTAAATGAGATCCAAATGCATCAAATGGTTATTTCTGCAATACAGCTTGTAACTTTGTTCTGTTCTTCTGTCATGTCCTTGAAATTGTGTATTTCAGAAATGTCCTGCTAACAAGAAAATCTTCAGAAACTGTGCGGGGTGTCTTTATGTGGGTATTGGTCTAAAATGCCACCCTCTCCCGCTATTCAGCCTTGCTGCATAGTGGGACTTCTATGCAGTTGTCTTCCATGTGTTATGATTTTGCTAAGCTGTTGCTGTTTATTGACTGGATTATTAACATGCTCACTCATACTCCAGATCACTCCCTCACTGTGATGGTCTTCAATACACTCTGGTAACTAGAAAAAAGCACTCTGAGAGCAGAAGCCTGATCATCAGCCTGATCTATGGATGGTTGAAAACCTTTTCTCCTCTCTTGTGCCTGTGAGCAGAACTGCATGCACAGCTTTCAGTGCTGATTGGCTGTTGGGTGTCCCCTGGCACTGTGTGTAACTAATCGGATGGTACTGTGGGTGGGACAAAATACGGCCCAGTGTGAAGCTATGGGATTTCATTATAAACCTCTTTTCTTTCTTTTTTTTTTTATGTCAATCTGAATCAGATTTGCACCAAAATGTGTTGGCTTCTTCCTTGGACCAAACCACACCTCTGTTAAAATTGTGATATTAAATCCATCTCGATGTTTTTAGTGTAATCTTGAAAACAGAAAATCAGACAGACAAATGGACAGATCCTGCGAAAATATAACCTCCTTGGCAGAGATAATGAAAGTGACTGTTTCACAAGCACTCACTGGTGATCATTGCTGTGGTTGCTGCAGATTAAATCTACAAGATAACTCATTAATTAATTTCAATGATCTGATGAAGATTACTGGAATGTAAAGTGTGAAACCAGTTTAATGTGTGGTTAGAATATATATATATTTAAAAAGGAAACAGTTTTTGCATACAAATTGATAACTGCTTATCAAAGACATTGTTACATGGTAAACAAAAAAAGCAGCTTTTAAAATCAAATTTGTGCATTTTTGTGTGGACAAGGCCATTTTTAAATATTTATTATGAGTGGACGGGATTGTTTATGAAAAATAGAGAAGAGGGAAAAAACTACTACTTATCAATGATTTTCAATTAGTTTGTTGGGCTTGGAAACTGAAGATGCCATGGCCTCACAACAGTCAGTCAGCTCAAATGACAGTGAAGAACTCAAGGACATAATCTCGGACAGCAGAAAGAAGCAGTCTAAACTGTGGCCAACATTACATCAAGTAACAATAACAGTACAAAGGCCAAGGTCAGTGGTAGAACAAAGCATAGTAAATAAACAACATTCTGAAACGTCTCAATGCTGCACAGCACCAAATGTCAGGGGTGACGTGTTTAATGTTGTTACCACCCAAAGTCAGCGTGACATGACTTCCATCCAACAACTGGATTTACCTGTAAATTGATAATAGTACTGATACCAAAAAACCCCCACTCAATTGCCATCCCTAAAATCCATACGTCTGGAAAACAGGATATATTTCCCAGCCCCAGAGTTTTAAATGGATTCAGCTGTAGCTCCATGTGTCTGTATTTGTATCTGATGCATGTTTGCCTTTTGAACCTAACCAGCAGTGAGAGCTGTGCAGTATGGTAATAACCACTATCATGTACATGAATCTGTTCAACACCCTGAAATATCAGTCCTGACCTTTATTAACCCTACCCTCATCATGTATCCACTGCTGGCACAAACTCACTCATGAACACACGCATGTAAATGCAGTGAGCTTCAGTATGTATGTGTCTGATGCTGTCGCGTCCATGGCTCAGTGCCCTTGTTCTCTGTAATTAAAGAGCCGCTTTACTGGAGCAGCTGTGGGAAAATAAGCAGAGCACTCGTCCAATCACTAGTTGGGGAGCACTTAAATTAGCACTCTGCTGCTCCGTGAGCTTGGAGCGCACGCGCCCCAAATCAGCATGGCTAACTTGGTTGCCTGCATTTCTGCCAACTCTGAAGCCACTAACTACCGGGCTGCAGTCGTGTCAGTCACTCTGCTGCAGGCTGTGTGCAGAAAAACAGGGTCTAAAAGAAGAGGTCAACAAAAGAAAGAAAACACTCCACGTCTTTAATTTTATCCATGGCCAGATGCATTGCTCTGTTCACATTAAATGTCAAGGATGCTTTTAGGGATTTATTTTTGTAAAAAAATCAACAATTAAGAATAAATGTTCACTTGTTTACACTAGAGGGAGATTTTTTTGACCTTTGATCCTGACCAAATGCAATAGGTTTTATTGAAATATAGCTTCATCATCATGTTTTGGCCTTTAACAAACGTACATATGACATTCAAAAGGCCTCTGAAGAGTTAAACTCCTTTTAAGACAAAGACTTTCAGAGACTCAGTTCACTAGCACAAGAATCAGCCAATAAAAAATCTTGATCAACCAAAATCACCCACACACAGACCAATCGGGGGGGTTGCTACAAATAATAAAAGCATTCATTCATTGGGTGGTAGTTCTCCAGACTTTGTGCTGTAGCCATAATAAGCTGCATTAACATTGATTATCTGTGCCACTTATTCCATTTGTAGTGCAATCAATCCTTCAACACTAGTTGAGGCTCTAGCCTATTGTTGTGCTATGATCCAGAAATACACAACCGACGTTCAGGAACAACACTGTTTATCTCAAAGCAGTTCTGATGTATACAGGGCCATAAAATACATACAGAGCTATATTTAGGCTGCTTTGGGTGGCACTTAACCTGACATGCCAGATGGACAGTTCAATATTAGAAATATTTCTTCTACCCTACCTTAAGACTATCATTTCACATTATATTATACCAATAGATGTATCATTTAACACTTATATGGGACATGAACCTTGTCAAAGACAATCACTATGACAAAAACTTATGAGGAGAACATATTTCGCCAAGTATAACTGAGTAACCATGATGACCACAGGCTAACCATCATTAGCCACCAATATTTTACACCAGGAAGTGAAGTCACTTCCTGTTGACCTCAAGCCTGCAGCTCCCGCCTCTCTTCCCTGATTGGGCTGTTAAGTATTTAGCTGAGTGAAACGTTGGACAATAGAGGCTGGCAAGACAGATATGCATGACTTCAGAATCAGGCAGGTCTTTCTGCTCTGCGAGGCTAGGTGGCACTTGCACATTAAACAAAGCAAAGTATAAACATATTCCATAAACATAAACCTGTCAAGAGGACTGAAGGCTGGCAGTGATAGCAATACTAAAGCTAGCTGCATTCTGCTTCATATTGTCAGTCAATGATACATTTGCTTTTTTGCCGTCATACTTGGGAAAATCCAAGCCATAATTCATCCCCTTTTGGTCTGCATGCCTTGTTTGGTCCTTTTTTGGTTCTGATTGCGTTCACACCCACCATGAACCAAACTCTGGTCCACTTGGAAGACAACAAAGACCCACATCTTTGAGCACAACAGAGTTTGCTCAGTCTGCATGACAGTTTGTGTGAGCTACGACACCTGTCCAGAAAAACTCACCTACAAAAAACGTGAATCAGGGTCCATTTGGCCTGGATCAACTGGACCAAATCTGTTAATGTGCTTTTTAAACAATGAAGGAATGAATGAATTGAAGTTTTGCTGCACACAAAAATGCTTATGCCATTAGTACAACTGAGCCTCATGATGTTTGATTTATGCAACCAGTTTAATCCCTTTTTGTTGTTATGAGGACCACAAACTGACACCAAGTGCTTAAGGACACCAAAATATTATTAAAGGGCATTTTTAACTCCATATCTTTGAGGTTTCATCATCTATTTGCTTACTTTTAGGCTCATTTAGTCATGAAACACGATTAAAACTCTTTCAAGTCATCTGCTTGCTTTTTCTTTGAACGTCTGACTTAAGCACGTTTGGAAAGTGGCAGAAAATTGTCTTGGCAAAGGTTAGACAGTCATGCTTTAATGCAGAGTCAGGCACATAACCAGCTGATCTGCACCCCAAAGTTTCAGAGCATGAAGTGTATGACACACAGCTTGCTTTTCATCAGCACTTCCAACTGAAGTGCCCTTTGGCAGACACAAAAACCCTCACATCCTGCAGGCTGTGGCCGTGAATGTGTCTTTTATAATAAACTTATGAAAGTTCTCAGCTATCACCGCCTGCATGAGGACAGTTCAGACAGGAAGAGTAATCATTTCTGCACTTCTGCCTCAGTTAAACGTTTCTCTCCTCTCTTCACTCATTACTGAGACACTCCCCCTCCATGGATCCAAAACCAGCTGACTTGTCCCCGTTTTCCCCCCAGAGAGGGCTATAATAAGGCTTCATCATACTTACAGTCTCCTCAGAGCCAGCAGACCACGGAAGGCCCCGGGCTCCACTGTACTTATCAAATTATTCTTCAGGTCCCTGGAGAGGAATAAGAGAGAAACAGGGAACCAGTGTTAAGTCAGAAGACGAGATGACCGAGCTAAAGTCTGTGGACAACATGACAGAAACAGTGAGATATAAGCATGTACATTGGGGAGATACAGATGGATAGTTGTTATCTAACACTTCACAGAAGAGTTATCTTTCAGTTTCTAGGAATAACTACAATGACCTATTACAGCAATTTCAAAGTCTTTAAACAAGTAATCCAAAATCTTTTTTTAATTATTATGATGGGAACAAAATGCGCAGAGAAAAAGGACTTCAAACTGCAATTCAGGAAACAACATGGAATCATATTTGAAATCATTTGTGTGTAAAGTAGTATACTTAAGGCCCGATCAACTAAGATCTAAATTAACTGGTGCTAAATTGCGTGTGCAAACTAAAAAAATGCACTTGCGATTAGTGGGCGTGTTGTAGGTGATCTACTATCATGGCATGCGCAATTGACAACGGAAGCAAAAGTGGTGTGGACTGCTCTCTTTAAAAGAGGATTTTGCGTGTGCTACTAGCTGTCACCATGGAGAGTTTGGAAGAGCAGAGTGGCCAAAAATGAAAAATGGAGTTTTGAAGCCATGGAGTTTTTTTTGCCGCATGCAGTAATCCTTCATGCCATATCTCTATCCGTCATTTTTAATTTTCCTTTTCTGATTGTGGATGCTTCCATTTAGATTATGTTTCATTGCATAGTTGCACAGCTTCATCGTCAATAACCCCTCATGTGAAAAGACGTCTTCCAGTTACGCACAGACTAAGCAGGTAACTGTTACCTTTTACGCACTGACGACATCACACTCTTTATGTGCTGACAGCGAGTTAGGCTGTCAGCACGTAAAGTGTAATGCAGTATGCTCTGAGTGACAAACAGAGTGATTATGGCTATGAAGGGGTTTTTTTGTTTTTACATAGATTAAACGACCTCCGTGATGTAGAGCGACAAGCAGAGAGGGTTAACTTTATACATGCGTCTTCATGGCACACTGGATTGTCCCTCTTTTTCCAGTCCTTCATAATGACAGACAGCCTCCAAGTCTTTCTGCTTTTCATCAAAAAATTCAGTCAGTGATGGAAAATGTTCGGTTAATGTGACCCCAGTTTGCCACCATGATCACAGCCTCCTGTTCGTAACACTGTGCCCTTTTTTGCACCTGCTTTTCAAAAGTACTAAATTCAGATGCAAAATACAGTACGCAATCACTTGCGGGTTTGATAAATCACATTGTGGGTGCTAAATGATCACATTTGCATCTCTTCCTCCCAGTATTTTGTGGGTTCTGATCATCTGCATGTCTTCTGCATATTCATGAGGGTATACGCACTAAATGGATTGCACATGGTGTTTTGCTCATCTGACAGATGCAATCCTTAGTGCACCCTGATAGTAGATCAGATTTGTCAAGTTGACACATGTTTTATACACCCAAACCTTTAGTGGATTGGGCTCTTGATGCGTTTTGATGCTCTGAATCAACAGCATGAAAAATAAGTTCCAAGGTTGTGTGCTGTCGCCTCTGAAGTGGTTTCTAAAAACTTCAGATCTGCAAAGGACCTGATGTTAGACTTGCATCCGTGCCTTGAATCACAAACCGCACAGTGGTGCAAAGAGTAAACAACACTGGCTGTTTAAAGCTCTGAGGGGAACCTGCTGATGCCAACAAACAAGTGGTACCCTCCATAACCAAGTCCAAAACATCCAGGTCAACCACATCCTTGTTCAACACAATCAAGTATGAAACAAACTAGTGCCAGCCCAAGCTCGTCCCACATAACGAAGTCCAACATGACCGAATCTAGCAAAACCAAATGTAACACACCAAGGACTAACACAACAAAATCCACCACAACCAAGTCCAATACAACCAAGTCCACCAAAGCCCACAACAAGGATTCCAACACATCCTAGACCATAATGACCAAATCCAACACAACCAAAGTCCGTGACACTCAAGTCAAACACATTCAAGGCTTTAAAGGCACAATATGTAAAATTAAGCCACCAGGGGCCCTAAAGGTAGACAAAAACGAGACAATATGTAGTATTTCACTCACCTGTCATAACTGTTCACTGCTGTTAAATTGAGGACTTCAGTTAGTAAAAACGTCACTCCATGAGGTGTGTTTATTAAAAATATAACCAGCACTTCAGTTCCTTGGAAAAACTTGGAAAACCTGGTTCAGATTATGGTTTAAGCAGTGAACTCTGGGGCATGCTTGATGAGAGTCAGGAAGTCAACAGAGGCTATTTCTTCCTCATTATGTGAAAAAGAAATGAGAGGAACGTTGCTGAGCTGTGTACTAAATACACTTCACAAAGGGTCAGCCAGAGTCCTCAATTCTGAAAGAGGAGTAACACATATGGCCTGATCCACTTAGATCCCAAATAATGAGTGCTAAATAAAAAAAAATGCACATGCTATTAGTGGGTGTGTTGCGAGTGAACTTCTATGATTGTGCGTGTAATTGATAAAAGGCACTAAAGTGGCAGAAGAAACACGATAACACGTCCATTTGGCAGGTCAGGGTAACCAGACCTGCCAAATGGACAGTTCCATATCCGTCATGGAAATATTTCACTAGTCCATTTTGGAAAGACCCGTTCGAAAATGTTTTTAGGGGCTGAACCTTCAAACATAACTCCAGTTAGTAACTACAATCATTCTGCTCATCAGGCTCATCACAGACCAATCCATATCAAGCCACAGTATGATGTAGCAGGACTGTAGTAAGCTTGTCAGTCACACTTATGATGAGCACATAGCCCTAAACTGGTAGGTCTAAATCATGAGTGTTAATGTCTGAGAATGTTATCTCTACTGGTTGGTCAAAAAAACACCAGAAGAGTGACAAGTGTTACCTAAATGTCATCAATAAGACACAAAAGTTCTGCAAAACATTCCCATTTATCAATGCTTGTCTCCTTCACTTCACTCTCTGTGTGTCTCCATACCTCCACCATCAGGAGGCTTCTTACATCTTTAAGAGGAGGTCCAGCCCCTGAGAGTCATGTAGAAACGCAAGCTACATTTCATGAAATGCAAACAAAAGTCTGGAAACGCAACAAATCTATGGCTCATGAGAATAATATGTTGGTTTGTAAACACAGCTGTGGATTTTTCAAGCTACAATTTTATCACAATGTACATTTGATCACCTGCATTTTTTTAAAAGATAATTTTGTTTTCAATTTTTGGTTTACAAATCCATTCTTTTTGTTTGCATAATAAGGATCCAGATTCTCTCCATAAGTACCTCTGTTTTATATTCTGTTTTGCTGAAAAGACTTTTGATGGTTTTCTAGGAAAATAACTTGTTATAACCTCCGCCAAGGAGGTTATGTTTTCAGGAGAGTTTGTTTGTCTGTCTGTCCATCTGTGAACAAAATAACTCAAAAAGTAAAGGGTGGATTTTGATGAAATTTTCAGGAAATGTTCAGCATGGGAAAAGAAAGAACTGATTTGATTTTGGTGTTGATCTGGATCAGCGTCTGGCCGCCATGGTGAAAAGTGTGATTTCTGTGAATAACTAGTGAGCTAAAATAGATATCATGATGAATTCAATTGCTAATGATATGTTTTCATGGTCAAGGAATCTAAATATTTACATGAAATAAAGGTAGGACTAATATTTATGGTAAAAATCACAATATGGGTGAGGAGTGTTGTGCTGGCGGAGGTCTGCGCCCTCCGAGTGCTTTTCTAGTTAAATAAGTGAACAGTATTGTGTGGATTCATGACAGCATAAATGTAATGGTTGTAAATTCTGTTTTTTTTTTTTTGTTTTTTTTTTTAAAAACGCAGAGTGTTAAGATTTATCTGCAGCCCAGGATTTTATTCATTTGGTTTTAAACTTACCAAAGCCCTGACATTTATTAATGATTTGCATAAGATAAAAAATAATGAGCTGTCTGAAATGTTCCCAAATGAGAACATACTTTACATTGCTTACATTTTTATTAGTTTTAATTACTTTTGATTCAGTTTTTAATGATACAAACAGTAATGAAAAAGAAAATATTTTTTATGTTTAAATAATTGTCCTTTTATTATAAAGACCTAAATTAAGGACAGTCATCAGTGATCACAAACCATTTTACATACACAACTCTGAAGTGATGCACTGGTACTGAACTGGTTTTGTGAAACCTTTTATTTCATTATAGTTCTAGTCAAACCCTTTTAGAAAGATGTTTCTAATCCCAGACAAATCTGTAGGAAATTGTGTGTTTTTTTATCAGTGGTCCATGTATTCTCTGTTTTAAGGTCAATATTTTCCGATATCAAGCTCCGCCGATGTTCAGTGTTTCAGTTAAGTACACTCCACTGCAGAGTCGGAAAATGATGGCTATGCCAGCAAGCAGGGGTGGACAAACAAACAAAGTAGATTTACTTGAGTGCTCTATTGAAGTTAATTTTTTTAAGTGTCTGTACGTTACTTCTTTGGAAACATGCCTTTTAGTTCCCTACATTTGAAAGACAAATATTGCACTTTCAGCTCCACCATATTTCTATGAAGGATTTTGTTACTTGTTACTTATTAGCATAGCTTTGAAGTAAACAGACGAAATGTTTCTTCTCTTCTAAAATGCGACATGCGAGGGATTTGTTCAACTGCTAATGCTTTTTTTTTCTACAGGTTTCACAAGCAGGTCTATGCATCCAGTAGGTTGTTTAAGGCATTCGGTAAATCCTGTGGCAACAATACAATAGCCTATGCTGACATTAAAACAAAAATGTACTTTTAATACTTAAGTATTTTCAAAAGCAGATACTCCAGTACTTTATCTTCAGTAAAAACTTGACTGAACAACTTTAACTTGTATTGGAGTAATTTCTGACCTGGGGTATCTATACTTTCACACAAGTAATGGATTGAGTACTTTCTCCTACATTGCCAGTAATTATTTTGACATGAATGGAATTATCTTGTTTGAAAATAACTTTCAGTTTGATAACTTTCAGACATATTGACACATTCTCCAGCCCTACCATGACTTTGTACGTGCAAATTCACGCGATCCAATATATTGGTCACATGAATTTGCTTCCCTGATCCATTTGTCCATAGTAATAAAGGACCATCCTATTGATTCTGATCAGCAGTCAAGAGAAGTAGCTGCAGCTCAGCAGGAACTTTTATGGGTTTACTCAACTAAAGTGCACGTTTTTAGGCACAGCTTGTATGTTATCCCATTGTTTAACCTCTTTCTTCACATTTGGTCAGTCCATGTCTGAATTGTGACATCCTGAGGGATTTTCTGTGCTAGTTGACCTGCACCTGTTATCTGGCCTCCAAAGACCATTTCCTGCATTCTTACAGTAAAACCCCAACCAAATCCAGCTGATGGGCACACACACACACACACACATACACAAACAGACACAGACACACACGCCCACACACACACACATGTTGTGGTTTCACTCTGGCACTATTGTCTAGCCCCACCCCCACCCCCAGCCTGAAGTCTCTGACAGTTCTAAAAATGGATCTTAAAAAAATCTCCTCTGGTTTTCTGCACAGAGCCAAAGAAAACTTCCTGAAATTATGTCTCTGGTTTCCTTTAACCCAACACTGAACATCCAGTGTGATGAGCATGAGAAAAGGGGAAAGGTTTTCTTGATACGAGCTCAAAATCAGCCAAAAAATTTCCCACAATGAAAAGAAAAGTTGCCAAGTTTGCAGAAAACAATGTCTGTTTTACCTTGATAATAACGGGCTAAATAATGCATCCTGCCAAATGTGGAACAGAGGGGAGCATGTTAGTATCCTTACAGTGAAGCATAGGTTAAAGGAAAGATGTTAATATCAAAAATAAATATATACATTTTATTAAAAGCTCAGCTGTGGCTGTTTTACAGTAACTGATGCTGATTAGTTGTATGTTAAACATTAGTCAGTCATAATAATAAGGGACTTCAGAAAAGGGACTCTAACTCAGTGTTAATGAGCTGATTCCTTTGTTTCATTGTTCTCTTCATGAGGAAAACACACTTTGCACCACTGGGGCTCCCCAGTACCTTTGCCACAATGCTGGAGAAACACAAAAGCATTTGTCATGTCAGCTTTTTTTTTATGTATGTAATCCTGGATGGTGCAAAACAAATGTTCGGTTTTGAGTTTGTAGATCAACTTTTTGCTTTGCAACTCCCCTTTCAGTTTACTCTCCTGCCTTCTTTGGGTTTTCTTCAACACCACACCTGACCACTGGCTTCACATCTCAGACAAATCAAAGGCAGTCTACTATACAACTTAACTGGGGAACTGTTTCTGTGATAGTGGTGAACGACACTGCGGCTTCTCAGGGGGCAGATCTGACTCCATTCCTGTTTACCCTGTACACTTTGGACTTTGGAGAGAGGCAGTGGATAGGCTTTTAAAAGGGGGTGAGAGAGTAGGAGAAGACACTCTGCAAGCTGGTCACAGGCGGGATTTGAACCTGGACCAGCAGAAGCAAGTACATGGGGTGCCTGGTTGTTAACCACTCTGCCAAAACAGCACCCCACACTTTGGACTTTTAAGAGCGCATTAAAGGCCCCGCCCAACACCTCAAAGATAAAGAAGATGTTTATTGACTTTAGGGTGTCTAATCTGCCTGCTCCAAAATCAGAGGGAAGTCACTGAGGTGGTGCAAGCCCATAACTGGTCTAAGAACACAGATGACCTGTACCACAAGGGGCTGAGCCAGCTCTTCTTCCTTAGGAGGCTCAGGTCTTTATGCTGCATATGTTCTATCAGTCAGTGGTCTCCAGGGTTCTGGTCTATGCTGCAGTCTGCGGGAGGACAGTCTGACACCAGGAGGCTGGACAGGCTGCTGAAGAAGGCTGGCTCAGGAGGTCCACTGTTCCCACAGACATCAGATTGAACAACACTGAACAAAGACAGTGGATCATGACCTGGTGACCTCAGCACAGTTGTTTGCATTGCTGTGTTGATAACATGTTCGGCAAACAGGCAGTCTTTGTGTAAAAATCACCATTAAAGGTAGACTATGTGACTTTTTTGGCCGGCAGGTGTCACGCTAGAGCACCTTGACAAAATCCAAACAAAGGGGCTGTTCAGTAATGAGAAGCTGTTAGCCACACCTCCTCCAACCCCTCACCCCCACCCCCCAATCCTCCAGCAGATTGACAGAACAAATAAAAAGTAGACATGACTGCCCACAGGATGAACACGTCAAACAGAGAGGTATGTTTTACAGATAAATCCTGTGACTGTTGCATCTCTGATAAAAGTTTACCTTTTTTTACGTGCAGCATTTATGGTCTTAATTATTGATTTATACTTGTGCTCGAACAGCTACAGATAGTTAGCAAACACTTCAGTAAGTTATACCTGAGGTGGTGTGACATAGAGTAGAGAACAGGTGGAACTGCAGTCTTTACCGTGATCTGAATGGTATAAACAATGAATAAACAAAGAAGCTAAAGGCTGCAGAGGCCGCTGAGTGAAGATATATGGAGACTGACAAGCTAACTAGAAACTATTGGCTAATAACTGCTACCAGTGTTGTTTTCTATGTGATACAACTGTAAGAGTTGTTTCAGTAATGTTTGTTTAGAGTAAATATGTTTGTTTGTGACCCGCTGAGTCAGCAGATCTACGTCCACTCCCTTTTTGGCTCTAATGCTAAAGTCAGCTGCCAAAGTAAATAACACTGACAGCATGTCTGAGGTCTGTAATGGTGTAAAGTTAGTGGTCTGTATAGTTTTGAAACTTCATTAAATCCGCCCACTCTCTTCTCTTTCATGATTCACGACAGGCCTTTATAGAGCTGCTCTGACCAGCTGATGAGGCCGAGGAGGAGACCCTCAGTACAGACAGGTAAGTGATCAGAGGAGGAGACCCTCAGTACAGACAGGTAAGTGATCAGAGGAGGAGACCCTCAGTACAGACAGGTAATCATGAGGACATCACACTTCATACCATGAAAATGTGAAAGAACTGTAGTCATAGATGTAAATGGTAGTTATTTCCTCTTTATAGGCTGGAGTAGAATTAATAAAATATTGTGCTCTAGTAAAAGTACTTCAACTTTTTCAAATCCACAATAGCAGGTAAAAGAAGCCCTTTAATTATCTTTTATCTTGGCATCATTCACTTTCTTTGTACCATTACTTCACTGACACTGAGTTAATATTTAGCAGAACAGCAGAGTAATGTCAAACATTTTTCATAGAAGATTCACTTCACAGTTTCATCACAGCTGGGTCATTGTTCTGTCAAGGTACTTTAAAAAAAAAAAAAAAACTTCCTGATATCCATATTTTACATTAGCCTTCCCATGCAAAGTGCTTCATCTTCAGGGGAGGCCCAGGCAGGCTGTATGCAGGCTACTTGACACAGCTGCTGACTCTCTGTTCGATTTGCTACTATGCGTTATTTCCAAGAGGTTTTTTCACCCCTTCAAAAGTACAATTTAGATTTTGGGAATTTCAGAAAACATCTGGAGCTTGCACCCAAGCAGCATATCAATCTTTGTTTTTAATATTACTTAGATAGAGTTGAGAAAGGGGAAAGGGAGTGGAGATGGATATGCAGGAAAGGGCCCATGCATGGATTGAAAGTTCTTTAAACATGGTATAATGGCCATCTGCACAGGTATTACTGTCCCTCCTGATCAATTGATGACCTTTTTTGTATCTATCTCTTTGTGTCCTTTCTGGGTAAAGTTGTTTAGGTCTTTGTTTTGTTCAATGTACAGACAAGGTTTAAACCAAGGTTTGTCTACATTTGAAAAAGTATTATTTTAAGGCCTCTGTTTATTTTATTTAGTCTGTCAGCATAAATAAGTTTAGAAAATGATATGTTTTCAATTTCTGATTTTCCAGCACAGTATTTCTGCTGATGCTTAGAGTCATAACTGGGAATCTTTAATGAGGCTTTGAGTGGATGTCCTGCAGGTTCATACATTAATGTTCAACACACCTTAGAGCCCTGCAGGTTGACTCCCCATCAGGGGAGCCTCCAGATCAGATGAGGTCAGTAAGACTCGCTCTCATCTCCATGCCATCCAGAGTCATCTTTGATCATGTACATTATGGTGCAAAAGAGCAGGGGGGTGGTGGCCATAAGGTCATCCTTTCAGCCTGCAGCATCTCCTTTAATCGTCCCGCTGCTCAAAGCTCTACCATGCATGAATCTGCTGAATGATCACTTTCTACCTGACTGGATAGCTGCCTCACTGTGGTCAAAGGTCAGAGCTCAGGGACTCTAATGTAGAAGGATAGAGGAAAGAGTACTGTAAGAAAAAGCCAGGATTTAGATACATTAAAGAGAGCTTAAAAAGGCTGAGCCAAGTTATCATCTCACCAAGGAAACTGAAATACAAGTTTAATTTAGCTGAAGAGATAAGTTGGTTATTTTGTGTGTTGAAAGCAAATGAATGGGCCTAAATGAGAGCATTGTTGGCATTATGACATAAAAAAACATTTTATTTATTATTTTATTGATTGATTTTAAAGAGGGAACAGCGCATATTAATGAACATTTTTACAAATGTAAATATGTCAGATTATAGCCTTGTTCTAATTTCCATCTGCAGACCCCCTGGCAGGTTGATGGTAACATATACATACAAGACACTAAATACAGTAGGACAAACCCAAAGACAGTAGACAAGTAAAAAAGAAACTGAAACATATATATTGCACATGCTCCCATCACACAGAGTCCATCAAGCATTTAGCAAATGCATTTTCTATTGCACAAATCCCTATTGCACTGAATATTATTGCACCAGTTTATATTGCACAAATCCCTGTTGCACCAACATGAGCAACTTATCGGTCACACATGCTCACATGAATGCGTTTCTCTCAGCCACTGTTTTCGCTGTTTCTTAAATGTTTGCAGACTTGCACAGTCCCTCACTGATAAAGGAAGGCTGTTCCAAATCTTTGCACTTTGGTCTGACAGGACATTTCGAGAGAACGCTGTTCGTCCTAGTGGAAGTTCACAGTCTCCTCTGACCGTGGCCCGGGTCACTCGTGTAGGACCGCCGATGGATTTTTATTTCTGTAGCTTGTATCTTTAATAGATTGAAATCTTTAGCATTGAGCTTCTCTGCATGAATATGTTAATAAACATGCTTTACCCAAATCTCTCCTTCAGAGGCTCTTGCACTACCATCTAAGTGTCCGTAAACATTTAACTGTGCGTGCACTATTTGTCATGTTGTCCTTTAATCCTGTAGTCTTGTTTATTTCAGTGTCTTTCTGTCCAAGGTCATGTTAAGGTCATATAAATCAAAAGCCGGTATCTGAGGTGACACAGCAACCTTTTGTAGTCAGCAAGTATCTGCAAATAAACACCATAAATCATACTGCTGTATTGGGGCTGCAGAGGTGACAGATGAGAGAGGTTTCATTACATAACAGCAACATGGATGCCAAATGTTTCTACAATCAGAGGAAACTATTTGTAAGTGAATTTACCATCCATTTTAAGATAAACTGTCTGTCACAATCTGTCCTCAGTAAGCTCCAAGCAGACGCTGCTCCAAACAGGGCAAAACAAATGCTTAGATTTATTCACATTGTGTGCAGCTTTCGCAGCCAAAGATCCTCTGACGTTTTCTCTGAACTATGGACTGAATGTGTGAAACTGCGTCTTGCATCCTTCTCTAAATACATCCAAACATCTGCTTTAAACTTCCCCCTCACATACAGTGAACTGAGCTCTGATAAATTAGCCCCTCAAAATTTAAAGATCATTGTGTTCATTGTGTCTTCATACACGAGCCAGACCTCAGAGCTGGAGTGAAGGCCAACAGCTGAATACTTCACTCTGACTTCATCCACGTTTGAAACTATTGTGGAGGGAATCCATCCATACAGGCTGGCTCCTAACTAAGGCCTACAGATTCATTGGCCGGACAATTTAATCTGCAGATTTTAGCCTTTTTCAAGTATTCAACATCGGCCAGAGTTTTGCCGATGTAACGCCGATATATTTTTAATTTCTCATAAAACATTAAACGCTGTTCGGTGTCCAAGCCGCGCAGAATGATGACGTGGAAGATGGCGATGCCCGTCGGTGGTTCTTCTTAGCTCTCCGCTGATGCTGTTGTGTGTGGATGACTCGCCTACACTCACACGGAGTTGTTCTTTTAAGCCGGAAGGTCCGACATGACAAGCAACTTTCAGCGGTGCACAATGTCCCGCTGCTGCTGGACACAGAGAGACGACTGAGCTCTCTGCCTCACTACGGATCAGCCTCACAGACAGAAGAGTTGTCGTCCTTGTCAATACTGATGAACTGGACCTTCCGATGGCAGGGGATCAGTTCAGCCGTGACCGTTCTATTGTGTTTAATACGGAAATCCGTCTTTATCCGCTCGTTCCTGACACGGCAGCTAAGCTAACTAGCTAGCGGGCTAACTTTGCTAGCGGAGGTTACGTCATCATAAGCAGACTCATCCAGGGGAGACTTCATCATAGCTGGGGAGTTTAATCAGCCAGTTTAAATAACTCTGTGAAATATGTGCAGTGTCTCACAAAATATTTATATATGCTCACGCACATTACCCCATGTTTACAATAAAAAAGTGGTTCTACCTGAACTAAAACCTGCTTCTGATACACTAATGAGGACTAAAAGGCAGATGTGACAAATAGTTCATGAACAATTTATATATAAATTTACATTTTTAAAAAGGTCATTTGTTTTATTTTGCAGGAATTTGCCTCAGTTTAACTCTCTTTTATTTTGTACTTGAAAGCTGCAGAGAAGGAAAATAAAAGATGCCTATGACAAGAATGTTACCTAAAATGTTTTTGTTCAGTTCCTGTTGACAACTTTTTAAAAAGTTGTTCTATCTTTACTATAATCTTCCTCTGATTTTCATCAACAAGTAGTACAAGACACAGAATGACTGTTTGTTTGAGGTGATTTTGCATGTTTTTACTACTACAAATTCCCTCTCTGGTGTAAAGTTTAACAAGTACTAAAGGACAAAGTATATATATACTCCTAACCCAGATCACATCGAGCGAGAGGCGGGATACACCCTGGACTTGTCGCCAGCCAATCACAGAGCCAACACAAAACTGACAGACAACTTTTCCCACTCACACTCACACCCATGGGCAATTTATGCTGAGGTCAGACAACACATTTTTACCTTCGCCAAGAGGGGTTATGTTTTCGCCCAAGTCTGTCTGTTTGCTGTTTGTTTGTTTGTCTGTTAGCAAGATTACACAAAAACTGCTTATGGAGTTACATCAAAATTTTTTGGTCCAAGAAAGAAGCCATTAAATTTCGGTGCTGATCTGATCCAGATTGACGTCACAAAAAACGTAACAGCAAATCAATTCATTTACAGCATTATGGGAGTTGTAGTTAATTTGAAAACTGACGTGTAGTTTTCAAGCCTATGTCTCTACATTTCCCAGCTTTTCTTGCAATGCCAGGGGAAGCGCTCTCCACAGTGTTCTGTATGCCCTCACATCTACTAGTTATAGAAACACGTTGGCAGCTCTGCTCACTCACACTCCCTCCAGACCTGCCTGTTACACTCAAAACAAGGCTGCTGATAAAATCAATATGGAAATAGTCCACCACAGCAGAAGTCTGTGTGTGTGTGTGAGAGTATATCTGTTTACATTCATGAGTGCCACACATTCAGAGTTCCCATTGGTCAGTATTTCTGATGCAAAGAAACAAGTCAAAGGAGACAGAAGAAGAATCAAAGATGCTTGACTTTCTGAGTTGTGAGTCATCCTATGGCGGTCCTTTGTCGTCGATCACTATGACATGCTACATGAGATAAAACAATTGTCCTGGCTGATGAGTTTCAAAACCCTCTGACTGTCGTGTTGAGCTATGATTGTGCATAAATTGTGTAGTCTGGCTTTGGCATTGATTAATTTAACCAGCCTGGTTTGGTCCATTGGAGGAAACCAGAGTACCCAGAATAACACACATGCACAGGCTGTCATTTACAAGTTCCTAGAGGGATGGCATTGTACATTAATAATAGGGTTTGCTGCTGAGCCCATAAATATTCCATGTTGCATATGTGTTTAAGCATCATATGGATGGAATAAGTCTCATACCTGGGGGAGCCTCGTATATTATGAACTCAGCAAAGTTTATTAACCAGCAGAAAAAGTGCATTAACAGAATAACTCTTCTGCCAGTATGGATCCAAACGTTGACTTCTTCACATTGTCAGATGGTGATATGACCTACATACCAAACAACCTTCACTGTGTTTAAGAAATTTGTACTCATGCATACACGTCCACTATGACACTCATTCAGCTATTCTCCTCCAACTCAATGCCCCCTTTGACCCCATGTGCTTGTCTTTGTGTTTGTTGTAATATCATGTGCTGTGGGGTTTTTTCCAGTCCTTTACTGTGCTCCTCTGATAGATGCCTAGCTTGAAAGTTTTTTTCCCCTCTCCTTCCCTCTTGTCTCCTTTTCTGCAACGCCCAGTGATTTGACACAGGCATGACTGAATGCTGCTGCACTCCGGTATTTTTGTTGTTTTAATTTGTACAGCATCCTTGGGTGTCATGAAAGACGTTTTAAAAATTAAATGCATCATTATTATTATTATTATTATTATTATTATCATTATCAGGATGATTATTATTATTATTATTATTATTATTATTATTATTATTATTGAACCACAGAATAAAGCATGTGTGGGATGCTTACAGAAACACAGACATCAGCTTATCTGAACAACATGAAGACAAAGGCACGACAAAAGCAATACTGAAGAATTTGCCTACTTTCTTTTGACATCCTAAGAACTCAGTTGGGTAACAGTGAAAGAATAAATTAGTCTTTGATTTTAAAGGTGTCAGAGATAATAAAAAACATACACACCGAGGGAAATGCTATTTTTGAAAACCACACATTGTCACTTAAGTGTTTTCTGACATAAGTTTAGCTCAATTTATAAGAGTAGTTTATTGCTGTAGAAGTTAAGATGGGTCTGTTTGTTTTCATTTTAACCTATCATGTTTCATTTGTAACATTTTGTGGCATCTGCCCTGGAAAGGTGATGAATAAATTTACAAAAGGAAGAAAGAATATTTCATCAATCACTCATGGTGAAATTCATTTTTTTATACTCGGTTGTTTGGTCTTGATGCAAACATAAATGCTGAAACACTCATGCTTGTCCTCTAATCATTCACTGATGGAGACATATCAGAGTCATAGCAGTTACTGAAGAAACACTGTCTGGGCATTTTTGGACTTCAGTGCCTTGCTCAATGGAAGTCGGCTCACACCTCTCCAGCTTCCTAATCAACTGCTCCAAGGTGGGCTTGTACCTGCCACCCTCCAGTTCCCTACACAAGTCCTTTCAGACTGAGCGACTGCCACCCAATAAACATCACTGACTTACTAACTTCCAGGTGCACACCCTGGACTTTTCACCAGCCAACCACAGGGCTGAAACATCGCTTATAGATGGAGAAAATTTTCACTCACTTAAGGACAAATTTTAATCACTAATCAACCTAAATAGTAAAATGGTAAATAGAATTGAGGTTGTAAAGTTCAAGGGGCATTAGTGGTGCAGTCTGCTAGTGCGCTTGGTCAGTATTGGGAGGTTGCAGGTTCAAGACAAGCTCCAGGTGTCACATGCTGATGTATCTTTGGGCAGTCAGTGTTCATGAAAGGGTGTGAATATCTTGCTTTAAGATTAAGATATCTTTTTAAAAGCAACACTGAAAGCATTTCTACATGAAAAACATGTTTTGGTCCCTCTCCTGTAAAACTTAGGAGTTTGATGATTTGCTTCCATCCTGAACTGTACTCTGCAACAGTTGCATACAGATGCTACATCATCCGATTGGCCAATAATGAATGTTAACACTGTTACAAATCTCTGTTTGCCTTGTTTATGAAAGCTTCTGTTCTCCTTGAACACTTCCTACGGGCCGTTGCTCAGATGGGCTGGTGAAATATGTCCTGACTATCCAGAGAATCAATGCATGCATAGAGTGTAACTTTGACAAAAAAAAAAATCCAGCCAACCGAGGAGTCTGTCCTAAAACCATCTTGCTGTGAGGCTACAGCATAACCTGCTGCCCCACCATGCAGCTCAGGAGTCACTGTGATGATGTGATTCATGCTAAGGGGTTTCCAGCCTGCAAGTTGGACGTTAAGTGTGAAAAATCTTAACTCTCAATGAATTTGAAGCTCTGCATTGAAGAAGCAATCCCTAAAGCAGTGATGTGTTTTTAACACAAATGCCGCTCCCTTTTTGGTCTGAAAATTGCAGTAATTTACCACGCTGCTGTTAATGAAGCTCCACAGCAGCCGTATTCACACGTCCAATATTTCAAAATTAAGGCCTTCCTGGGATGTGAGCACATTATGCCACCTGAGGCTTTTAATGTGAAAAAGAATTTTCAAAAGAGCTTAAAACTAAAAACTATCAGCACAGTGAAGTGAAGTGACTCAGAAACACAGAGTCCTCCAAATACAGTCCATTAAATTCCGACACAGAGCAGGGGAATGGTATTGAAGTATCGGCTCTGATAATCGACCCCCGTCTCACACAGAAGAGAGTAAGGTAAACAAAAAGACGGCCCACCATGCAAGGATTTATGGTACACACACATACAAACAAATGATAACTACCTTTGGGAGCTGTGGCCCACATATCCACTGTAGATACAGCTGGAGCAGCTCAAATGAGATGAATGTTTAAACAATAACCGTTTTCTACTCCCCCTGGCCCCCAGTGTTTGAGGAGCAGGAGCAGCTCTCTGTATAAACTCAGACATTTGTGGTTAATGTTTGAAAAGCTCCTGAAGAGCCTCCCAATTAATTTAAACTGTGCCGTATACCTTCGTCTGCGCCGCATCTCCCGAGCCATCTGACCCCGAGGAGATCCGCCCGCTCGCTGTGTGACACTAATGGGCAGAATCCTCCCTGAATCCACATTATTATCACATCATACACACACACTGGCCTGACCACACACACACTCTGCTGCTGCTCAGCCCCTTTTCTTCATCGTGAACGAGATGAAATCATGCACGGCCTCATTAATTATCCCTGACTGTTGATGTTATGTAAAAGATCATCAAAGGTCAAATCTTAAATTAAGAACATAAACAAATGCAGCTTGTTGCACGCACTCGAGTGCTTGTCCAGAGGAAAAGTGATGCTGCCTGATGTTCACTGCTCTGGATGGATTGATTAAACAAAAGGAGACAACAACATTAACATTCATTCATAACACTTGGTCCTTCACGTTGTTGTCTTTGTCTGATATGTTGGTCACTGTGTTAGATTATACCTTCAATGCACAAGGAGAATGTGTTAGATTTTTTTCCAAAGTCTGAAAAGAGGGTCACCTACATTAATCAGCAAGATCTAATGCATTCAAGCCTCTTTCTCCTTCATTTCTGTTGTGAGGCCTCCTTGTGTTACCTTTGATTATGTAATTATTATCACATTTACCCCTGCAATCATTGTCTTTAGTAGGGCTGAACAATTTGAGAAAATAATCTAATTGCGATTTTTTTCCCCCAATATTTCAATTTACTCTGAAATTGTTTTAATGTTCCTCATCTTATGTATTCTTCAACAAACATCAGCAGTCGATCGTTTTATAGTAAAACCAATATGACATTAAATTCATCTAAGGATAAAAGATTTGAGAAAAAGTGGAGAGGTGAAGAACAGAAGATAAATAGGTATGAAATTGCAAAAAAAGGGAAAAAAATTGGCAAAAAAAAAAAATCCAAAAGTGGCTTAGGAAAATTGATTATGGCAGCAAAATTGGGAATTAAATTTGAAATTAAATTTCAAAAACCATGTTAAAATTCCAAAAATGGTTCTGACCGTGGCCAAAAAAAAGATGAATGGGGCAAAATAGGCATGAAGTTGTAAAAACGTGGTTAAAAAAAAGGTAAAAATGGTTCAAAAGTGGGAAAAAAGTGTACGAATAGAAATTACAAAAAACTACATCACAATGCCAAAATATTGAACATGTTTTGGGCTAAAAATATTAAACCTTCTGTGATTTGAAAATTGCAACAAGCCATATTGCAGTTTATTCTAATTTGCAATTAATTGTTCATCCGTAGTCTTTAGTGCTCAAATTTTTATCATACATGTGTCATATTGGCAGTGTAGAGTATGTATATGAACAATGAGTGGATGTTATGGTGAATAGAAACTTTTTTCATTTATAAGTGTTAAATTAGTTGAGATAGCTGTTACCGTTGTCTGTCTTACTTGATGTCATTTTGGTTTCAAGTTCCTATTTGGCTGTCTCTCTCCCTCTCTTTCAGTTTATGTTTGATCCTCCTCCTGTGTGGTTACCTGATCACTCTCTAACATGTTTCACCTGTGTCTCATTACCTGCACTGCCCGCTCCTTTAAAGTCCCCGCATGCCCACTCACAATCTGCCAGATCAATTCATGCTCTCGTAGTTATCCAGCACTCTCTTTGACTAGCTTCCAGTGTTTGTTTGACCTGTTTTTGATTTCTGTGTTTTTTTTCCCCGCTTGCTGATTATGTACCTCTGCCTGTTTATCTGCTTCCTGGTAACAACATGTTTCTGATTTAAAGGTACAGTGTGTATTATTAAATGCTATCTAAAATAACAGACTTGGTAAAAATGGAATAGATTACTTAAAATTATATTTAAATTAGTTTCTAATCAGCCTTAAATAATTAATGTTTTGTTTTCGTTACCTTAGAATAAGTCATTTATATCTACATAGGAGCGGGTCCTCTCTTATGGTGGCTTCCATCTTGCGTCGCCATCTTTTCTACCGTAACTCAGAACGGACAAACTAAACACTTTCGCGTTTTTTTGTTGACGCCTACCGGAAATGCACAGTTGTGAAATAGACGAAGAAGAAGAGGGTGATTACCAAGCAGCTGTGCTAATACAAACAAACATGGAGGACCACACGTACAATTTGCCATCAGTGGAGCGTGAATCTTTGTCAAAGAAACGAAAACACGACGAAGCCAAACGCAATCGGGACAGGCTACGACAAAAAAAACAGGGTAAACATCGGCGCTGCCTTTCCCAGATGGAAGTCCCTGAAGGCAAGGATAAGTTTGCAGACAGATGCCGAAGTTGTCTGATTTTGCTGGAGAGGTAAGACTAAGTGTCGAATTGTACTCTTATATGGAGCCCAATTTATTTGTTTACTTTCGGGAGAAGTCGGAGTAAGACGCAGAGAATGTATCTGCTATGCGAGGCTTATTTCACAGCCACAAGCATTTTGAAATGATTGTCTCTTCCAAACGACCGGTGTGAGTGTTAGCAGGACTGAAAGACAATAGGGAGACAATGTCATGCTAAAACTCCACGATTTATTCATTTTCTGTGGCAGTAAGACAAAACATAGGCTGATAACTAAGCTAAAAACACTTCCTTGGAAGGCCACCGTAGCTCTGGAGGTTCTCCGACAGGGAGGGGGGGGGGCGCTGGAGTGCTGCAATCTCAAACCTCACCTTTAGATGCCGCTAAAAACTACACACTGCACCTTTAAGACGAAGAATTTGGACCACAATCAATTGTGAGTCCTCCTGTCTATGACTTACTGTATTTATATACTACTAAAGCCCCTCCTTTCATATCACAACAGTATGGAGAAGTGACTTTGGGCTGGTCTGTCAGAAACTGTTCGGAATTGTCAAGCCGTTCTAAAAAGGGAAAATATCCAGTAATATCCTCTAGAATGTTCTCGAATGGTTTAAGATGACAAAAAGTACAGGAACTCAATTAATAAGCAGGCATTGAAATTTCTCATATTTTGTATCCAAAAAGTATCGAATCGTGACAGAAACGTATCGAACTGAACCAAACACTGAATTATGTGTATTGTTGCACCCCTCCTGTTAACTCATTTTCCCAGCACAGAGCCCCATACTTCAAGTTGTGTTAGAGGATTTTGACTGATCTTTCAAGACCCACAGAATACTGTGTTCTATGTCTATGTAAACACAGAAACTATCAAAAGAAAGAGTCAACTACCTTCTTTAATCAGGAAAAAAAAGTTTATTTCTACCTTTTGTTTTCTTTAGTAATCAGCAGTAGAACATAGGCTAGTTTCACTAAAAACACTTGTCTTTGGCCAAAAAAATAGGAAAAAGAGCTTTTTGTCAATAAAGCAGAACGTCAAGCAGAACAGTAACTTTGAGGCTCATGTATTTTGTTTTAGTTATCTGAGCAGTGGTTTCCCTTGAAAGAACAACAAAAACAATACTGAGGAAGGGTTTCTGATGGTAAAGTAATAATTCATATATATATATATATATATACACTCCTGATCAAAATCTTAAGACCAGTTGAAAAATTGCTAGAATTTACCTTTTGCAAATTTGGATCTTAATGAGGTTTTGAATAGAGCAACATTATGCAAAAGCAAGAAGGAGGAGAGTGACAAAAAGCTCTTTGAAAAAGTAATTTATTGAAAACAACAAGTAAACTGAAATAGACTGTTTATCAGCTGATCAAAAGTTTAAGACCACAGGCTATTAAAGCCAAAATCTGCTCAAAGTGTTCATTTTCTGTCAGGCATTCACACGGTCATGCCCTCCTGATGGCTAAAGCTAAGAAGCTTTCTCTTCTTGAACGTGGTCGGATCGTTGAGCTGCATAAGCAAGGCCTCTCGCAGCGTGCCATTGCTGCTGAGGTTGGACGCAGTAAGACAGTCATTCTAAATTTTTTGAAAGATCCTGGGCATTATGGAACAAAAAAGTCAAGTGGTAGACCCAAAAAAATGACACCTGCGCCGGAGGATCCGATTGGCTGTCCGTCAAGACACAGGGCGGTCCTCGACCCAAATTAAGGCCCTTACTGGAGCTGACTGCAGCGCAATAACCATCAGACAGCATCTGTGGGAAAAGGGTTTCAAAAACAAAAAACACATTCAAAGACCTCATCTCCTTCAACACCACAGAACTGCCCGTTTAGACTTTGCCAGGGAGCATCAAACATGGGACATTGAAAGGTGGAAAAAAGTTTTATTCTCTGATGAGAAAAAATGTAACCTTGACTGTCCAGATGGCTTCAACGTTACTGGCATGACAAGGAGATCCCACCTGAGATGTTTTCTACCCGGCACAGTGGAGGGGGGTCCATCATGATCTGGGTGCTTTTTCATTCAGTGAACACTGGAGCTTCAGGTGGTGCAGGGTCGTCAAACGGCAGCTGGTTACGTGCAGATGTTGCAGCGGGCATCCCTCATGACTGAGGGCCCTCGTCTGTGTGGTAACAGCTGGGTTTTTCAACAGGACAACGCTGCAGTTCACAATGCTCGCTTGACCAAGGACTTCTTCAGGGAGAATAACATCACTCTTCTGGACCATCCCGCATGTTCCCCTGATTTAAATCCCATATAGAACATTTGAGGATGGCTGGCAAGGGAAGTTTATAAAAATGGCCGTCAGTTCCAGACAGTTGATGACCTTCGTGAAGCCATCTTCACCACTTGGAGCAATGTTCCCAAAAGCTTCCTGGAAACACTCTCATCAAGCATGCCCAAAAAATTTTTTGAAGTGATTAAGAAGAACGGTGGAGCTACTCATTACTGAATCCTACTGAGAATTTTTTTTTGTTCTGGTTTGGAGATTTTTTTGTAATTTTTGAGCGATGATCTTAAACTTTTGATCAGCTGATAAACAGTCTATTTCAGTTTACTTGTTGTTTTCAATAAATTACTTTTTCAAAGTGCTTTTTGTCACACTCCCCCTTCTTGCTTTGGCATATTGTAGCTCTACTTAAAACCTCATTAACATCCAAATTTGCAAAAGGTAAATTCTAGCAATTTTTCAACTGGTCTTAACATTTTGATCAGGAGTGTGTGTGTATGTATATATGTATATATATATGTATACATATATATACATATATATGTATATATATGTATATATATATATATATATATATATATATATATATATATATATATATATATACATACTTTGTATTTTACATTTCACAAAATCAAACCGTTTAATATGTTGCAACTATAGTGGTTATAGTGTGTGTATGTGTGTGTGGGTGAGGTATACAGGGCTTTCTGTGTATTTTCACTGCAAAACAGGATAGTTCAGCTTTGTGTGTAAGCTGTAAAACACTCTCCTACGTGCAAGATTGGTCATCAGGGGCTTTTTAAATCTGCATTTATTTATATATCCTCTGGCCCTCTCCATGAACTCCATCGTCTTATCTCTTTTCACAACACTTTCTCTCACTGAACTACAGAGACACATGATTTTTTCCAGTGTGAGCTGCCTGATTTAGACCCTCACTGGCTGAAAGTTGGCTGATAATCACCTGGAACTTGGCTGACAGTTCGCTGGGAGGAGAAAATTAAAGTTGACACATTCATATGAACACATAAATTTTTTGTTAAGTAAGTAGGTCCAAAATAACCTACTGACTGAGAGACTTTGTCCAGAGTTGATACAGTGATTTTATCCAACAAAGTAAAAGGCACCACACCAGGATTTGCCACTGCAAAGCTTCAAGAGAGCGTTTACGTTCTGGTTTATTACAGATGCACTTGGGTCTCAAAACAGGATAATTAAAAGTTTACAATGCTGGTAAATGGTCACCCAGACTCTCATCTTGTCATATACCCCTTTACTTTTACAGAAGTAGAATTCCTTCCATCCTCTCCTTATGACCCCTTCATCTCTACCCCATGTCTGTTCAGTCATCATGGACCTCACTAAGGTGTAAAAGCATTGGTATGTCTGATTCAACTTTAAACTGTTTTATTTGGAATTTTGATAAAATGTTTCCAAATCAGGTTCCATTTGTGCATGGAAGAATCGACTCTCTTCTTAAAAAACACTCCAAAACCATGATTGATAACAGTCATTTAATACAATTAACGTTCTGTCATGCAGCTCCTTCATTATTTTGTGAAATGACACAGCTAAGTTACAAAGTGGATACAGGATGACAAAAACATGAGTCAGCTCATGACTTATTGCTAATTTTGTTATCTTAGGGTGCACAATAGAACTCAATGTGGTGAAACAACTCCAAGAACTTCATTTCTATTAAATTAGGATATTGGCTTTTTTTCCCCCCTCACATTCATCAGAACAAACTTGGATGGACTCAACTTCCCAGATTTTACATTTAAATCTACCTCTATTATTATAACTCCAAGTGTTCAGAAATCTGGCACTTATGCCGATGCAAATGTGACTCCGTTTATTAAAACCATTTATTCACATGTTAAATATTCATAGCTACATTTGCAGATAATTCCAGAGAATGCTCTGCTAACAGCGTGAATAAAATGCTCATAGGGACAGATCACCACCAGCTGAGTGTGAATAAATATGTAGTGAAAAGGAGAGGTGGAGAGTCTGACAGTTCAGTCCAATTAACGGCTCTGAATGTAAATGCATGGTGACATGCTGTAGCTACAGGAGCCAGAGCATCAGACAGTAATGGACCTGCATGTGTGTGAATTATGTAAATATAATGTACAGTAACACCAAGGACCAGAGGGTTAAACATTAATAATTCAACCTTTTCAGCAGGACAAACATCTGGATCAAACAGGCTGTTCAAACAGTCAACATAAATCACCATGAAGCTCATTAAATTTGACTTTTGATTTACTGAACATGAAACTGGGCTTCAGCTCAATGCAACAGGCAGGGGTTTCTACAACTGATTCAATAGTTTAACTAAAGCTGGGCAATATGAAATGAAAACAGTCCTCAGTATGTAAACATATGTATACTATATTTAAGACAAATGGTGATGCATCTGTTAAGGTTTGTATTTTTTCAATATTGTGACAACACCATAGTACTGATACTGTGTATAAAAGTCAAACACCTGAGACATTTTACTGATATAGTTCATTTTGCATTGAAATTCAAAAGTCCAACCAGAAAGTCATAATTTTCCAAGTGCAAAAAATTATGCAAATTTAGCATGGCTTTGCATCTTTGTGGAGAAGCCCCTCACTGCCTGCTGCATTTCAGGACTTGGCTAAATAGTATGACCTTGCACAACTATCCAGCTGTGTTTCTTTGAGCTACAAGTGTGATGACATCTGCTTTACTTCTATAACTGTCAATAAACAAAATGTCTCTGCATTTACTAATACAAATGGGTCATTCCACCAAATGGGTGGCTTGTCTATCCCAAGTAAATTATATGTATAAATATACATGAAAATGTAATATGAAATACATTTCCTTATACAGGAAAGTGGACTGCATAATAATTGATTTGCAAATTTACCATATATGATGGGAAAGATTTATTTAAAAAATACCTTGAATACTGAAAAAACTGCATTTTTCACCTGTCCCTGTCTGACATATTGGTAAAATCCAAAATATGTCAGTTCTTTTTGCATTTTTGTATATTTCTACATGCCATCTATCTTAAAAAAACATTTTTTTTATTTTCTTTGTAAAAATTTACATTTTAGTCATGCCCCTGGGTTCTCAACCAGTCCTGTTGCCCTAACACATTATCCCATCTGATTATTTTGGAACATTGCACAAGTAACATGCACAACAGGAAGTTGCATCAGTTGGGTCTTATTAAGGCAATGGGAAGACCAAAACTAAGTTATTCTATTTATATTTCTGTATATTTTATCATATTTTAACTGACTGAAGAGGTCATCCTCAACATACTGTCCTGCTAAATTGTATCTTAGTCATCATTTGGGGTTTTTTGTTTGTTTGTTTGTTTGTTTTAAACAAAAGAGTGAATCACAATATTGTGCAGTGTGTATGTGATTATCAAGAATGGGCTTAAATGCCTCCCATTTATACATATTTTTTTGTCACAATTTATTCAGTTTCATAAGAGATACACAAAGTCATTTATGGGAAAAATACGTTTTACCTAAACACATCTCCCTATTCTTCCTCCTCTTGGACTGTTGGTTGGAGATGGAAGGAAGGAGCCTGAGGAGAGACCTTTCTCCCCTGGTCCAGGGATTCAGACCAGGGGAACATGGCTGCATCAGCCAGCCTACTAAGGCTGAAGTCAATGGAGGAGAGATTGAAATTGTCACTGCGCCTCGCCCACAGTGCATTTAAAGGCAAGGAGAGGCATTCATTTGATTGGTTAAGATGACACCCGGCTCTGTTAAACCCACTCACAGCTTCTCTCCTCCCTTGCGCCAGTGGGAGGGACGGAGGCATGAATGCCCCTCAGTGTGCCCTACAGGAATCTTGCAAAGTGCGGTGGACACACTCTGTCGGCACGTTGTAGGGCAGGTGAGAATGACCCAAATATATATATTTAGCTGTGTAAAAGTATGAGTAACAGGAAAACTCTACTATATTGGCTCGACGACACACTACAATAAGAGTCTTTACATTACATACAATATTTGTACTTTGAATGGTTAAAATGTTTAAAAGACACTCACCAGTATGGAAGGTGACCTACGCTACTGATATATGGAAAAATAATAATAATAATATTAAATTGTAGAAAATTATCTATGGCTTAGTATCAAGCTGAAACATTACTGTGGCCTTACTGTCAACAATCTTTAGCCTGTATGTTATTTTAAGATACATGCTAAATCAACATCAACCTAAACTACATTCATAGTAAACAACCCATCTAGTATTAAAATATATCCAGAAATCCTAAATAGTGATACATTTCCCTGCTCTGTTTGGACCCAGTTGAGGTGATGACCAACTTTCGGTACACTGGAGTGCAGTTTAGCCTGATGGATGAGCAGTGCTTTACAATGTTTGATTTCACAGGTTTCTCTCTGCCTTAATGGCATGAAAAGTGAGAATTGAAGGAGTAACTCAGTTTGAGTCTGCATTTGAATTAAAACAGACGCATAAACCCAAGTGTTTCAATAGCAGATGAAGAGAAGGTTTCTGTAACCCTAAAGTGTGAAATAAAATACTTTTAGTTTCCTGCTCAGCGACTGTATCTTATTTTAGAGCCACTGTTTTCATCAGTATAAGAGATTTCCATCGCAACAAAGGAGAAGTTCAAGGAGAGTGTGAAGCAAAGTCTTCTCACAGAAGCTTTTGATGAGACGGTGCAAAACAACAAAAACATCCCCATACACACCCAATGGGGAATAAATATTGATAATATTTCTGCTCCATTATCAGGCTAAGAGCATCCGTCTGTAAATGTTTAATTAAAGGAGGCAAAAGAAAGAAGAGGGGGAAACAAAGAAGGAGTGTTTCTAGCCTTGGTCAGTGGATCTGTCACACCCTGCTCACGTTTCTACTCAGCTGTTACCCATCAACTGTCCTGTTATATAACAGTAAGGGCATTTATATTTCGGAGCACACTTTGATCCATTTGGGTTTAATTCTACCTCCAGTCCTCTCAAAGGTAAACAGAGAATAAACAGGCCTGTTCATCCACCTGGATACAATATCTGTGCAGCATGTCACATCAGATTGAGCTTCAAATTATCGGCCTGCTGTCACTGCAAAGTCATGATTCAGCAGTGTGCAAAATCAGGAATGTGTGCTCAGAAAAAAAGACAATTATAAAAACTTTCTTCAATACTTTACATTGACCAAATGACATGCTAATATGTATTTAAATTTAGGTTTGATTGATCATCTGATTTAATCAAGCTTTATTGATTTAAATGGATCAATAAAAGTCACATTTATACAGCTGCTCCCATTGATTATATCTGACCATTGACCCTCTGAGGATGACCTCAGGGTCAGTTTGATCAGTCTGCTCTAGCCCTGTTTCAACCTTCCTATAAACACCTACTCTGGATATTATGGAGAACTGATTCATAAGATGTGGGCCTTCTCTTTTTGGCTCAGCCTTCTTCAGGTAAAAAACACAGAGTCTGGCTCACTTTAGTGAGGTGGTTTCTGCTTGCTTCCAATCAACCCCTAGAGGGGTTCATTAGCAGCCAGAAAGCAATTAAATAATTAACCAGGTGGGACAGGGTGACGAGTCAACTCATCACACTGCTGTAGTGTAGTGGTATAAGCCACAGCAGCAGTAGCAGAAATAAAAATACTGCAACCAGGCAGCAGTGGTCACAACTGATAAAGACAATAATACTGTTTTGAATAGTCAGGCACTACATACCATATAAATGGCCAAAATTATTCACTGTCTCATCAGCAGGACAAAAAACAACAACATATTTAGTTCTCAAATTTCAGTCAAAAACCAATGGTGGACGGGAGCGTGACAATGGACAGTGTCATCAGCAGTTTAATATTGTTTTCTGGTCGCTTTGCATCATTGTTCCTTATTGATCTACTTGGACAAGTACAGCAGCACCAAAAAAGCTACATGACAGCTGAGTGCTCTGTCGCAGTCCACCAACACAAAATAAACCCCACAAGCAGAAATACTGAAGAGCGTCTTTGGCAGACAGTGACTGCGTTTCTGTATGTCTGTGATTCATTCTGATCCTCCAAGCCTTCGTCTGTGCTGCTGTCAAACGGGCTGAAACAGATGAGTGCAAGCGTGCACACCAACAAACATTAACACATTAAAGTTAACATAAAAAATGCAGCCTCCATGAAGCAGCTTGTAAACCATCAGCAGCTGAATATGAGGCACTCAGTACAAGAAGAAGCAATGGACAAGTTGGGCTTCAGAAAAAGAGAAACAAAGACAGTGTGAGCCACTGATGGGAGCTAAGCAACCTCTTGTTATTGGCTGACTCTGCATATCTGTTGGTTGTCAGAATAAGGACAGATTATTAAACTGTTTACATACAAATCATTGTTTCAGATGTTTAATAAATATTTCAGCAGGTTAAATGATGAACACATAAAACCACACTGGTCTGCTATTACAGTTATTAAAATACTCCTGCCATATAAAACTGTGAGACATGAGATTCTGTGTCCAACAGATTTTATGTTTTTTGACAGAATGAATGTCAGACAGACCAGTTAGAATCAGACAGCTATGTTTTCTGTCATGTGTTTGACACTACACTATAGAAACTCAAACAAACACAAAAACAAACTTGTTTTTAAGGTCTACATGACCATGCCGTTAAAATAAAGGCATTTTAATAGTATAAAGAGAGTGCCTTGGAGTCTCTTCTTTTTGTTTCAAGGACTTTTTGAATCCCTTTCCAAAGAGCACCTCAAACAAACTCTGTCGAGTCCAGGTAATACTCCTTTTCTTTGTCTTCTGAAACACATTCCTTTGTTTTCTAGACCCAAACATCAAACCGTTATTCAGTGTGAACATTCAGAGTTTGCTGTGTGTATGACAGACCAGCTGCTTTATATTGTTGGATCAATTAAATTCTGTTTGGGCGATAATGTAGAGCTTCACTCCATGGACTCTCTACCCTTGGGGACTATGGAAAGTGCTACATCTGTTCTCGAAGTGAGCAGTGGTGCAGTCTCACTGCTGAAGGATTTAAGTTCTCACTCTCCCTCCTCTCTCTGAGGTTTGGACAGCAGCCAGTGTGACAGACTCTGGACTGCACTCATGCTAATGTGCCAAACTGGTGAATCTCTGTCCCCTGTTCTTTATGATGATCCATAAAGTGTCAGTTCTGAGTGAAACCCCTCATAAACTAAAATGCATTTCAAAAGAAATTTCCAGAGGCTAAAAAATAACTCATACTTTTGTAATCTAACTTATAAACTAGAAAAGCACTCAGAGAGCACAGACCTCCGCCAGCGCCACAGTCCTCACCCATATTGTGATTTTTACCATAAATCTTAGTCCTATGGTATGTTTTCCTGGTCAAGGAATCTAAATAGTTCAATGAAATAAAGGTAGGACTAATATTTATGGTGAAAATCACAATATGGCTAAGGACTGTGGGATTTGCGGAGGTCTGCGCTCTCCGAGTGCTTTTCTAGTGATATCTGTTTTAGTTCAGTAGTTATTCACAAAAATCAAATTTTTCATCATGGCGGCCAGACACCGATCCGGATCAACACCAAAATCGAATCAATTCTTCCTTTTCCCATGCTGAACATTTCCTGAAAATTTCATCCAAACCCATCCATAACTTTTTGAGTTATTTTGTTCTCAGACAGACGGACGGACGGACGGACAAACAAACTCTCCTGAAAACATACCTCCTTGGCGGAGGTAATAAGAATGAATACACTTCAATGAGTGATCAAATTATCTGGTGAGAATCAACATTGTTACGTATGCTGAAAAAGAAACAAATGCTCCAAATGTGTTGACTTTATCTCAAACTTGAGTGGTCCTGTCTCACTGAATGTTTTTTTTATGACCAAATTATAATCCAAGCAAAATGAATCTGTAGTAACCAAAGGTTCTTTTATTTCCAAAAAGAAGACTTTTCTCAGAATGTTTCCAACCTCTGCACCAAATCAAGAAGGGTCTCACTCTGCTGTGGGTGTGACAGCATGGGGGAACTGTGGCTGTGGAGGGACTGGTCTTACAAAGACCTGCAGACTGATGTCCTGACCTTCAGCAGTCTGCCACGCCCTCATCCATCACCTGCAGAGAGGACACATTCAGCAGGACTAAACAACTTTTACAAAGTGAATGCCAGGAGGTTTTAGACTTTGTAAAAGAAGCCTCCTCACTCGCTGACACCTCTTTTTAAGAATGAGGAAGAGCAGATTTCATCCTGGATTCTGATTCTGTCTCTAAGTCGAGCTCCTCTCTGTCTGCTCTGACGGACTCTTCATCCTTCAGGCTGAACAAAAAATGTTTGGTCAAATGGACAGAAAAATAAACCCAGAGCTCCCAATGACAAAAAACAACAGCAAATTAAACATGTTGACAGTCTGAGGAATGAAAAACCTGTCACATTCTCCGACTAAAAGATAAAAATCACTATGAGGACTCCAAAAAGCCTTTAGCCTGGGGGATACTGTCTCCAAAACATCACAATGAAAAGATTGAAAACACACCAAACTACCAAAAGATACATTTCATTGGATTAGTCTTGAACTACACTTTCAGCATTTTCAAACCCATCATATTTATGAGTACACCAAATTACTTGTTATGCCTAAGTCACACATTCCCGTTTCTCATGGCGATTGTGCACGACTGTACACAATTGAGGAGGCTGGTGTGATCGCTATGATACGGTAGGAAATGACTGTCTCACCCCTGGATACACCCCGTAAATACACCGCCAGTAGAGCTTCTACAGCGCTGCTACAGCGCTTCGGTGGCGTTCGTCCCACTCCAGTTAGGTTAATACAGCCATATGATGAGGATTGCATGAATATCCATCCCGCTGACACGACGTCACCCCCGCTTGAGCTCAGTCAGTTCACGTCACGTAAGCCCCGAATGAGCCCCGTCGCTTGTGCCGTCTTGAACGGGACACAGTCGGTTTGGATACATCCTTGTCAGTCATCCTCATAAAGCTGTCAGGATTGAGCCACGATTGGCCTGACTGAGCTACGTACATGCCACGCTAATACCATTCTCTTTAGGACTGCATTAAGCTTCCATCCCACTATACTGAGTGCAGCGATTCTCCTTGACAGTTTTGAACTGTTCAAACTGTTGTGACCCTTCCACATTCCCCGCTGTTTATCCACGACTATACAAGGCTGATCCAGACCAAGTAGCGCATGCACCACGACCACAGCACGTTTTATCAGGATTATGACAATCGTGCACAATCGCCATGAGAAACGGGAATGTGTGACTGGGGCATAAAATAGAGGTACAGTCATGGTATTTGCAAGACACAAGGATGCCTCCGCAGAGCTCAGATAGATATCTGCAGCCCATAGTCAAATGTCGGAAGGCTTGCTCTTGTTTACGTCGCATTTCATTCATTTGCTTGCTGTTTTATTCTGTTCACAACCCTTAACTGTGTTTTAAACTCCCAGTTTGCTCATGTCCTTGATCACAGAAAAAGTTTTTTAGCCCCCTCTTACACTTCCTCTTGTCACCATTTCATTTCATCCTTTGTGGCAGTACGAGCTCTTCCCTCGTGTTTCCTTGCCAGTGTTTTCTGTTTTTGTCCTAGTTCTTTCAAATACCTTTGCCTGTATTGTTTGATATCCTAATTCCATGATATTGGACATGTGCTGTTGGCAAACTAAGGTTCTTGCAATGTGAGTTTCTCCTGCCCTAAAGCACATTTAAATTGTGAGAAACTCTGGCCTTCTACTGAATACAGAACAGGCTCTCTGGATGCTGTACATGTACAGTACATTACAGAGATTCTGAGAAAAGAACATTTTTATTGATAATATAATTCTAAAATGAATCCTATAATTTGTGTCCTCTGATTAAATGTGTGATGGCTTCAGAAAGATACCACTGCATAAACAAGCTACATTCTATTATGGCACTGTTGTTTTTTCGTTCCCGTAAATATATTCTTTTATCCACATGCCTCTGTAAAAACATGTGTGATTATTTGCAGTGTATCGGGTCTGAGAGTGTGCCAGCCTGCTGCGTTCACACAGAGCGCTCCCACACTGCGAGCTCTGGGCGCTGGGAACCATGATGAAGCAGCAAAAGCGTCAGTGTCCTGAGCAGAGAACAGTGATGGGCTTTGTTCCCGCTGCGTTCCCATGGGACCCCGTTTGGCCGATGGCACTGGGCTGGTGTCCATACGGGGGGGATCCAGGCCATCATCCAACATACAGGCATCCATTAAGAAGACACTATCTGAGCAGGAAAATCCCATTAAAAGAGCTTTCCTGGGGGGATTAATAAACCTGCTGATGTGCTCCTGCACTAGAGCTGGATGCCATGATGATGATAAGTGTACAGGAGGAGCAGCAACTGTGGTTTGATGAGCTGCAGGGATAAAAAGAAGTCCAGTGACACAGAGGGCTTCCTGCTGTTCTCTCTGTGCCATCTAAAGAGACTGTTTTCCCAAAAAACTACTGAATAAAAGAAATTCAGACCGACTGTTAGTCATTCTATGTACTTCTGTGAACCGAAAGTTAAAGATTTCAGTAATCAATAGAGAAGAAAATGTGGAAATGTTTACTTGCTCAGTCATGTAAACATTTCTGAACATTAAAAGAAGCTGTGACTGTTCCTGTTTGGCTGATGGCGAAGTAAAACATGCTATGGAGTTGCTCTCCCAAGCCTAGTAAATAATACTCGTCTCGCAATCTGTAAACTTAATGTTCATTTGAGCAAAGCCCGGACAAGTGGGGAAGGAATCACCAAACACTGGGTAGAAAGGAAAAAAATGCCCAAAACGCAAGAAAAAAAAACTCGACACCGAACACTAGCAATAACAGGCTAGCCGAAGCTAATACTCGCAGTGGAGCTAGCAACACCGGAGCGGCTCAAGTGAACACCCATAGTGGAATAATGGCAAGTCAGAAAAACCCCGGACAATATATGGACTCTGGAGATATCATTAAGGCCATTAATGTGCGTGACTGGACACAATTGGCAAGGCTGTTTGATAGCATGATATGGGAAAAAATGACTTTCTCCCCCAGACACACCCCATACATACACTGTCAGTAATGCTTCTTAGGCGCCTTGGGGCATTTGCTCCTCTTCACTTTGGTCAATGCAACAACACGATGAGGATTTCATGAATTTCCATCCTGCTGACATGATGTCAGCCCTGTTTGAGCCAGTTCGCATCCCATAAGTCTCAATCTAGCCCTATTGCTTGCGTTTTTGTCCTGTTCACTTCTGCACAAGTACATAAGAACAACTTTAATAAGGATCACATGACTTATGCCAGAGGTCCATAAATACAAGTCAGAAAGCCTTCTGGATTGCGCTAAAAAAATTATTGCGCTAAAACTGAAGTCATGACAAACTAAAGCTCAGACCAGTGCCAGCTGGTGCTAAAAATTTCAAGGGGGCGCAGTTTTGGAGGAAACAAAACAATGAAGCACTCCATACTACAGTGACAACAAAAAAACTAAAGACAAATCAATTTACACTACTTATTTTATTTATTGCTGTGCAACACCACTCAGGAGCACGATTTAAACAGATATGTTGCCCACCTTTCCTTCTAGACTGCAAATTTCTTGTCCACGTAAGACACATCCTAATCAAATCTTCAGTGTAGCATAGCCTATTTCTGATTGTTTTTTTTCTCCAGTCGCTCTTACTTTCTCTATGGACCAAATCGATGTTTTCCTTTTGGAGCTTGGCATATAGAAGGTCAACTTGTGGCATGATGTGGTGGAACAGTTGCAGGAAGAACTTGTGCTCCAGTAAAACAGTCCAGATGGTCTGGCTACACTCATACCGTTTACTTCCGCTGTTGTCCACAACGCATCGGCGTTGACAGTTTGAAATAGCAAACAGGGAAGCAGTAAAGGTAATTACTTACAGCATAGCCTGCTAGCCAGTATATGTTGGTTGCACATGAATAAGGCTTGAACAGGTGAAGAAGTAGCAGAAAACACAATGCATTCTGGGTTTAGAGGGCAACTGGAAAATCTGTTCACTCTGTTTACATTGCAAGGAGCTGAAATCTATTCTCAAGGATGCACACTTGCTGAGTGATTCTTTGCCACAAACGGTTTCATGATTAGCATGGAAAAAGAGATCCATGGGGTCAGATTGTTCTCCTTTTCGATGAGGAAAAAAACAAGGACCTTGGATTGCTGAGCTACCAAGAAGCACTGAATGGCTTGGATTTTAGTCCCAGTTTTAAAAAATAAAACACGTGTATGTGTATGGATGAAACACTTGTCATTTATCCATGGTGAAAACAACAATGGAAGTACTGGTCTGGTGATATTTTCCACTTTCCCTTAAATAATTTTAAAATTAGCATTGGATTTATCAATAAGAACCTCCATCCTCCATGCTGCAACTATTTTGTAAACCACAATCATCACTCAGAATCAAACAGAATGTAAATAGCACAGAAAATATAAAGGAGTGATGGACAGCTTAACACTGAAGTTGAACATTTTTTTCCATTGGAGGTCTATGCACAGTCTGTGTGTGTGTGTTTCTGAAGTGGAAAGACTTTGCTTGACCTTATTGTAGAACTTGTTATGTCTGATAATATGTCTTTAGCGTACTTCCACATAACCATTCTTGCACTCTCTAAATCAAATCAAAGCATGGGCCCCTGCTCTGCTGCACCTCACAGAACTTTTTTTGGGTGAAGGCTCAAATCGGTTGGTGTCCCCTGCTCTACAGAGAAGTACCTCTTAATCTTGCTTGTTGCTCATCAGGGGAATGAAATGATCAGTCAGCCAATGACATATATTAATAGTTTTGATTATAACTGTAATGTTTTGTGTAACATTCCGTATCAGGCCTTAAGCCTGATCTTAAAAAAATCCCCAGTCCTGACTTATATTAAAAATACATCATTTTTAAGAAAAAAACAAAAAACAGAAAACTGTAACATCATGGAATCAAATTGGCATTTAAAGGGTTAAAATTAAATTTGCAATTAAATATTCGGTATTTCTGATAAGTAATAAAGTTGATTGAATGAGCTGAGCAACAAGAAAAAAAGAACAAAGGTATTCATAAAGTATTTATGGTGTTTGTATAGTAGTTTTGGGAGAGGACATGTATGTCCTAACATGACCTCAAAGGGTTGTAAATTAGAGTGACCCACATGGGTTAAAAATGTTTTGAGAAGATTATTCGGAAATCATTGCATAAATTATAATCTAGAAAAAAAGCAGACTACCAGTAAGCTGAAAAAGCTAACTAGTAGGGTTAATGTTTCGCAGGCTATGCTGTGAAGCTAAGCTTTACGTAACAACTGACCTATCTTGTGTTTACATTTCTATATCAGAATGTAATTGAAGAAAATATATTAAAATATACAGAAAAGTAATAAAGGACGTGTGTTTTCAAGGGAGCCCTGCTCATGAAATGAACGAAACCCTAACAGACTGGGCACTGTGTTTGCGACATGGACACAGAGGTGAAAATTCCAGACACAGCAATTTAAGCAGAGGACAAAGAGACAGCAGATTGTAGTGGAGCTTTAAGCAGAATTTCAGGAGCAGGACCACACCTGAACCACGCCTCTTCCTGTGTTCCTATAAATTCTAACCGACCATTTCCCTCTTTTGTTTTGCACACTCGACACAGCCCTCCCTCCCTCCCCTTTCTTAAAAAACATTCTTCCTTCCTTCTTTCCTCAGGGCCTTATAAAGGGGTTCGTCATGCCCGGGAGCTATGGCGGATTCCTCATGAAGTTTCCCCAAACCGTTATCTGCTTCACGTGCCTGCTATGTTGCTTGTTATTGACTGCATGGTATGGTGTGGTCCTTACTTGTGAAATGGCAGTTAGTGATACAACTGCTACACCCCCACTTCCCACACCAGATGTGGATGAAGATGCAGCACCTGCTTTAGCCCCACGGGGATCAGAGCAACATGGAGCTAAACTTACGGCTACACACCAGAGGATACACAGGTGTCACATGATCAAGTTTCACCACAGAACACCACTGAGGACCCTGATCAATGTGTCAGTTGTAAAAACATATGGGAATGAAATGAAGTTCAAGCTCCTCCTGACTCTGAAGATTAGACTGCATCTACCCCAAAAAGCACCTTGCGTACATGTCCAAAATGTTTACAGAGACCATGGGTGTACTGCATTTCCATCTGGCACCTTTGGTACGCTGGCCTGCTTGTCATTGTCTGCAATGCACAATGCCAAATCAGTTTGTAGGGGCCATTGGCAGTCACTGTTGACTGCTTTCAGATTGGCACTGAGAAGCCATCTAATCTGCAAGCACAAGCACAGACCTAAAGCAGAAGCGCATGTTCAGCATCATGAAGGCATCATCCCACACGATTCAATTTACATTTCTAAAGGGTGGGGAGAACATGTATGTGACAAGCACCTGACCGTGCAGTGTGCCATCCTCAAGTTGTTTCCTGTAAATGTGGTTTTGGCAGATCATGGCTTTAATAATGGGGCCCGAGTTGAACTAATGTGTGCTGAGGTGAAAATTCCTGGTTTCATAAGAGGTTGTGCTCAGATGGATCCCAAATCTGTGGAGGAGACACAGCAGATTTCTCACCTTAGAGTCCATGTGGAAAGAGTAATAGGTTTGGTACCCAACAAGTATGGCATACTGCAGAGCACTATACTGGTGAGCCTACTGGTTCTACTTGAGGGCGAGGAATGGTCCTCCACAGACAAAACTGTGATATTTGCTGTGCTTTAACTAATGTGTCTCCCAGTACTGTCATCAAATCACCAGGCTCATTTTTATAGATAGTGAGGGAAAAATGGATTGATTTTGTCATTGTCTTTTTCCTGAGGGGGAGTGTACAAACATGTCCCTGAATGTTATCTCAGTTCGTTAATTTCCTGTTTTTATTTACTATTGATCTCAATGCTGTACTGTTTGTTCTGTGGCCTGTTCATGAAAATAAAACTGAATGCTTGAATTCCATACCCTAATGTATCTGGCAAGTAATTCCATTTAAAAGTTAGAAACAAGATAATAAACATTATAGTTCAGTTTCTGTATGTTAAGCTAAAATAATTTAAATTGAGCCATTAAAGGTCATATGTGAAATCAGACCACGTCTTATCAAGTCCACTCCTTCTCCAGTCTTTTAATTACAAACATTTTTTTGTAGTGCAGTCACACAGTTAAAGGCTAAGTTATGGAGCAACTGACAAAATAAAATAAAAACGGTAAGTATACAAAGTATGGTGTGCCAACACTGAGATAAAGTGCACATGCTGAGTGCAAACATTTAGATAAGTAACAGTGCACATCAGGTAACAAAATGCAACTTTTTGACGAGAAGAGGTGATATGTGTGCAAACTCAATTTGTATGCAATGTATGACAGTGGCCAAGATAAGTACAAGTGACTTGGCCACAAAAAGGTGTTTTCGTCATCATCATCTTCACTCAGGGTTCATGAGACTCACCAGTGTCCCCTGACTTGTGGCAGCAGTAGCTCTCACACAGAGAGCTGCACAGATATCCTCTTGTCTCCAAAGTGAATGAAACTTCATCGCTGTCATAATCATTTGTTTTAAATTTCCTACATTGTCTCCTCCTCACACCACTAAGACTCAGAACAGAAGAATTGTAATACTTGTTAAAAGTTACACAAGGCTACAACCTGCATCTAAAGTTACAAGTCTGTTATCCTTACAACAGCTGAGAGGGAGGCGGAGTGATTCAGCAGCGACTCTGTTGCGCGAAGGAATACGTAATGTGAGACAGTTACACGGTTATATTTCCGAAAAGTTAATGCACTTAAAATCATGTCCAGGTAGCGTACTCTTAAACAGTGGTGTTTGTTGTTTTGTTTTTTTTGCTGGGAGTTCTTGTAGGCAGAAAAAATACCCTTTGTATACACATACTGTATATATATGTATATATGTATATATATATAGTGTGAAAATCCATGTAGATCAGCAGGTTTGTGTTACACCACTGCAAATCCTCTGGAAGTTTATCCAGACCTGCAAGCATGCATAGACTCAAGCCAAGGTGGATTGCCCTGTGTGGGGTCATCCACCTTGTGACATAAGCTGCCAGCATGAATCCACAACCCTGGCACCCACCCCCACCAGGCGCTGGTTCAACCTCACTCTAAGACAAAGTAGATAGATAGATAGATAGATAGATAGATAGATAGATAGATAGATAGATAGATAGATAGATAGATAGATAGATAGATAATAGATAGATAGATAGATAGATAGATAGATAGATAGATAGATAGATAGATAGATAGATAGATAGATAGATAGATAGATAGATAGATAGATAGATAGATAGATAACGTATTTTGATAACATTTATATTTTGACACAAACAAGACCTTTTCTTTTTTTAGGTGAGACTTTGACAGCTCTATAATGCCACATTTACTCCTGTTTCAAAGTAACTTGAGAGTTGTGATTGTTGAATCAGTTTCCTCCTCCTCAGTGCTGTATGTAGGGAGAAACATGCCTGCAAGTGAACACAAATTAAACCAAAATTATCTGCATGACTTGACACCAGCAGCACTAAATGAGAAAAGCTGTTGAGCAATTTTGGCAAAACAAACCCTTTAATAAACAAAAGCCTATTTCCTATTGATTTAATTTCCATCTCATACAAAGAAGAAGCTGTTTCATGTTTTTGTTTCTGCCTGAAAAGCTCCACAGCTGCAGCCCGAGTACTGCGAACACAAACACACGCGTTATTAAGCCTGTCAATCAGCTGCCGATTCAGCACCGCGCTCGCATCCAGTCAGAGAGGCAGGAAGTCTGTCAGCTGGGCCAGACCAGAGAACAGCTGGCTGCTGCTCTCAGTGCTCTGACGCTACCTGGCTCTGCATCAAGTGCTAGGAAAACACATCACTGCCAGGAGCTGCATGTGGCAGGGCAAACGGACAGACGGACATACAGGCTATCCAGAGACTGAGGTGAACGATAGGACAGGACTGGCACACCTCTGCTGCGAGAGTTCAGCCTCAATAAACCTGTGACTGAGAAGGACTGAAGCCAAGTACAGTTTAATAGATGCATCAGCTGATTTACAAACCACTTACAGTGCAGAGCTAAACCGATTAAAGTGATGTCAGGACCCATCAGCACCTTTACCATGAGGAAACACAGCCCAGACCTTTTAAAAACCCAACTATTTTAATTTGTCTAAGAAAAGTGTTGCAGAAATCCAGAGGTTCAGGTTTAGTGATCAGTATGGAGTGAACCTCCAGATACAGTTGTGCCCAAAAGTTTACACCCCCCAGCAGAATTTCAGATTTTTTGGCCTTTTCTCAGAAAATATGAATGATAACACAAAAACCTTTCTGTCACTCATGGTTAGTGGTTGGGTGAAGACATTTATTGAAAAAAAGATTAGTTTACTCTTTTTAAGTCAGAATGACAACAGAAACTTCAATATTGACCCTGTTCAAAAGTTTACACCCCCTGGCAGTTTTGGCCTGATAACATGCACAAAATTTGACACAAATGGGTTTGAATGTCTACTAAAGGTAACCATCCTCTCTGTGATCTATTAGCTTGTATTCACAGTGTGTGTTTAAAAGCTCAGTTTCTGAGCTCCTGACAGACATGTGCATCTTTCACTCAGTGCTGCGTTGAAATTTCTGCGTCATGGGTAAAGCAAAAGAATTGTCAAAGGATCTGCGAGAAAAGGTAATCCAACTGTATAAAACAGGAAAAGAATTTAAAAAGATATCTAAGGAACTGAGGATGCCAAGAAGCACTGTTAAAACTCTAATTAAGAAGTGGAGAGAGAGGGATTCTGTTTAAATCAAACCACGGTCAGGCAGACCAACAAAAATTTCAGCTCCAACTGCAAGAAAAATTGTTCGAGATGCAAAGAAAAAAACTCAAATAACTTCAGCTGAAATACAGGACTCTCTGAAAAAAATTGGGGTGGATGTTTCAAGATCCACAATAAGGAGACTCTTGAAGAAACATGGGCTGCATGGTCGGGTCGCCAGAAGAAAGCCATTTCTACGCAAATGCCACAAAATATCCTGCTTACAATTCAAACAGCACAGACAAGCCTCAAAACTTCTGGAACAAAGATATTTGGAGTGATGAGACCAAAATTAAACTTTTTAGCCACAACCATAAACGTTACATTTGGAGAGGAGTCAACAAGGCCCATAATGAAAGGTACACCATTCCTACTGTGAAACATGGAGGTGGATCACTGATGTTTTGGGGATGCGTGAGCTACAAAGGCACAGGAAAATTGGTCAAAATTGATGGAAGGATGAATGCAGCATGTTATCAGAAAATAATGGAGGAAAATTTACACTCGTCTGCCCAGAAGCTGCGCATGGGACGTTCTTGGACGGTCCAACATGACAATGATCCAAAACACAAGGCCAAATCAACCTGCCATTGGCTACAGCAGAATAAAGTGAAGGTTTTAAAGTGGCCATCCCAGTCTCCTGACCTCAATATCATTGAGCCACTCTAGGGAGATCTCAAACGTGCAGTTTATGCAAGACAACCAAAGAATTTACAGGAGCTGGAGGCTTTTTGCCAAGAGGAATGGGCAGTTTTACCATCTGAGAAAACAAAGACCCTCATCCATAACTACCACAAAAGACTTCAAGCTGTTATTGATGTTAAAGGGGGAAACACAAGGTATTAAAAACTAGGGGGTGTAAACTTTTGAACAGGGTCAATATTGAAGTTTCTGTTGTCATTCTGACTTAAAAAGAGTAAACTTATCTTTTTTTCAATAAATGTCTTCACCCAACCACTAACCATGAGTGACAAAAAGGTTTTTGTGTTATCATTCATATTTTCTTAGAAAAGGCCAAAAAATCAGAAATTCTGCTGGGGGGTGTAAACTTTTGGGCACAACTGTATATTTGCCTTGAAAACTGCTGCTCACTGGATATTTTCTCTTTTTCCAACTATTCTCTTTTAATCTGGAGATTGCATTGTGTGAAAATCCCTTTAGATCAGCAGGTTTTTGAGATAGTCAGAGAAGCAAGTCCATTTTATCTCCAATTCTGATACTTGGGTTAAACTTCAGCTGGCCGTCTTAATAATGCCTACATGGTTAAATGTATTAAATTGTTGGAACACAGTTGGCTGATTAACAAGCACTTGAGCAGATGTATGTGATGAAGAAACCAGTGGGTATCGTCTTAAATAATGAACTGATGGAACAATTTTATAAATTGTAAAAAAAAAAAAAAAATCAACGGTATGCCTTGCTGAAGGGTATCAAAAAGGGTCTTTTATGCTCAGTATAAGGTGAAATATTGGTTTTATTAATACAAACTCCAACAAACTTTCTAAATTGTATGCTTCAAATATTTTTTAAAAAATGAAGCTGCAAATGATGTTCAATTTAGACAAAGTTCGGTAGCACTTCATTATAATGACCCGTTATAAAACATTTATAAGCTATTAATAGATATTAACAGATAATTAACTAATCATGAACAAACCATTTATAGACTTTTGTAAATAATTAATTAATCATTTGTAAATTATTATAAAATCATTTATCACTTAAGTTAAAAGACATTTATAAGCTATAAATAGATATTGAACTAATCATGAATAAACCATTTGTAAACATAAGTAAATAACAATTCAACATTTACATCTAATATTGCAATACATTTATAAATGATTTATACATTATTAAAAAAGCTTCTTCAGCATTGTTTGTACGTAATACATTCATCATCAACTACTGTTATTTTTATGTGTCGGAAATGTTTTGAAAGATCTAAGAAACTGTTTTTTGATTAACTTCATCTATCATTTATAAGCATGAATACACATTTGTTAATACTGAAAAGTTTTCACTTTAGATCAGGGCACATAATCCCATCTACAAATTATTCATAGAAGATGTATGACTGTGTAACAAATGATTTGTTAAACAAGATAGAAATGGCTGTCTTTATTTACTAAAGCCAGATTGTTCATTACAGGAGTAAAAAGTCCACAAATCATTTATAAGAATGAATAAACATTTTTAAAAACTGAATAGTTTTCATTTTAGATAAGGGCACATAATCACATCTACAAATGATTCATAGATGATGTATGATTGTGTTACAAATGATTTTTTAAACAAGTTAGAAATGGCTCTGTCTTTATTTACTTAAGCCAGTTTATCTAAGAGGTGAGTAAAAAGTCTACACATCATTTATAAGCATGAATACACATTTGTAAATAATTCATAATTTTTACTTTAAATCACATCTACAAATGATTTATAGATGATGCATGATTGTGTAACAATCATTTGTTAAACATGAATAAAAAAGTGGCAGATTAGGAGTTTAAACACATTTGCAGTATTTCACTAATATCCTTCTTATAAAGATGATCATATAAGAAAAATATTTACAGATAACTCATGAATGTTATAGTAGCACATTTTCAAATTATCTACTAATTAGTTGAAAATGTAGGCCTATGCAATGGTTTTATAATAAACAGTATGTTTGTGATGTTTTTTCCAATAATGTTTGAGCTGCAACACAGACTTAAGATGTGATTTATACTGACTTATAACATTATTTCTTAACTCTAAATACACAATAGATGAAGTTAATCAAATCTTAGATAAACTGGCTCAAGTAAATAAAGACAGCAATTTCTATCTTGTTTAACAAATCATTTGTTACACAGTCATACATCATCTATGAATCATTTGTAGATGGGATTATGTGCCCTGATCTAAAGTGAAAACTTTTCAGTATTAACAAATGTGTATTCATGCTTATAAATGATAGATGAAGTTAATCAAAAAACAGTTTCTTAGATCTTTCAAAACATTTCCGACACATAAAAATAACAGTAGTTGATGATGAATGTATTACGTACAAACAATGCTGAAGAAGCTTTTTTAATAATGTATAAATCATTTATAAATGTATTGCAACATTAGATGTAAATGTTGAATTGTTATTTACTTATGTTTACAAATGGTTTATTCATGATTAGTTCAATATCTATTTATAGCTTATGAATGTCTTTTAACTTAAGTGATAAATGATTTTATAATAATTTACAAATGATTAATTAATTATTTACAAAAGTCTATAAATGGTTTGTTCATGATTAGTTAATTATCTGTTAATATCTATTAATAGCTTATAAATGTTTTATAACGGGTCATTATAATGAAGTGCTACCCAAAGTTCTCTCTCTAATGGGTCGAAAAAAGAGAACAAAGATAATTTCGTTACGGTATAATTGATACTACTGGTAAAAAAAAATGATGGAGATTATCCAATGGCTGTTGTACCGTCTGAGGAAACTGATGGCAATAAGTAAAAATGACTCTTTATTTATTTATCTTACTTTTTACGTATGCACACATGGACAAAATTGTTGGTACCCTTCTGTTGCAGAAAGAAAAACCCACATGGTCAATGAAATAATTTCAAACTGACAAAAATTATAATAAATAAAATTATTCTAAAAAATAATTAATGAAAATCAGACATTGTTTTTGAATTGTGGCTCAACAGAATTATTTAAAAAAAACTATATAATGAAACTGGCCTGGACAAAGATCATGGTACCCCAAGAAAAGATTGAAAATTATTTGACCATAGGGACATGTTAAACTAATCTGTGACCTGTTGACAGTATCACAGGTGTCTCCAGACTTGTAATCAGTCAGTCTGCCAATTTAAAAAAATTGGAAAAGTGAAAAGTAATCACTGTGCTGTTTGGTATCATGGTGTGTACCACACTGAACACGGACCACAGAAAGATAAGGACAGATTAGAAAGACAATTATAGACAAGCATGTTAATGGTAAAGGCTAGAAGACCATCTCCAAGCAGCTTGATGTTTCTGTGACTACAGCTGCACAGATTATTCAGAAAGTGTCAGAAAGCTTGGTCCCAGTCACAGGTCATGAGTCCTCCAACAGCATAATGACCCAAAACACACAGCCGAAAACACGCAAGAATGGCTCAGAACAAAACACTGGACTATTCTGAAGTGGCCTTCTATGATCCCTGATCTAAATCCTGTCAACATTTGTGGAAGGAGCTGAAACATGCAGTCTGGAGAAGACAGCCTTCAAACCTGAGGCAGCTTAAGCAGTTGGCCAAAATATAGAAGTGCAGAAGTCTCAGTTAGAGTTATAGAAATTGTCTGATTGCAGCGATTGCCTTCAAAGGTTGTGCAATCAAATTTTAAGTAAAGGGTACCAACATATTTGTCCAGGCCAGTTTTATTATATTCTTTTTTTCAATTGATTCTTTTGAACCACAATTCAAAAGAAAAGTCAGATTTACAATAGTTTATTTTCAGTTTGTTGTTATTTATTATTACTTTTGTTAGTTTCAAGTTATTTCAGTGACCATTGTGGGTAACTTTCTTTAATGGAAGGTGTTAGTGGATGTTGGTGCAGTATGATTGTTCTGTGGCAAGAGGGGTTTTGTTTGGGTTTAAGTTGCCACTACAGAAGGGTACCAACATTTTTTGTTTTTCCATTTCAAATTTTATTAAGACAGTTTGCTGGAATTCAGTTTGATGACTGAATGCAATAAAGGTCCCAAATTTTATTTCCCTGGTCTCTTTCTTTTGAAAGTGTATTAAAATGAATAATTCTCTCACTGAGACAATCTTATTTCAGCTCTTGACAGATAATATGTCGACACATGCTTTACAGCTTTAAACACAGTTAGATGGTTTTTGGTCCGTTTCCTCCATCTCTAACACAGAGTGTCTTTAAAATCCTTGTCATCATCTCTCCATCACTGTGGAGCCTCAGGGCAGAAGGTTCAAAAGGGTTAATGGCACTAATAAGGCCCAAGGAGACAGCTGACGTCAGCAGACAGGCTGAGCTGCTGCCCAAAAACAAAAAAGAGCAGAGTTACGCCACCAGCATTATTCCCATCCAAGTTAAACAGTCAGACAGACGGAGGGCACGCTGACTGAGACCACATTTAAAGCAGTCGGACGTAGATCTTTAAGTGTTAGTGAGTGTGTGTTGGCTAAGGCCACCCCGTGACCCCCTTTTCAAGTCTACAGGGACAAAGAAGCCAGCAACGTCTGGGCAAGTGGATGAAACAGTCAAAGTGTGAGGCAGTTCCTGCACACTTTGCACAAATTTGAAGCAACAGTAAGAAGGAGGCGTCCCAATGGAGGAGCTTCCTCCTGATGTCGTTACTGGTACAAAGTCAGGAGTCTCGAGACAGCAGGCTGCAGACTGAGCCAAAGAGAACAAAGTCAGCATCATCACCTTTTTGGAAGAACGGAGTTTGAAGGCTTTTAAATTTATTTTTCAGTCTTAAAATAGGCAGACTGACTGATAACAAACTTGAGGACACCTGAGATACTAAGGGGTTAAAGGGCAACCCTTAGTTGTCACTTAGTCATTTTCAATCTTCCCTAACCAAAACTCAAAGCAATGTCTAATTTTCAGTTGTTGATTTTCAGTCTTTTGTCAGTTTCAACTTATTTCACTGAGTTTTCTTACTTGAACAGAAGGACTATATATTTATTCTCATCATATTTGTTACAGTTATGGTTTTGAAGGTCAAGGTGTTTAAACACAGTCTAAAGATACAAACGCAGCCCAAGTTTTTGACAGACCAGCAGTGATTGTTTTATAAGTGACCATGCTGACCTCCACCAGTAGCTTCCTGTGTCTGAAGCTGAAACAAACAAGAGTATCCATGAATACTTTTAAAAACAAAATCTGTAAAAGCTCATCAGACATTGTTTGGATTAAATACAGACAAAGACATATCTGCTAAGTCTGTCAATCAACATTATTAGACATGGTCACAAGCTCAACTTTAAAATGGGACTGACATGAAGAAAAACACTGTTGAGTAAAAACAGTGAAAATGTTGCACCTTACAGACTTCATTACATAACCTTGCAGTGCAGCTGGATCTGCGTGATTCATTGTCTGGAATCACGGAGAGCCATACAGCCAAACTTCCACCTCCAATGACTTCTTGGGTTGGATGGCCCAATCAGAAGAGAGGCAAAAAACTGAAGATGTGACGACGCAACTGCATGTTTGCAAACAATGGCAGCTCTCCGTGAATGCAGTTTTATCAGAAATTGACTCAATTCCTTCTTTAAAAGAAGAGCAAAGAATTTGTGCAGAAAATCATGTTTTTACTCGTCTTCTAAGCAGGGATCACTGCTGAAACTGGCAGAGAATGTGAAAATCCTCCGGACAATGCCAGTCAGTCTATGGTAGTCATGGTTACAGATGGCCGGACAACTCTTTTCACTGTGAGAGTTACACAAAAAAAAGCCAGTATTTGGACTTTTAGGGATAAATATTTTTCAGACAATGTGCCGTCATCCAGAATGTTCATCTTGGTCATTTGAGGTAATTCTGGACTTTTGAAGTATCTCCCTTCATTAATAATAATACTTTTTTTTTTGGCGTCTTTCAAGGTCACCTTACAGTGTAACGTTGCAAACAAAAAGATAAGATTACAAACGAATCAGTAAATAAATCATCAAAGATAAAATAACTTCATCTGATTAAAAACAATCTGACACAAAGAACCCTGGGTAAAAGCCTCACTTTGCCTGATGGTAAATGTCCTTAAGGTGTGAGTGTGCTTCGTCATGCTCATGAACATATCTGAAATGGAGAGCATTACAAAGCTGTCCCGCTCTGCGTGATTTCAGTCCCTGTCTGATTCAGCTCATCAGCTGCCAATGTCAGTGTCACCATCAGCAGCAGAGGCGGAGGTCGCAGAGCTGGACGGGTTAAACTAATCAATAGCTGACTGCAGAGAGGGCAGACGGGGCAGCCTTCATCGGGCTCATCATCACTCTGATCACACACAGACCTGTGGGATGTGTGATGTGTGGCTCATTGACATGGACCCTGTGCTCCCAGTCCTTCCTGAACTGCATTAAGCCTTTATATCATGCTATATATTCTCCCTTTTTAGGACATTTATTGTGGCAATCGAGGTTAAGCATGAGGCGGAAAGGTGAAAACCACAGGTGAGCTTTCTCAAGACATGTTTCCAGTCCCTGCAGCAGCTCAGTTAATGGCCCAAAGTCACAATGGATGAACATATAGGTTCCCTGTGGTGTTAGTTTTACATAAACAGGCTCCAAGGTCAGGGTGTAGCAGTAAAGTCTGACAGAGGCTCAAGCCACTGCCTGGTGGTTTTATGCTTCTACACAGTGTGCAGCTGCTTTAGACTGAAAGTACACTGGGGGGGACTCAAGAGCAGGAGCTAGGAGATTATGTGGCAGTGTGATTGGTAAAAATATTTTTTCTTTAATGGAGCTTTTGTAGAAAGAGTTTGGATAACACAGCCACGAAAGTGTAAGGGGTTCACATCAATGCATAAAATAAATATTGATTAAATAGATGGATATGAAAAAGTGAAAGTGTTGGTTTAAGGGATGAAATTAGAGAAGACAAACGGTCAAAGACAGTGGACTGTGTTGGCCAAAGATAGGCCTGTTTATTTTTGGATCTATTTGCATTTTAACAGGTTATGCTTGTGCTTTGTTAATCCCATGAATTATCTGTCTTTTCACAGATAATGTGAAAGTGTGTTGTGAAGAGTAAGTGTGGTAGCACAGCACCAACATCTGAAGCAGGTTTAGAAAATTCATGTTATTTAATTTTTTGAATATTGAGGGAAACCCAGACTTACAGGAAAAGTTTGGTTCCTGCAGCTTTTACATTGTTTATAGAACGAAGAACAACAACATACTCACCCAGAAGGCTTTCCTGATCCAAACAGTGCTTCGGGAGATATTTAGATCCAAAATCGAGCAGCGGACACCGATATAATGGTAGCCTGTAGGGCATGGATCGCCGCTCCTAAAAACTGCAGTAATCATCCAAAAACTCATGTTTTTCACCAATATTCCATCATGATACGTTCCAGATGATCTGCCATTGCAGTCTGTGTCTCTCCACACAGCGCTGTGTGGCTGAATTGACGAGTTTGTTTACGTGCCCTTCGCGCATGCGCAGTGCGGCTCATTGTTTTAGGGGAAGACTGGCAGCTACAAATTGACTTTCTTCTTCCAATTTTGTGCAAAATGGACGAATATCTATCGGATGAAGATGTTGTGGAGGAGAACTTTGAATATGATGGACGTCCTTACAGTTTTGAGCCAGAGTTTACAGATAAGGAGCTCTTAGAAAGGAGGAAGCGAAGGCAACGCTCCAGAGAGTACTGCGCATGCACGAAGGGCACGTAAACAAACCTTTAGTTCAGAGTTAGTACAGCCACACAGCGCTGTGTGGAGAGACACAGACTGCAAAGGAGGACCATCCGGAACGGGTCATGATGGAATATTGGTGAAAAACATGAGTTTTTGGACGATTAATGCAGTTTTTAGGAGCGGCGATCCATGCCCTACGGGCTACCATTATATCGGTGTCCGCTGCTCGATTTTGGATCTAAATATCTCCCGAAGCACTGTTTGGATCAGGAAAGCCTTCTGGGTGAGTATATTGTTCGACTTCATTCTATAAATAATGTAAAAGCTGCAGGAACCGAACTTCTCCTTTAAGCTGCCTACACACTATGCAACCTCGTCGACTACTCTCCATGTAAAGTCAATATACAGCCGCGATGGGGTGGAGTTTAACCCTCCCATGATGTGACGGCCACGATCAAGGCGACCACATCACTCGGCGCGCCATCGCCAAAGTTGAAAATGTTGATCTTTTCCAGCGATGTGGCTGTGCAGCAACAGTCAATCAGCAATGTGTGATAGTGTGATGGTACCCATGACAGACAGTTTTTATTCCATGTCTGCGTGAGAGACATTAGCCAGTGAGGACATTAGTTCTGCCTAGACAGACTGCTGACAGCTCACAGATGATGCTGCTGCAGGGCATCAGCTGCAGTGTTTTGTGGTTGATAGGTGAGTTAAAAGGATACAGTTAGGAAAATGTCACCATATACATCCTATTATATGATATATGACAAGATTGTGGTGAAACTCGAGCAGATGTGATGTCACTGAGTGACGGTGACCAAATCAGGTATCTATAGACACGTGACGCAACTTCAGTGGGTGATGTAATTACGGTCGTAAGGTTGCGTTCAGTGTGAACGCTGCTTTAAAGTAGTCTAGAAAGGGTATCTCATTAGGGATGGGTACCTTTCACATTTGAACCGATACCATACCGATGCCCGGTACCTGGGAATCGGTATCGGTAGTCAACGGTACCAATTTTCGGTACTTTTGCAAGTTTATGGGGTAATAAATATTAATTTGTTTAATATTAAGATCTCATTTTTTTTCAATGTAAATGTTTTTCTCAATATATAAAATTTGACAGATATATATCAAAACAACATTCAACTGTTTGATTTGTAACATTGTAGTTTTTCCAAAAATTTCTTCAACATGAAAACCAGTAACTAAAATGAACCACAACTTAATAAATTAACTGCAGCCCTCACTTTAACTTTAGAGCAGTTTAACAATGGGTCCAACAGAGCTGTAAATAAAAAAAGGATTTACATCAACGTTACCAAGTATGAGGAACTGACCTGATAATAACTGACACACAATAAAATGCCAAGTTAATACCATCTTAAACACGAGGCTTATTTACCTAGACCAGGTATCCTCCTTGTCGCATTTGCTGCCATCACCAAATGTTAAAGCCATATCTGTTACCGTGTTTCTGGCTGCAGACGACTAGTCTCCATTGGATGCAGGCGTGCTAACAGTGCTGAATGAACCCTTTGTGGTCGTAGATCTGAAGCTATCAAAAATTGTGCACTCTTCAGCTTTAAGGAAAATTTTGTGCGTCACCGGGTGCTTCCTCAGATTTCAAGTATTTCTGCCACTGGCCTTACACTTGGCTTCACAAATATTGCAGCGAGCATAATCTGCATCACATTTAATAAAGTAGAGCCATACTTTAGAGCAATTTCTCTCAGCCATGCTTGCTTTTTTGAATGAGCCCGCGCTGCTGACGTCATTACGCTATTGCTGTGCTGCGTTCAAGTCCGGTATAGAAATTCACCCACTCTACCCAATAGTATGCCTGCTTCTTCCACTCCCTCACAGTCACAAGGATGCGTTTAGGTACCTAAACATGGCACAGTTTGATTTTACGTGAATTGGTACTCGGTAGTACCTACAGAATTCGGTCGGTACCTCTTAAAGTACCGAATTCGGTACCCATCCTTACATCTCATACAAATCAGACCTCTAAAACACACAGAAGGTTCACATGGACATGACCCTGAGTTTTTGTATTTTGCAATTTATGGGTCGCTAATAGTCCAGTGCTGACCATCTGAGGCGTGTGACTCAGGGAACATAAAAAGTAATACTTCAATGTCAGAATGAAGCCAAAATGGTATCAGCCTGTATAATTATAGCTAGTAAAATCTGCTAGATGCAACCAGTGATGAGATTATCTTATATTATCATATATTATTCAATAGTTTAATAAAAACAGTCACATTTCATAACTTCAGTGAAACTAATTTAAACTAGTTGTTAAAGAGGGAATTTAATGACTTGCAGCAAACAATGAAAGTAGTTATCTCCATCTATTAATCTATAAACTTAAAAGTCAGTCTCCTGCTGGTGCTCCCATCACATTTTTAAAGTTACAGAACATGCAACTGTTTGTGAAAATTTGTGCATTTTAGGCAAGATCACAACAGGTTTAAAAAGATGTTTCATTTTTATGAAGCTGGGTTGTATGTGGTCTTGACAACAGTCAGTAAAGAGGACAAGTTTTCTGCCTTTGGATACAGCCTCAGCAATGCACAGCACATTTTTGACTCATTAACTCATTGGACACATGCTGAGCTTCATGTCGCTCATCTTGAAAAACACGGCAGTAGCTCATAGTAGCATGACACATCAGATAGACCATTCATTACACGTCACTATTAAATCTGACAACAGCTCATTGAAAGTGTTTAGGAATGGGCTGAACTTTGCATAAGCATATTCAACAGGAGAACGGACAATGGCTCCATCAATCAAGACCAATATCAAGATTTGAAAAAAATGGTGCTGAAACTGTTAGCATCTATGCTAACCTCTGTGCAAGAAGTCACTTCCTGCTCTAGAGGACACTGATTGTATGTAGACTGGAGATTAAAAAGATAGATCTGTCTGACTACATACATTGAACCAGGTTGCATTGGGTGTCTGTAGCACTGCTCTGCATGATGCCTTCACCTTGGTCGGTCACCAATTGTGATGGCATCTTTGTTGAGAAAAATAAAAAAGTAGATATTAAAAGTTATTCTTCATGTCATCATGCAGGCCAGATTAGGCTCTAGCCTTGCTGAGCCCTGACGTGGGCCGCAGGGTGAGCTGTACATTGATGAGTGTGCAGTGAAGACAGCTTCTCCTGAAAGGTGGACCCTTAGAGAACTGCATTTGGGTTTTTCTCTGTGTGACAGAGCAACACAGCTTCTGTGATGACAGCCATTAGGACTCTGGAGAGGACAAACAAGCGAAGAGAGTCTGATTTGGGCACTCACAGCTTTTCCAGAGCAGCCAGGCCGTAGAAGGAGGCGTTCCTCAGCAGGGAGATCTTGTTGTTGCTCAGGTTCCTGTTGGAGATATGAGGCAGAAGAGACGAGCTGAGCATACAGAGTGAGTTTAAAGAGACACACGTTTGTAAATCCCACAAAAAAGAGCTGCAGGAAATTACTTATTCAAATGGCTGCTAAATTGTTTATCCTCTTCTTGTCAATATGCTGCGCAGAGATAAGGATTTATGGCTGATGAGATTAGAGCAGTAAATTACTCATCCCAGCCACGTCTGGGTCTTGTTTATGGCTGTTCGTGGCTCAGATGGGTAATGATCCACCGGCAGCCCGGCCCTCCACTCCTCCATGTCAAAATATCGGCCTAATAGAAGCCCACAGAAATGCTGCCTCAGCACAATTCAATCATCTATAGCTCACATTACAACAGTAAACAAATCAATGAGACGCACCGCAGGGAGCTCTAAGAGATGGATTAATATTCACTGGCGAGGTTGAGCCTCCGTTTAGACTCTTTCACCCACAGTCAACGCCTTTTCTTTTTTTTCTCTTCCTGTTTTTGATGAATTATCAAGGTGAGAAACTTGGTGTTCTCTGACTGATGTATTTGTCTGGCAGGGGAGAAAAGTAGTGCATTTGCTGTCACATTATTCAACACACTGCATGGACCTTGGAAGCAAAGCTCGCCGTCACTCCTGAACATTTCAGAGTGAAAGAATGAGACCTGAATACTTTCACACTACAGCATCATAAAATCAAACAAAATAAACCCTAAGTTATTAATGTTAAAGTTAACCTTGCAGAAAACACAGAGCCACGTGACAAAAGGATTTAGAACCTTGAGCACATTAAACCTTTGCAGATCTGTCAAAACACAGACGTAATTCAAGAATCAGCGCAAACAGTTGAACACCCCCTAAACAAGGAGATATACTTGCTGTTAGCTACATATAATTGCCAGCACACACCCTTTAAATTGATTCAGTGGTTGTGCATGTGACCAGAATTATCATGACGAAGACATGAGCTGCAGTCTGCAAATCACCAGTAGGATTAATGTAGAGGCAGAGGAGAGATGACAGATTGATCTCAGCAGCAGAAACAAGTACAGGAAGTTTAAAGACGAACTGATAAATCAAGACCACAATCACCACCTGACTAATGAGACTGAGCAGACACAAACATGACTGACCATCCAGCTGATGAGAATAAGTCCTCCTGCAGAAATTACAAAATACGTCTGGTGTATTAAGTCACTTGGTGATCATGTACATTGGTGACTTGGTGACATTTGTGGAGTTGATGCTATGTTTGACTTCCTCTGTAGCTTTTTGTGTTACCGTGGTTTCTTTGTTTTCTCTCATATATAAGAGATGCTATAAAAGTATATAGAAGTATGCTGACGGTGGTCATTAGTTATCAACAAATTTTACTCTCAGAATTACTATGTTTGCAGTTCAGCTCAAACAACTGGTAGCTTCAGTCACATACAGGAAATTATTTAAACAAAAACTCACGACGGCAATGCTAACACAGAGAAACTAAGTATTTCTCAGCAGAAGCTTCACTGCTCTGTTGAGCAGCCAGCACACCATGATGATATCTATATATCTTTAAAGGTGCTATGAGGATAATCTATTTCTGATGACATTAAGACTCTGCTACCCATGAGAACACGCGGCGACTGTCGTAATACTGCGTTCCAGTAACCTCGGAACTGGGAGTGACATCATGTCCGACTTATCGGCGTTACAGTTGAAGTTGAAAAAAAACATGCTGATCTATTGTTAGCTGTTGTTAGCACACCCTGCATTGTTCACAAATATCACATGAAGAATGTGATTATCACTATGGCAGCATTTTTGTAAATATAAGTCTAACAATACTATGTATACAGCTGATCTAGAGCGACACACCCCAGTCAGAAGTGCAAATAAATGGATTATTACAGGAGCTAAATAACTGTTCACACTGGGGACATCCATCTTCGATCATCAACTCTTGGGATGGCGAGGTTTCACCGAGTTCCCAGTCAGAAATTCAGACTTCGGGGAACCCGGAAATTCCTACTTCTGGCTACAACTGGAACGCACCAAAAGACGTGACCCAAGCCAAAGCGTGTGTGATGCTAAGCTCGGACCTTCCTCAGAACTCTGCATTGCTTTACAACTTCTGTTTTCAACAACTTACAGGATGCAAAGCGACGAGGTAATGTGTCTCTTTCTAGTTACATAGCGGTAGTTTTTGATGTGTGAAAACAAGCAATTTTTGGAAAACTTATCGTAGTTTTGTAGCCAGCTGTCCGACCCGAACACTTAGCTAAGGAATAGCATTTATAGATAACCTATTTTGATGCTATAAAACTCATCTTAAAGTGTGTATTTCAATCAGGTATATATCTAAAAGTGAGACTTTTTTGTAATTACGTAGAAACTCCTCATAGCATCTTTAATGATTCATTGCAACATTTAAGGAAAACATGACCTTCTTCCATGTTAATTATAACCTGATACACCTGATGGACTGTTTCACATATCCTTTGTGCATTTGAAGTGATAGAGCAGAACCTTCAAGAAAAACTAGAAGATGACTGAACATCACTAACATTTATAATGGTAAATGGACTTGAGCTTATATTGTGCTTTTCTAGTCTTTGACTACTCAAAGCTGCTTTACACCGCAGGTCACGCCTACCCATTCACACCCATTCACTCACACATTCACTCACTGATGGCCCTAGGTTTCTATGTTAGTTTTCCATCAGTATCTCTAACAAATTCATGCCCTTTCATGCTTATTTACACACCACTGACGTAGCAGTGGGGGCAACTTGGGGTTAAGTGTCTTGACCGGAGTTGGGCTCTCAATCACTGACCAAGCGCACTATCCACCTGTGCCACCGATGCCCAATAATGGCTCAAACACAGACATGCATTTATTTTGCTTTCAGCAGGACTTAGTAACTGTCATAGCCTCTGCCTCTTTGTCCCAAAAGGACTGAGAGGATAAGCACTATTTTTATCTGACAAGGAACATTTGTTTAATCTAAATAAGCCTATTTGCATAAAATGATCATTTAACCCATACCTGTCGATAGCAGGGCCACATAGAGAGACAGACAACCATTCACACTCACATCTTAAGGAGATTTAGAGTCACCAGTTCACCTAATGAGCATGTTTTTGGTCTGTGGGAGGAAGCCGGAGTGCCCTGAGAGAATCCACACATGCACGGGAAGAACATGCAACTTCACACAGAGAGGCCCGGTCCGACCTGGGAATCAAACCTGGAACCTTCTTACCGTGAGGCACTACCTGCTGCACCACCTTGCAGCCCTGTAAATTAATAAACTCTATTTTTATTTGTATGTATTATGTGTCACTTTAGGAAAGTCATCAATTTTCAGGCTAAAAGTTCAGGGTATTTTTGATGATGATCAATGCCAAAATTAGTCAAATTTGCTCGATCGGTATAAGGGTTAAATATGCAGTGGGCCCCAGTTAGTCCCGAATGGCCCTTTTCCACTAGCATGCCTTGACCCTACTGTACTCGGCCCTACTCTATTTGCAGTGTGTTTCCACTAGCCTGGTACCTCCTAAAACAAGCTAGTTTTAGTACCTACTCTGCTCTGGTTCTAAGTGAGCTGAGTCAATACTGGAAAATGACGTCACCGACTGCCGGCTACTGATTGGTCAGACAATGTCGTCATCGATGAGTCATGAGCGCGACGACCTAGCATGCTAGCAGTAGCTACCGTTAGCTTACCCTTATATGTCTTTTCTTTGCAGCTCGATTGCTCTCGTCCTCGGCTTCATTCTGTTGTATAGCTTCCAAAACTCTCCTGTGCTTCTCAAGGGGTATTTCTTCTTACCACCTTCAGCCTTCTTCTGCTTTCCTTTTTTACTCGGCTTGTGACAAAAAGACACAGATTATTGTGTTGCGCTCAAAATGAAGTCACTGCAGTGCTGCTCAGCTGTTTACAGCGACACTGCACCCCGTTGGGCAGGTGACTGGGGCTAATGGAAAAGCAGCACAAGGCGAGTAGAGTAGAGCCGGGTAGAGTCGAGTAGAGTCGAATAGGGCTAATGGAAAAGGGCCATTAGCCTTAGTCTGGACACACCTGCACGATGTACTTCACCTCATGGAGACTTCTCACCACTAGGAGGTAGTCATGCTAAGTTTTTTTACCCTTTGTCCTTTTTCATCAATAACAGGTATGACGTGATGATTTCTGAAAACATCCCGGCAGAATGAATAACAGATTATTCGCATTTGAAAATAAACCAGCAGGAAGATGGAGCAGCACAAACACACCACAAGACAGTCCGGTCTGGTGTTGTGTCCCACAGTGACTTGTTAGACTGCATCCAGTCAGTGTTGACCTTTCCTGCTGCTTGGGTGCTTCAGATGTTTCAGACATGACATTAAGTCAACTCATCCACCAAGAAAATAACTTTTACTGTTTGGCCTGTAAAACCTGAACTCACTGAACTAAAGCACCAGAGAGGTAGTTAATGCAGCAAACAGCGATAAACCAGGGCAGAGAGGGTGGTAAAGTGAACCACAGGAGAATAAAGATGTGTTTGTGTGGCTTTCCTTCTGAAAACATCAAATGACAAAACACTAATGTATAAAATCAACGAATGTGGTGACTTGGCCCCTGACAGGAGGCACTATGATGGTAAACAGGTGAATGAGACTTTTAAGTGGATTTGTTTTATCTGTCCTGGGTCATTACCATTTTGCTAAAATATATAAACTAAGGAGGCAGGAGAAGATTAAGTAGCAGGTAAACTAGCCTAATGTTTGTCCAGAATCACTCATTTAATGTCTCCTCTCCTTTCTGGGTTCTGAGTGTGGGATCACAGCCATCTTTTGCCCACATGTAGCAAATCCCTTACACCCCAACTACAGTTTGAAAGGGCTGTTAAATGTACAGTCAATTTCCTGAAACTTTCCAGAAACTTCCCATTGAAAGATAAGCTGGGGAGTTGGAATATTTTAAAATTGAAAGTTTTTCGACTAGATTAGAAATGTATTAATCCCTTGGGTGGCCTGGGATCCTTGGTGGAGACTTCCTGCTGCTGTGGAGTCACAAAGCCTCAATAACTACAATTACAAACATGACACATATTTGGCCATTTCATTCAGAACCTTCCATTCCAATTATCATTATAGCTGTTAATGTAGATATTAGCATGATCTCCCTGTCCATGGTTGATACATCTATATTTAGCACCATATAGTCATGGGGTCCCTCTGAAAATGGGATGTCCCATCTCAAGAGGCCTTTAATACATTTATACTTAACAGAGACAAATATGGTAGGGATGCACTTGTGTTATGGGTACCCATGAGTTCGTCACTACCATAAATTCTTATTTTCATTAAGAATATAATCGATTATACTTCTATAAAATGATCACCACAACCATTCAGACATGAGGACCCTCCTGAAAACCAGATGTAGCATCTCACCTCTAATAAATCAGACGACAGGTCTATGGTTCATGGATCTGTCACTAACTTTAGTTCTTACTTTAGTCCACTTCTCTCCTCTTCCTTCACCCTCACACCCAACACAGCATTGTGTGGATTTGCATGTATATATTTGTATAAATAAGTATATGTGTATTTTTATATGTATATATGTATCTATGCATATATGTGTATCCATAAAATGAAGAGCTTTATGCTCTATTGTAAAGTGTCTTGAGATAACACTTAAGAATTGGTGCTATACAAACAAAGATTGATTGATTGATTGATTGGTTGATTGATTGATTGATTGATTGATTGATTGATTGATTGATTGATTGGGAAGACGCCTTCAGGGGATCATGGTATGTTTATGGGAATTAAAAAATATACACTGGAGGTGATTTAAAGAAACTGTATCATATCCAAACATATATACAAATGTTTTGTTTTGTCAAAGGCAGATACCATGCAAAATGATTCAGTTTGAAAATGGCACATTTTTAATGATTACTTCATGATTCAATTTTTGATTAATTGAACAATCCATTTTATTTTCACTTTATGAACCCCATCAGCTCAAGTGTTTGTCCTCAATTGTACAGGATTGTAGAAATAATCTGTGCACGCAATGGATCAATGCATAGTGCATAGGGGCTTCAATACTCCTGCAGTCAGCAGTGTGCAATGTGCATGTGATTGAGGAATAGCAGAGCTATCCTGAAGTATACTTGATTGAAATCTCTTGTCTTAGTACATTTTCTCCAGATATATTTATAACTTTGTTGAGGGCAGACCTTTTTCTAATTCCAGGCTTATTACCATGGAAGTTTCCAACTTTGAAACTTTCTACAGCTTAACAAGCTGAACCCCAACACAAAAGCACTGGAACAAAAAACAAAATGAAGAGCATTAAAGAAAGATACTAGTAATTACAGTCTGTTGAAAAGGTTCATTCTCTTGTCACTTCATTTTGGGTAATGCTAAACAATCTGTCAGAAGTTTGGGATGAGATTTACTGAAACTGTTTAGAGAGTCTGAGTGTTTTGGGCTGAAGACGGCACATATTCTCACTTTGTCAACTGTTCACATGAGAAAAGAGAATATGCCCTGCAGAGGTTTTGGAAGAATGTCTTATCTTTTTTACATGTAACTGGCAGCAAATGGTATGGACTATGGTTGCCAAATAGAAACTAAAAAGAGCAACTATGAAGGATTTTTAATGTCAGGATAGGAGATCATCACACACATTTTGAATAGAAATCCACAAAGTTACCAAAAAAACAAACAAACATATTTTTATGGCACTAATACATTTTTCTTTTTTAGATATTATTTTTGTTTATATTTTGTATTGTGATTTAAATGCATTTTTCTTGTTCTGTGAAGCATTTTGAATTGCCTTGTGTATGAACTGTGTTCTAAAAATAAATTCGCCTTGCCTTTTCATGTGAGCAAATATATTTTGAAAACGTGGTGTTTGGATTTTTTAATGACACCTACATGTGGACATAATCAGAAAGAAGGGCTAACGCCGTTCACAAAAACAGAACCTCATGATGCAGAGGTGAAAATTATAATGCTGAAATAATTAGGAGGGTGCACTTATAGCTATTTACAAAAAGGGGGATACAGTGGTGCCTTGTGGCTGTTTTTACTCTAATCTTAGAAATGTGTATATATAGGAAAATGATATAAAATAAAAACAGAAAAGCCCTGCATCAGGAAGTTACACAGGACACTTATAAGCCATTTAAAGTTGCAAGGTAAAATTGAAAATAAAAATAATTAAAATTGTTATTGGGGAAAGTATATGAACTTAAGAAATTGTCACCCTTTTTTCAACTTTTTTCAGTCTTTTACTGCAATATTAAAAACAAGTATTTTGAATCTGGGAGGCACAGACCAACTGTTACACCAGCTAATGCTGCTTTCCTGACACTGCTGATGCATTTACTGACGCTTACTTTTTTGCCCTTATGAAAGGCTCGATTGGTCAAGAAAAAACATACAGCATCAGTGCAATTTAAGCTAAACCAATATGAACAACATGATCTCATCCTGAATCTGGTTTGAAAATAATTCTGTATCTTAAAATCTGGATAGACTGCCTTGTCTTACTGAAAGCCAAATCTGTTGATATGATTGCTTCTGAAAGCTCACCTGTGGTTAAAATTCTCTTAAATCTCCTGTTTCTCTCAGATACACAAACACAGCTTCAGTTAAAGGGGACACTCAGCTCATGATTTATATTCAGTTTATTCTACAGCCCACTTTCACATCATTTTAAATACACCTTGGACGGCCTTCCTGGATTTCATATCTGCTGAAATATTGATCGCTGCTGCAGGTCTTAAATCATCGTCTGCAGGCAGGGCTGCTCTGTCGCTGTGTGCATGTTCATGTCACCTTCCTGGCAGGAATCCCTCTTTGCATGCGTGATGTTGTGTGTCTCCTGCCAGCACATAAACACACACTCACACACACAATAACAGCAGCACAAGGTCAGATCCCTCTGTGTCTCCTCCATTGCCTCCGTTAACAAGGTTTCAGGGAGTGATTGGCCCGCTTTAGGTGGAAGAGGTAATTGGGATGTGTCACCGCTCTCCTCTGTGACGACAGCCAGCTCGTTACAGCTGCAGGAAACGTATTCTCAATCCTCACTTCAGGATTAAGCAGCAGGTTCCCACAATGCATTGTGCTGAATGGGCAGATTGCTGACCAAAGTGTTTGGAAAGGAGAGCACAGTGTGGACACTGAAAATGTCAGAAAGACGAGCCCCAGGCTGCACCAACAAACATGCTGAATAGTCAAAAAATACAGGATTAATGTGTTTTAATAATAATATTGACATTAGTGTTGGCAGAACAAAAGCCAGACAAAAATAATCATTTGTGTATTTCTACGACAGTGTTCTGCAACTACATTTAACAAGCTTGCTCCTGTAAAGTCGTCAGGGAAAGTACCCCTCTTTCCTCAGAATGATAACAATAATCTTGGCAGGAAAAGCAGGAAGTCCGCTCTCAGGTCTGAGGGCGAGAACAGACGCAAACTGATGTCAGCAAATTAGTGTCAGCATCCTAGATTTACATTTGTGTCAGCCTTAAAGCAGTCTGAGGCAGGGAAAGCACACACAATCCTGCAGGAAAAGAGCTGACCTTTTGGTTTGCTATCAGGAAAATAAGACACGCTGACAAGAAAAAAAAAAATCATTTTATTGTAGACAACATGCATGTAAGAGAAACACATAATGCTATCTTATCCCGACTATCCATAACACCTCTTCTCAAAGGAACCAGACTCTGTTTTCAAGCTCAACAGCCCATTAGTCAGTGAGGATATTAGTCCCCCCTAGATGGACCACGGTAAACTCACAGATAATGCTGCTGCAGGGCATCAGCTGCAGTATTTTGTGGTTGATAAGTGAATGAAAAGGATACAGCTGGAATAATGTCCTCTTATACATCCTATTATATGATATATAATATGATCGCGATGAAACGTCGAGCGGACTTGACGTCTCAGAGCGACAGCAACTGTGACCGAAATGAGGTATTTATGGACACGTCAACTGGGTCGTTTGCGGTGTGAACCCAGCATTACAGTTCGAACCAACAGCTTTTATTTTTGGCTTGTACCCACTTCTTAATTTTCACCTTCCTTCTCCCAATAATTCCTTTGTGATGTTTTAGTGGTTATTCCTTAGGTATAACTTAAGAAACCCAAATCTGCAATTGCGTCTCATTCCGTGACCTCCGTGCATTTTCATTATATTTATGCCTGAAAAAGCAAATAAAACATTTAAATGAACTTCCTATTGAAGAGATGTTAACTACTACAACTACAAGTCTTTCTGAAGTTTAAAGATCACTGCCTGTGGAACAACAAACCTCATATTTTATTATCAGTTGAAATTTTGGAGATTTTGAGTGTTCCTCATACTCTGTTGAGTGTCTTTATTTTCTAACTTAGGCGAAGTTTACAGAAGAACAACAGAATGAAAAATGTGAATGACAAAGTCCAGTCCTGAGGAATTTTTTTGAGATGGGATGGAGCCAGGCCAGGACAGGACGTATTGTCTGACTAAAGAGTGTGAGCCTTTACAGAATGTCTCCTGCACCTCCTGGTCTTGGAGAAGTCGACTCTGTTGCCTGTACTGATGGTAAAATACAGGATTGTGACACAAATCAGTCCAGAAAGTTGACATGTCTACTGTGTGGAGTCACAGCTGCTACTGTTTAAGCCATCCTCACAGGATCAGCCGACCCACCTGAACATATGGGAGCTTTTAGACTTCAACTTTTACTCTCGCAAATCAGTCAGAGCACCTCAGCTTTGTGGGAATAGACTGCAGGATTTACAGGCAGACATTTAGAAAGGCAAAAGACTCCAGCAACAATTCATATGGATTTTTATTGTTGTTGATCCAGACATCAATATCCTGCTGGGCTTCTGTCAGTTTACATCTATCCTGACACAAAGCTCTCCGAGAGCAGAAAATTGGAGTAGATAGAAGCCAGCGTGGAGTCAACTGGACATGGTGAGAAAACTATGTGGGTCAATTTCACAATATTTCACACACAGATTTATTGGAAAATAACAAAACACTCGTAACAGTTTCACTCTCCCTGGCCGATGGAGTTTTTTCTTCTGTCTTTTTCCATAACTGCACTATAAAACAAGACTGAAAAATCAAGCTGATGCAGTTTTTCATATCAGGTGACTGCAGCAGATTGATGTTTGCATTATCCTAACAACTGATATGACATGAAGTCTTTAATAGAACAAGCAGTCATTCTTTTTGCAGACAACTCCATACTTTCCTTTGAAATAACACTTTAAACAGTCGATTCGCTGTTGTTTCACTACACTCTAGTTCATGCACACCCAATGAGGGCACACTATTAACTTGACTACCTGTCCTGAAAATGTAAAATAAGACTTCAGACGTTTGTGTGAATTCGTGCTGTGTAGTCTCCTATGTGTTGATTTGGCAGTTACTCCAATAAACAAGGAAAAGTTTGAGGCTATGTAACCCTGTGGTGGAAGTGCTATCTCAGGGGGACATGTTTTTGGAGAACCTTAGAAGTTGATAATTGGCCAGTAACTGGTTGGAAATTGGCAGTGTGAGTGGCTAGATCTGTAATTGATTTTACAGGCTTTACATAGAAAGCATCGAATCTCAGGGATCTGGACCATCGACAGAAAGATTCTCTGCTTTTCATTTGTACTTCATTTTGGATCTAATGTTGCATTCACACCGCAAGCGACCCAGCTACCAAAATCGCGTAGCCCACTGACGTAGCGTCGTGCGTCCATAAATACCTCATTTTGGTCACCGTTGCTGTCGGCCGTCGCTCGGTGACGTCACGTCCGCTCGAGTTTCACCACGATCATATAATATATCATATAGTAGGATGTATAAGCGGACATCATTCCAGCTGTATCCTTTTCATTCACTTATCAACCACAAAACACTGCAGCTGATTCCCTGCAGCAGCATTATCTGTGAGTTTACCGCGGTCCGTCGAGGCGGAACTAATGTCCTCACTGACATTAGTTTCGTGTTTCCCACACGGACATGGATTGTTACTCTGTAGTCCGGATGAACAACTGTCTGTGGAGGGTACGGTCACACAAGCACACACCTGCTGATTAATCAACTGTTTTTTACTTTCACATCGCGCGACAAGCTATGTGGTAGTGTGAAAAGCGGCTGCCGCATCAGAGGAGGGTCAGCCCCGCCCCATCGTGTGTAGCGTGCGGTGTGAACTCACCTTAAGGGTCTGACTTTATTAAATATACTTTGCTAGTACTGGGTTGGACCTGCTTCACCTTCAGAACCAAATTCAACACGTCCAGACTCATTAGACCAGGCAGCATTTAACAATCTTCTGTTATGTGACTTGTGGCCTTACTGTCCATCTTTTAGCTGACAGGACTGACACCTGGTGTGGTCTTCTGCAGCTGTAGCTCATCTGCTTCATGGTTTGTCTTGCTCTGTATTCAGAAATAATCTTTGGGGCAGTCTGGTTGTAACAGCTGGTAATTTGAGTCATTGGTGCCTTTCTATCATCTCACTCCACTCTGGTCATTCTCTGACCTTTCTTTTCCAGACCATCCTCTGTAAACCCTAGAGATGATTTTATTATTTAATTCCATAATAAACAAACACATGGACCCTCATTCAACAGTCATTATTATGTGCACTGATAAAAACTAAATTTTCTTCTTTTATTTTTATTTTAAAATCTCATCATGGTGACGATGTCATTTCCTGAGCTGTCACTGAACACAGCATGACATCTGCTCATTCGGGCATATTAAGGCCTGTACCTTTTCTTATTCTTAAATATACTGTATAAAAAAAACATTTTACCAACAGGACCACTGAAAAATTTGGGGTGAGCTTTTCACAGCTGTTTGTAGCAGAGGAGGTGGATCTTTCCTGCAGCAGGAGCCTCTGTATTGACTAATTTTGTTTCGCAGTGCTGTTGTGCTCAGAGTTTATGTTCCACTGTGTAAGACCAAATGAATGTCTATGCACAAATGAAAAGACTTGACCAATGAGACTCAAAAACTGCTGATAATCTCAAACTGTACTTATTTTCAAGTTTAGTAAATGATGAACTTTCTTTTTTCCTAGTGCAACAGAGCATACTGCTGCCTCTCCTCACAAGTAAACTGTCATGGCCCACCTTTGGTGCACAGCTCCCCACTGAGAATTGTCACATCCCTGCTCTATAGTGTTTTGGATTCATATCTTTTGTGCTGGTATTCATAATGAAAACTAACAAAGGTTTTTGTTTGGTTTCATATTCAAAATTACATTTTTATACTCATAAGATCTGATCTATTGAGATCAAAAATAATGAGTGCCAAACAATGCTTGTGCTACTGGCTGTAACCATGGAGAGTTTGGGAGAACAGAGTGTCTGCGACTGAAAAGTGAAGTTTGAAGCCGTGGAGTTGGAGGCAAATAAACACACTGGCAGTAACCTTTTTTGCTGTCTGTCATTTTGACTGACAAGGTTGCCACTTTTCTCTCATACCATGGTTTTATCTTGCATTTTTAAATTTCCTTCCGATTCCAATTAGACATAATCTAAATGTCAGCATTCATATAGTTAGACAGCTTCATCACCAGTAACCTCTCATGTGAAGAGACTTGTTACAGTCACACACAGACCATGCAGCTAACTGTTGCCTTTTACGCACTGACTGCATCACACTCTCCGCGCACTGACAGGCTCTAAACTCACTGTCAGTGTGTGGAGAGTGTGATGCAGTCATCTCTGAGTGACAAACAGAGTGATTATGGCTATTAAGGTTTTTTTACGCATGCGTCTTCATGGCACATTGGATTGTCCCTCTTGTTTCAGTCCATTATAATGACTGACAGCATCCAAGTCTTTGTTTTTCATCAAAAAATTTAGTCAGTGATGGAAAATATTCAGTTAATGTGACCCCTGTTTGCCATCATGATCACAGCCTCCCATTTGTAGCACTAGGCTCTTTTTTGCACCTGCTTTTCAAGCATACTAAATTCAGACACAAAAACACTGAGCGCAATCACTTGTGGATTTGATAAATCAAATTGCGGGTGCTAAATGATTACATTTACATCTCCCACTCCCAGTATTTTGTACGTTCTGATGATCTGCATGTATTCTGCATATTCATGAGGGCAAACACGCTAAAATGACTGTGCATGCTATTTTGCTCATCTGGAACCCAGGACTGTCCATTGGACTGTCTGCCTTGAGATGCCACCACCAGCAGGGCCCAGATTACCCAGAATGATTACCCAGAAACAGCCACAGGTCCTGCTGCTGTTTTTCACCTGCTGAGCTGATTAAAACAGCTGTTCCCAATGAATCAGGGTGATAAGGATGCTTTAGAACAGCTTGAACTATTTGGACTGGTTTAGCACTTTGGACAGTACTATGAATTCCAATACACTGACAGTTTGCAAAGGGTATGAATAATTTTTGGACATTCCATTTATTTTTTTCATATGTAAATAAAAGCTAAGACCTAGTTTTAATAATTTCTGACAACCCTTGTACACTCTCTTATTATCATTTGGGAGAAGCCTATGTCATTTCCTGTCAAAAAAAAGTTGCTGGTTGAGTAAAAGTGAATTTATGCGAAAATTTACCAGGGGTATGAATATTTTCGGCCTTGACTGTAAACAGATATATATATACATTTGTGCAATATATATATATATATATGTGTGTATATGTATATATATATATATATATATATATATACACATATATATATATATATATATATATATATATATACATATATATATGTATATGTATATATATATATATATATATATATATATATATATATATATATATATATATATATATATATATATATATATATATACACACACACATCATTCAATGTGTTTTCTTTATTTTCATCACTAATTACATTGCAGATCACTGAAGTAATGAAACAAGAAAAACAGACCCTGGTGAAAAAAAAAACGTTGCTGAAGGTTATAAGGTCATATGAATGGACAGGCAAACTGTCAATTTGATGGAGGTGGAGGTAAAATGTTGAACAGCAATGAAACGACAAAAAACATCAGAGATCAGACAATCAGTCAGAGCAGACTTCCCCACACGGAGAAAATGGTGTGTTGACAGATCGAGAACAGCAGTGGATAAGTGGTACAGTGAAAACCAGAGGTTTGGGATCGTTGAACATACTCTACCTGAGTGATACTCTTTTATTTCATGAATTTTTCCAAAATCAGTATGTTTTTTACTTGTGTCTGAGAATGTTACATCACAGTCTACCCTGATGGACCACGTCTTCAGCAGTGCTGAAAGGGTTAAAAGTTCACACAGTATGCATGTTTGAGGATGTGGAAGTGGATACCTCAGAGACCATGTGATCCTGGACCTGTCCCTGTGTTCTGTCCCACGTCTCCCTGCTGTCCCCCTCACTGCTGCACCCCCCTCTGAGGACGGACATCCCACTCTGGGACAAGCAGCCTCTGTTTGTGCAAACTCAAGCGTGTCCTCTGCTCCGAGAGTGTGTGTGTGTGAGTGTGTGTGTTTATGTGTGTGTGCATCTGCTCGCCGACCTCTGCATGCCTCTCTCAGGCTTCTGCGTAACGTCCAGGAAATCAGAGCAAAAACAGAAATGACCGTTGTGTAAACAGGCCGTGACAAACTTCTGGAGCTGCTGAGCAATTCTTTATTTACATTATCAATTATGTTTGGTGAGGATAAACGCTTGCAGTGATCGAGGAGTGATTCAGTGTTGTCTCTGCGGGCCACAGCAAATGGTTCATGTAACGCCGGCTGTGTTTTAGTGCAGCCACAGACAGACGGGTGTCTGACCACCAGTTCACATCCTCTCAGTGTTGAACCACGTTTGCACTGCAGTGTTTTTTGAGTCCATGAGCAGTTAAAGTGCAAAATTTTAATCCTGCAAAGTTGTTGTTCTTGTGATTGGATAGTTTATGACTGTCTTCTTTAAATGCATGGCTCTAAATCAAAACAATAAACACAATGTTTGGTAAAGCATTGCAGCTCCACTCACATCTGCTGTAGACTTTCTGATTTGAGGATTCTTTAAGGTAGAAACCAGAACTTCATGAGCTATCTCATGAAGTTAAAAACAGTTTAAAAGGGACATTTTGAAAGAGGCAGGGAGCATTTCTCTCTAAACTGAGAGTTTAGCTTAAACACATTTAAAGCGAAGACAACTGATTGGTTCAGTATTTCTAAAGTGGGGTTGTATGAGCTCCATATGGCCACTAAGTACTGTACATTAGATGCAGTAGAAAATTCTCTCTTCTCCCACAGTAAGACAAAGTCTGTGAGAGTCTGTGATGAAGAAATAGGCAGAAAGTACTGTACCAATAACAAAGGGTATTTTCTTCACCTACAAGAACTCAAATAAAAAACAAAAATAATCCCACAGTTTAGAGTATGCCACATATGAGTGTTTTTAAGTTCATTAACCTTTTGGAAATATGAAGTTTATCTGGACCTAAGCCAACTCACGTCATGTATCCCTCCACTAAATCACTCCGCCTCCCCTCAGCTGATGAAAACATACATGCTTGTAGCTTCAGACGTCGGTTGTAGCCTCTTGTAACTTTCATCAAGTATCGTAATTCTTTTGTTTAGACTGTAAGCGGTGTGAGGAAGAGACAATGCAGGAGGGATGATTATGACAGCGTCGATGAAGTTCCATTCACTTTGGAGTCAAGAGGATACCTGTATGGACTGGAGTTTACAGAAGAAGAGCTGCCGAAGATGGAGACAGACCAAAAGAAATACAGAGGAAACATCCGCGGATACTGGACATCAATAAGGAGTTGAAAAAAAAAAACAGTGGTGCAAATATTTGACCTGCGAGTAGCCAGAAGGAACAGGTGATACAGACGGCGGTATTACTCATCAAACATACTTCCCTGCTCTTCCGAATTCTAAAAGATTTGTGGACATTCTTCAATTTCCGAAGATAAACTGAAAAAAACATCCCAAACCTGAAGGACCTAAAGACAGTTTCTCCTCAAAGGAAATAATAATGATCTGTCAGAAACAAACAGCAGAGTAGACGAGGCTGTTTATCAAAACATGGCAGACTACTTTGTGTGTGTCTCTCTCTCACACACACATAAACACTTGCACACACATGCAACGATTACTGTGTGTTAGCATCTAATATATAGCTGTACGATATGTACACACAATCTGTCAGGTAACGAGAGATAAATTTGCTATATGCTGTAACCGCATGCCCTTGTTGCGCAGAGGAATACGGTGAAAGCTATGAGTTCTCCATGATGCACATCTGTTTCTGCATCAAGGGAAGAATCCCAAAAACCCCATCTCAGAAACATTTGTCATATCATCTGCTTTCAATCAGTCTATAACCGGCGTCCGAAGCGGCTAGCTTGTTATGTTTACAGCAGCTGAGAGTGAAGCAGAGTGATTTAGTGGAGGGATACATGACGTGAGTTGGCTTAGGTCTAGATTAACTTTATATTTCCGAAAATGTATGCACTTAAAAACTCTCATATGTAGCTTACTCTTAAACTGTGGTATTACTTTTTTTATTTGAGTTCTTGTAGACGGAGAAAATACCCTTTGTTCTTAGCGGCTGTTTCTTCATAACAGACTCTTACAGACTGTGGCTTACTGAGGGAGAGGAGAGAACTTTCTACTGCACCTAATGTACTTAGTGGCCATATGGCGCTCATACGACCCCACTTCAAAAATACTAAACTGTCCCTTTAGTCCTTTTATATATTTTTGTGTTTATCATGGGAGAACAATAAGAAAAAATTCAAATGCCCTCAGGTCAAAGTTCTGATCTTGTTATGAAAGAATTGAACTCTTCTCTGTTTGAATTGATCATTTGAACTCTAAATAATTAATTATCTTACTTGAGTTATAATGTCAAACATATTTGGTTCTCAGATCTGAAATATTTTGACACTCTCCGATCTGAAGATCTTTGGAGTTGATATGGACATTTTTATTCATCACAGACATTATGGGACAAAAAAATTGATAACAAAATTAATAATTTCATTGTCATGTTGACATGTGTGTTAGACACTGTTTTGCTCCTTCACTGAGTCTGTGAGGAGGGCTGATTTGACAGATGTCCAGCTGTCTCCCTCCACACCACAGCTATGAAAAAGATCATCCTCTGCACCCCGACACCACCGACCATATAATGACATAGAGTAGAATCAGAGATAGCTTTAATATACCTCTACACACCCGGAGAGAGGATCATGACATTAACTTTAAGGAACATTTAGATCCTCTGATTTCAAACCACTTGTCTCCAAACTGCCAAACCCACTGTTATTGTTAAAGATCAGCTTTCCTCACACAGCCAACAGAAATAACAGATTTCATATCTATGGACATTGACCTAGAGCAGGAAGCAGGCACTGATTCAGGGCTAACAGACAGATGTTTGTATGAAGAGTGATTCAAGTGAGCTCTGACAGGGAGGAACATCTGTCCACACCTGGATTCACACCAAAGGCCTGAATGTTCAGACCAGACTGGACTTCACTCTACCAACTTCTTGTGTTTAGCTGTTCACAGGTTGCTCTTATTCCACATAATTCACCTGCATAGTGTCACATCTACACTGTGGCTTTCCTTTGACTGATGGTATATCTGCACACAAAGAAGGCTTTTTCAATGTGCTTTGCAGCAGAGCACAGCTCTGAGGCACAGGATCAAAAAGATCAGGAGAGAACCAGAACTTCAAACATGAAGAGCAACAGGTAAACAGCAGGTTTTATGTCCTGCATGATACTGAACTGCTGTAGGCATCGACAATATTTCAATTATTTAAGCTGTATTTTTAAATGAAGGTCCATGGCTTTGAGCAGAGACTGGAAAAACCTGTTCAACTCCTCCATCTCTCAAACTCAGACTGTTCTGTTAAGTCATTGATGCTGTAAACATCATTGTGGCCTGTACTTTTAGAAAGCAACATATCATGCGAGGCACTCCGATGTAATTTAAAATCCTTTATTATGTCAGGGACATGTCAACGCGTTTCGACTCATCAAAGTGTTCATCAGGACATGATTAGCAACACAAAACAGGTGTTCAAATTGTCTAGGAAGTGTCATGTGATTTTGTCACGGGACGCCATCACATAACATCAGACATTAAGAAAAGACATATAAAGACAAAACATATAAGGAAAAAACACAAGAGGCCTGGTTGCACAATAATAAACAGCCTGCACCAAACAATAATCGGCAAAAATTCATTATAAAAATTCATTATAAAAAAAGGAGAAAAGTCTATGTCTTCATTTAGACCTGGGAAGGAGGTGGCTTTTAGAGTATAGTATAGATATTTTCTCTATGTTCGCCCAATGCAAAAACAACCACATTCACATTCAAGACTGTACATTTGTGGATGTTTGGCTGTTTCATTTTAAAAGGCCTCTGATAAATCAAAGACCTTTAATGAAGAATTTGATGTGTTCATATATTAAAGGTGACTTTGTTTTAGCAGACAGACAACCAGCGATTAAAACACACTGAATCACTGCAGACCTACCAAGTGTGTTTGTACTTTCATGTTGGAAAAAACTGGACTTGATGTCCTCTAAAACTGGAATTTATGACACAGAGTACTGATCTGTTTTTACAGCAAATCAAATGGAGTGTACGAATGTTAAAACTTTCTACTGTACACTGATCTGAACTAGAAACAGAACATGATATAGCCTTTGGTGACATGACATAATAGCCTCACTGAAAACAGACCTTTTCTCATCAAAATGTATGTCCCCTTTGTGAAACATAGAAAATCAGGACAAAGTCATTAAACAGTCATTTACAAATAAAGATTTTCATTAATGTCAAAAGAAGTTTAAACCTTAAAGTTATCATCTTACTTATTAATTCTTTTTTAATCCAATTCACTGTGGATTAAAGATATCTACAGTACTTCTGCTACAGCCTTGACTTATTAATTAACCAAATGAACCATTTTTAAGCATTTGTGGGAAGGACCAGAACACCTGAAGAAAATCCATACATGTAAGAGGAGAAAATATAAACTCCACACAGAAAGGCTCTGACCCATTCAATGAGTAAATGCAGCAACCTAGCTGTGAGGCACCAGCACTACCTGCAGCACCACTGTGCAGCCCATGGAAAACAAAATCAAACAAAAAACAACAACAATCTGCATTTTTATCCAAAGGAATAGGAACAAAACTAACAGTTTGTAGGTGTAAAACCAACATGTCTACTGAAGGGAGGAAAGGGTGCTGAACACATCACTATAAATGTGAGTTAATACATCTGACCATCATAGTTTTGCAATTAGTCGCACATAAAAAAGACAGTTTAACAAATACAACATCTGCAGATGCTTGCAACACAGACTTCTTATCACAAGCTAAAACTAATTAATTGCATGCTTGTACAAATAAATGTTGAGCAATAGTGCTGTGAGTGAGCTGTAAAAATATTCTGCACACTTTCCCACACTTGTCATAAACTAGAGCATAGTATTGAAAGGGCTCATATTTTGCTTTAAAGCTATGGTCTACGATTTGGAAGCTTTGTACATATTAATAACACCGTTTATAAGGCTGTTATGGTCCTATGGTCCTATCTACACAGTATAAAGACCAAAAAGAATGAAAAAAATCCATTCAGTATATCCGCTGAAAAGCTGCATACTAGCTGACCAATCAAGCCTAAGAACCTGCAACTATTAATTGGTCCGTGAGTTAGTCCATGAGTCCATCCAATCCTCGTCTCCCTCACTCACGCATGCACGCAGCATCTTGCCCATGGTCCCGCCTCCTCCCCTCTACCTCTGGTGAGCAGCTAGCAGCATTAGCTACTGAACTATCATGGAGCCGGAAAAGCCTAGCGCTGACCCGGGAATCCGCCTCCCTCTCCCAAGACAGTCTGGCTGCAGAGCACCCTTCTCCTCTCCCCTCTCCCTCGTCTCCCTCACTACGCAGTATGCAGCATCTTGCCCATGGTCCCGCCTCCTCCCCTCTACCTCCGTTGAGCAGCTAGCAGCGTTAGCTACTGAACTATCATGGAGCCGGGAAAGCCTAGCGCCGAACCCGGGAATCCGCCTCCCTCTCCCTTGCGGGCCCAGCGGAGCTCTGCCCAGCGTGGAGGCCTGTTAGCGGGCTAACGGCTAACGAATAGCCTCAGCCGTCAGACCTTCAGCATCGGCCGTTTGCCCTGGTTGATCAGGTAATGGCTTTGTTTACTACAGTGGGAGATGTCTGCTGAATAACTCTGGTTAGTTTGTGCCTGTACGGGCTAATAACTTGTAGGGGAGCGGGTTAGCCTGTTAGCCGCTAATCGTTAGCACTGTAAGCTGAGCTGGGGAGGACAGGCTGAGAAAGATTAATCCTCCCCCACACTCGGCTCCGCTCTGGCGGCGCCAAACCCGCATTGCCGCCGGTCCAGTTGAAATGGCTACTGCTGTGTGTTATAAGGGAGATGTCTGTCGTGTTTGATACTTTCAGTTGAGCTGAGCTGTTTTTGATTGAGTTTGCTGCTGATATATTGTGCTAGTCGCTCGTAGCTCTGCCGGAGGGGGCTTATATGAGCCAACACGAGCTGGGGGCGGGATCTTGGAACACGGAGGGGAGAGGTGAGGGAAGGAGGGGCAGGCTGCGGTTTCAAATCGTAGACACCAGCTTTAACTCGGGTTCAAATAATCATTTGTGGTAACTTTTAGAGTTTGTTCATAATCATTAATGATCGAAAAACCTTAGTTTTCGTATAAAATGCCCCGATCCACCAAGACTCTCTCTGCTAGAGCCCCTCCTTTTTAGGGTATTCCTCCCTATGTGGCCCCTAATAATAATAATAATAATAATAATAATAATCATAATAATAGTAACAATATTAATAATAATAATAATAATAATAGGTCTTCTCTGTCCTGCAATAGCCTTTCTACATGACACGATTGTCTAATAATGACGTCAGCATGGAAAGTCTATATCTATGTGTGTGTGTGTGTGTGTGTGTGTATGTGTATGGGGGGGGGGGGGGCACAAAGTATTCTAAGCAGATACTAGGGAGGGAGGACAAAAAGTCCTGATTCTGTGGACATTACATTAAAAACTTAAATGATCATACATGATCATGGTAACGCTCAACATGATATCTATGCATACTGATTAAAACATGAATAAATTTAAGATGTGTGCTGTAAAAATTCTGCATATTCTTATGATTACAGTAAATTTAAGGTCACTTAGTCCAGATTTACACACACAGCACTCTCCTGCAGTCACCTGAAACAACATCAAACAGCCCCAGCCTGAAAGCTGCAAAAAGTCACGAGTGAGTTTGAAGAATTTAGCTCCATATTCTCTAACCTAAACCCTAATAATCCATTAGTTTTACTGGGGGAGCTAGTAAACTTGTGGGAAATGTAAGGAAGGACTTTAAATGGCACGATAAACTTCTGCATATAGACATGCAGCAGCTCTGATTCTAGCAGAGTGCACACATTTCCACACTCACACAGCTCTGATCGCAGGCTGCCAAACACTCCTGTGAGACAGACAGCAGAGCTAATGTGTTTCCCACTGTGCTCACACCCTGCAACAGAAGCAGCCCCGTCAGGCTTTTAATCACCATGTTTTACAATGAGTCAGGAAACAAGGAATGACAACAAGCCTCCACGCTGGCCTCCTGCGCTCAGGCAGATTTATGAGGCTTTAACTAACTGAAGTATTTACTCAGCGGCGAGGGGAGAAGGCTCTCTGGCAGACCCTCTGTTTTTCTTTACCTTATATTTTTAGATGCTGTGTCTGGGTTTTTTGACACATTCTTGGTTTGTTATACAGTTTGCAGACCGCTCTCTGCAGCAGCGGTCATGAACTCTCCATCAGCAGAAAAAAGAGAAACTGATCAGCTGTTTTTAGACACATGAGTGGTGGTTACAGAGCCATGCAGAGTGTCAAACCAAGGCTGCTCTAAATCTAGGTGCTAAAGCAGTACCCATTAACTGGGATTCTGAGGGCCACACTCGGCTCTCCACAGCTTCGGAGTATTAAATTCAGAGAATGCATGGCCTGTTGTGGTTTAAAACATTGTTTTCAGCGATTATTTCATGTTTGATCTGTTTTACCTATCGGTTTTTAAAGGACAGCAAGTACACAGGAGTCCAAGCCAGTGATGGAAACATAATAAAATATCACAACTGCTCCACAGAGCTTGAAGCACTATGGGAAATACAGACTAATCTCATTTTTAAAGACTGAGAAATAGTGTAAAAAAAATAAATAAATAACAGCCAGGCTCCCATTAATCACCGGGTCCCAAATAAACGCCAGGAGTATTTTATTGGGCAAAGACTATGAGCTCCGGTCAAAGTTAGAGAACACATATGCAAACGCTGAGCTAACAACTGACAGCTGACTCTGGAATAGTGGTTTATTCAAACGGAAACATGGTCAGACAGTACCTTATCAGTCTGCATGGTTTATTTGTCTCTCAGGACGTCCTGTTGTGCTTCTCCCCCCTCTGTATGTCAACAAATGCACGTTGGTGTGAGGTGGTCTGTGTTATGACAGTGCAGTTACACTCAGCGTCCACAGAGGCCCCTAGGGAGCCTTAAGCCATAATGTTACATACTCGGGCTTTAAAAATTCAAAGAAGACGTTACCACTGTCACTGCTAGTCATTTACCCCTGACTAACTACAGGAGGCCAGTCACATCAGTTACTGGTACATTGCTACAGTGGATTTTATTTTATTTTTTTAAACCCACACTATGTAGTTTTTCAAACATAATATAATCCTTTGATATTCATTGTGATGGTCCACCACTTTACAATGAGTTGAATGACACCTCTGTCGTGGTCTGGAGTGGTCTGTATCCCTTTCACTGGCGCTATGTAACTTCGAGGTGGATGGTGGGAACCCTGCCACACTAAAAAACTACAAGTTTGGACTGCTTTATGGCATACATCACTTCCCCCAACTCCCGATTCCCAATTCGTTTAAAACACGGAAGTCTCTGCGAAAGCCAATCGTTAACGGGGAGCTGTAACCATGGCGGAGGCTACAAAGAACGTAAGGAAGAGAAAAGTTTTGTCGGAGGATACAAAACAAAGAAAGCGAGAGAAAAACAAGCTGAATGCTCGGACCAGAATAAACATCGGTTCGGCGTTCACTCGCTGGCGTGAAATAAAAGACAAGGAGGGATGTCTGACTACTATCAGGTATGTTAGTACCTAACATATCAGGTATGTTAGTACCTGATAGTAGTACTAACAGTTGGGCGACTACTACTTTAAGTTCCTCAAAAAAACTTGACCGGAAAAAAGTACAGCACAACAAATCCAGAACGTACCAGTATGTAGTTTGGTTTAGACCTATTTCAAGTGTGTGATATCGCCAGCGCGTCGTTGTCTTTACTTTTATTTACTTTATCGCTTCAACAGGACGGGGGCGGGGGCGACTTCACGGTAATAAAACCAAGTTGAACTTGGCGATTTTTAACATCATCATTTAGTCAAAAATTAAATACATTACCTCGTTGCTATCCATCCTGCAAACGGCCGCTGAAGACAGAAGAATACTTTTGGGGGAAGTCCTGGCTTCTGTGATTCGCCGACAAAACAAACACACGCGACCGGCAGATCTGTATCCTTACGACAGTATGCGCGCGCTAGAGCTCATGGGTAGTTGAGTTCTCTCTCCGGTCAAGCGGGGATCTTCCGTTGTGCTGCTTTAAGTATGACCTTAAATAGTTTCCTTCCTTCAGTGATACCCGCCGTTTGATGTTGCTGGCTGGAGCAGGGCTTGAACCTCATAAGTCAATGACCTTGGTCTTGGAGGTGTTCAGCAGGGGGCAGGTCTTAGAGCTGAGTGCTCTGCAGTGTAAAGGGTAATCAGGAGCCAGAGTCATCTACTGAGGAAACCCTGTTGTTGGAGTTTCTATGTAAACTTTCTATCAGTACAACAACAACAACAACTACTGATGTGGGAGCAACTTGGGCGGAAGCGTCTTGCCCAAGAACACATCACCATGTGACATCCAGAGCTGGGCTCGAACCTGCAACCTTCTGATTACTGACCGAGTGCATTATCAGACTACATCACTGATGCCCCACCCAGTGATGGGGAAGTTACTTTTAAAAGTAGTGTTTGCTCGTAGCTCGTCATTACATCTGAAAAAAGTAACTAGTTACTTTACTCAGTTACCCTCTATGAAAAGTAACTTTTCATGTTACTCGTTACTTTTACCTTACTTTTACATTGCTCGACTTCAGACAGAACCCCATATCTATTCCTATATGTGAAGGCCGACAAAAAGTTCTACTACAGAGAACGTAGTTATTTCTTTTGTGCTCTTTATTTTACAAAATGTCACATACCCTGTGGAATGAGACCTCCTGCCCAGTGTTTCCATAATTTGCTTCTGAAATAAGCAACCTGGTTGATAAAAACAAGCCCAAAATAAGCAACCTCCAGCTATTTCCTTTCCTAATGTGATATACCACTTTTTTGAAAGAGAAATCTACATAAAGTGTGTTAATTTTCGTCTACATTGCATTTTAATATCACAGTGCCAAACATCTATTCAAGAAAAGACGCTTATAAAAGTCGCTTATAATAAGCAGACCTGGCAACTTTGGCTCTGGAGCATGCGCCATGTGCGTGAGTGTGTTTGGGGGGGTGCGCAATAATCAGGAAATGAGGAAGTGGACAAACTGCCTACCGCAGTCATATTTTGCTTTATGTTAGGAGCTGGAAGATAATAAGGGGGATTCACACAGACAGAAGAGCCCCAAGAAGAAACTTCACGTTTAGAAACAAGCCCAAAAAACCACAATCCGCGGCCTTGACTCACGAGATTTGGGGCCCTTAGAAGCTTATAACGAGAAGACTTGGCAACGCTGCTCGTGTCTATGCAAGCAGCTGAGAAGGCAGCCTCAGTGTCAGATCTGTGGGAAAAGTAACGTTGCGCTGCATTAAAAAAGGAACCAGGTTTCGTTATCAAATTTTCAGTAGTAGCGCGTTACTTTACTCTACTTGAAAAAGTTGTTACGTTACAAAGTAACGCTTTACACACAACACTGCCCCCGACCAACAATAAGTAATTAGCCATGGGTATGAGAGGATATCTTTATAAACTGGAGTACACATAGAACTTTTTTTGATGGAGTTACAGGTAATAAGAGGAACTCATGCTCTTCAAATGGAGCCCTGAGAGCTCCATCATGAAGAAGAACAGGACATGGTGGTCCTGCACCATTTGACCCCACACAGACCATTTGTTGGTGTAAAAATGAATCAATCGTTTTTGTTCCATAGACTTTGAGCTTCTCACATGCAGAATCTTCACGGAGCTGCAGTGGCCTCTGACCTCACTAACACAGCGATAAAACAAGGGCAAATGCTCTGTGCTTTAGCTGCTGCTGGGGAAAAGTTCAACGGATCGACGAGTACTCTGCCCTCTGGGTTTAAGCGGCTGATATCCGAGAGTGCACTCATCTTAAAACGAAGCCTCTTTCTTTTTCAAAATCTCCCCTATCAGAGGAGATAAGCACAGAAGAGAAGAGTTTGGGAAGAAAGGATTGGCAGCTCCAGACGTCAGATACAACACACTCTATCAGCCTCCTTTTGGTCACGTCTCCTGTTATGAACAGATGCTTTATGTGCGACGTGTCATTTAAGGCATGTTATGCTCACAGTGCTTTGATCCTGTGTGCACTCGCAGTTCGTCAGAGAGGCCGTGCACAGGAGGATACGGACGTCTATAAAATATTTATGCAGAAGTACTCAGAACTGTGAGGAGGGTGGAGCACAGACAGAAAAAAGCCCCCAAGAAATAACAACGAGGGGAGTCAAGAATACATTTACACACACACATATATAGCGCTTCCCAGAAAACAAAATTAGACAAAGCAGAGAGATATTTCAGGGAAAGAAGCAAGAAAAAGCTCTGATAAGTTACAAAGAAACCAAAGATTGATGCTAACCTCTGTGATGTTTCTTCAGATTAAATCACAAAGTGTCCTCATACTGTGAATCAGCATGTTCATAAAACCAGCCGATACCACACAGCCTCATGACTGACATGTTCCTTCAGTGGTTTGGATCTAGTCACAGCTCGTTTCTCTCTCAACACACCACAAACAGCCTCTCCATACTGTCTTAGAAAGCATGCTAATAAAGGAATAGATGAGGATGATGATGATGATGGCCCACAGAGATGGATGCTTTATGCTAAACACCTTTAGATTTGGGTCAGCTTCAGACCAGATGCCCTCATTTTCTCCTTCAAACAGAGGCAGGATTAGAGATCAGTATGCTGCAGGAGAAACTCACTGTCAGCAGCTGAAGTACAGTGAGTCAGAGAAACTACACCCCTGCTGCAGTGCTGCATTAAACATTATTTATTTATTTATTAAATCTTGTGGAATGCTGACATTCATCTTTTAACATTTTGAAAATGTTACAGTACCTGCTGATAGTTGACCAATATTGACCATCTTAAAGGTGCTATGAGGAGAATCTATTTCCAAAGACATTAAGACTCTGCTACCCATGAGCACGCGCGGCGACTGTCGTAATGCTGCGTTCCAGTAACCTCGGAACTGGGAGTGACATCATCTCCGACTTATCAGCGTTCCAGTTGAAGTCTGAAAAAAACATGCCGATCTACCAGGCTATCGTTAGCTGTTTTAGCACGCCCTGTGTTGTTGTTCACAAATATCACATGAAGAATGTGATTATCACTATGGCAGCATTTTTGTAAATATAAGTCTAACAATACTATGTATACAGCTGATCTTGAGCGACACACCCCAGTCAGAAGTGCAAATAAATGGATTATTACAGGAGCTAAATAACTGTTCACACTGAGGTTTCACCGAGTTCCCAGTAGGAAATTCTGACTTCGGGGGACGTTCCAGTTGCAGTTTTCTACTCAGAACCCGGAAATTCCTACTTCTGACTACAACAGGAAAGCACCAAAAGATGTGACCCAAGCCAAAGCGCGTTTGTTGTGATGCTATAAATGCAGGTCGGACCTTCCTCAGAACTCTGCATCCCTTTACAACTTCTTTTTTCAACAACTTACAGGATGCAAAGTGACGAGGTAATGTATCTCTTTCTAGTTACGTAGCGGTAGTTTTTGATGTGTGACAACAAGCAATTTTTGGAAAACTTAGAATCGTTGTTTTGTAGCCGGCTACATATCGCTACTTACAACCTGGTGCTCTAAGACGTGTCTGAATAATATAAATTTGCTCTAGTTTTATTTGTCTTGTTCCCGAAGTTGAGTATCCAGGCCAGTCCGTCCAGCCCTGTCTGACCCGACAGGAAGGCTAAGGAAAAGCATTTATATATAACCTATTTTGATGTTCTAAAACTCATCTTAAAGTGTGTATTTCCATCAGGCATATATCTAAAAGTGAGACTTTTTGTAATTACTTCGAAACTTCTCACAGTCCGTTTAAGTTCAGATTTTGATCTCGTCCAGCTTCTAAAGTAACATTCTGCCTTGTGTCCAATTCTGCTGCTTTATAAGTTTCACTTATAAGCTGCTCCTGCATGCAAAATGCTGACCAGCCAATTTACATGGCTGCAACTAAAAGTATTAATCATGTTGACATGGTGGACAGTCTGCTGAAGTCCAAGTCAAGAATCAGAATGTAGAAGAAAGATGGTTTTAGTAACTTTGACTACAGCATGGCTGTTGGTGCCATGATCTGGTTGAGGTACTTCAGAGTCTGTAGATCTGCTGGTACAGAACCATCCCTAGGTTGACTGAGAATGGACTTAAAACACAGAAATATTCAGGGAGCAGTACTTTAAATGCCTTTTTGATGCCAGAGGCCAGAGGGCATAGCCAGAGTGACATTTAAATTAATTCTGTGAAGGCATGATATCTGGAAATATTGCTTTGACTTCACTGCACACAAAGGTAGAGGCACTCACGACGCTCCTGTCTCCCCTTCTTCTATAAAGACATGGAGCAAATAGGGGGTCAACTTCCAGCCTCCCTTTGGTCTTCCACCCCGAGTCCCTATTCAGTGGCGTAGCTGGGATGTATTCCACATGGGTTTTCATATGTGTCAAAGGGGCATGTTTGGCATGTCGCATTGCACACAAGAATAGAAACATGTTTTTGACCCAGCAACAAAGTGTAAAAAATAAAAGAATTACCTCTTCCTGGTGCTTGTGTTGGGCATCATCCTCATCATCAAAGTCATCCGAATGAAATCCCTCTTCATCCTTGCTGACCCCCACCTCCTCTTTATCTAGTGCTGCTGCCTCACTTTCATGCCCTCCCTCAATATATCCTTAATAATAAAAGTAATAATAAAGCCTATGAATTTGATTTTTTTTGACAAAGAAAATTAATGATTTACAATGTATGGCTTTTCTGTGCCCTGAACAATTATCTGGATTCTACGCATATATGGATTATTTTATGGATGTATTTAGTGGATATTTTCGTCAAGAGACAATTCTGTCTGCACCACAGAATTATCTCTGTTCATACAGAATGGCAAAGCTGTAAACGATCACCTCTGAGGCCTGAAATGTCATGCCCAGGCGGTGGTGGAGTTCAGAAAAATGTAAAATAGCACAGAAGAGCATTACAACAAGCACAGTCAAATGGTCCAGAGGAGCAAATGCAGATTTGAAACTAAATAATAATAATACAAAATAATCATCACAAGTTAACAAACGTATGGGAAACACTCTTGTGCAAGCATATAGCCCGTTACATGTGGGCCATTATTGTTTACAACCACTTTTTATCGGTTTAAAAATAGTCGTTAATCTCCATTTATATGGGTGAAATTGCTGAGTTTGTGTGGTTGAGATGATGTAGCACCATGTCCCTGCAGTAGACAGTGCATGTTTACCTGCATGTCTACCTGCTGTAGCCATGCTCGGTCCCGCATCGTCACTCGCCTCGGCCACCACCCGAATGTTTTCCGCCCCAGTGAGGACCCCACTGGAGCGGAAAAGATCCAGAAGTTTGGCGCATTTGGCTGCATCTTCTCTTAAATGTTTTTTTTTCGAGCCATACGTTTTTCCGCTCCACTAGTGGCTTTTTCTGGCGGCATCTGTCTTTTCTTCCTCTTTTTTTCATCTGTCGTCTTCGGTCTGGCTCAATACGTGGCTGAGCCAATCACATTTCAATGAGCAAATGGATCAACTCAAATCAGCAGGGTATCCCCCTCTTAATATGCAACATAATACAGTGACCCAGTCTGACGTCACGTACGCGGCGCTAACCTGCTGCTGCAGAGAAGGCAACTGCTGCGCTCATCCCGCCTTGGATTTAAACAAACAAACACAAAATCCTCGGCGGTGTGTGGTGGTGCTACAGGATTTCACCACAGAGGGCCCGTGGGTTTTCATAACCCACCAACCCTACGTAAACTACTGCTGTCCCTATTTGACACATCCAGGCTGAAGGCGAAGTGTCATAGGGCTGTTGATACATCAGACAACTTAAGCCTTGAAGCAGATGGGCTACAGTTTCAAAGCACCACACAAGAGGCCACTCCTGTCAGCTAAGAACAGTAAAATAAGTCAAAATGCCTTCTACGAAGTTAAAATAAATTATTTTTTTTATTATTGGACACACATAGTACAGCAGACAAACAGTAATTTAGAAAATGCGTATAGAAAATAAAATAACTCTTTATTCAGGTAACATAATGCAACACCCCCCTAAACACTGTTAAATCACTTTAGGGCCCAGTTGGAGTTATTGTTATGATGTTATTTTTATGTTGTCAGATCTTTGTAGATATCATATAGTCTCTAAAAAATTATATGTGGGAAACACTTCTGCTTTTGAGTGGCATTAAAGCATATGTGAAAACAACAACCAGATCCTTTTTATTTGGTTTATTAATAAGTCACTTACATCTAATTATCATATAATGTTTTATGACTGCTGATATAATGCATCATAATGCATTAGGAGTGTAGTTATGAAGTATTATGAATGCCCTAATAATGCAATGTGATTGTCGGGGCTATATACCTCATAAAGCATTATGGATGTAGTATTCATGAGCATTCATGGAACAAGTCATTATAATTCATTATATATAATTATATAAATAACATTATAATGTTTGATGACCATTGACATAAAGCATCATGAAGCATTATGTTTGATTATAAGTGTAGTTATGAGGCATTATGAATGTATTATTATGCATTATGGACAGTGGTGTAAAGGAACGAAGTAATAGTACTTAGTTACAGTACTTAAGTATGTTTTGGGAGTATCTATACTTTACTTGAGTTTATATGTTTTTTGCAACTTTTACTTCACTACATTAAAAATTAAAAAATGATACTTTTACTTTGTTACATTTAAATTGTCAACTTCGTTACTCGCTACATAATAAAATGTGAATATAAATTATACTTATTTTCACATTTTATTTTGAAGAGGACCGTACGGACTGTTTGTGCTCTTGCACGAAGCTGAACACACCTCTGCCTGCCTCTGCAGCCTGTGAACGACTGTTTAGCATTGCAAAACTTGTATTCAGCCCACGAAGAGCACGACTGAACTCTGCAATTTTATAAAATCAACTTCTGCTATAGATGAACCGCAAGTTTGTGGGCTTTACGTAAGGGAGGAATGGAGAGAGGGAGTAAGAGGTGAAGGGAGCTGAGGGAGGGAGGAAGAGTTATTAAGCTTGGGAGAGCAACAACTATTTGTACCTGTTCTCTTTGTTTGTACTTTTACTTTTAATACTTAAGTACATTTAATAGGCGCTACTTTAAGACTTTTACTTAAGTGATTTTTTAATGAGTGACTTTCACTTTTAGTTGAGTATATTTCATATAAGGTATCTTTACTTTTACTCAAGTATGGGTTTCAAGGACTTTTTACACCACTGATTATGGATGCCGTTATAATGAATTATAAATGTGGGCTTCATAGAAAGTATTACCAATAAGTCTTTATAATTCAACTGAGCAGTAACTCAAATATCAGTACTATGTGATGTTTATGATGATAGCTTGTTGGTACAAGACTTTTAAACTCCATGCTTTCCCAGTGTTGCAGGCTGGGGGAAGGACTGATGCCCCACCAAAAACTGTGATGCAGTGCTTACTGTATCTGTTACAGAGGACAGGATCATGCTATGAATCATTCAAACAAAAAGACCCCCTGAGGTGGGCACTCTGCAGCACACAGTGACATGCATAGTCCATCTCATCTCCTGTATTCAACCTAATCTTTTTCATTTGCTTGTTTTTTTTTTCCTTGGCATTTGCAAGGTGCTGAGTTACTGTGGGGTTTGTTCCTCATAAACATTTTATAGATACAATAGTAAAAGGCAGACAGAAGAAACAACAAAGCTCAGTCTGTCTGTGTGTATTATGGCATTAGGAGCACTTGAACGTGACATAAATGTGCTCCACTCTTGATTGAGGAAACAGATCCATGTTGAGCTCATATAGTCAGCGCTGAGGTGAGATCATGAGAGCTATTTGTGAGGTTTGTTGGGCGTTCTTCAGGAGGAGGCCGGTATGTGCATACTTCCCCTGATATATATGTGTTTATTTGCACAGCACATCCAAACAAAAGAGCGAGCAGGAGAGGCCACTTCAGCCTGACAAAGGTCACACTTCCTAACGCAGGAAAACTGCTTCCTGAGAAGCCAGAGCACGGACGTAAGATTCAGTCCACCAAGGAACATAGCAGAGGGAGGAACAGGCTTTTTAACACCACGTGCACACAAAGATTTAATACAGGCTGGAAAATATGGACCAGGAATCTTAACATCTCATGTGTCTCAGTAATTTAAACAGTTGTCACAGATTAAAAATGACACAATTTTATATGATGAAAATATCACATGATACCACAGCAACAAAAGTTAACTTCATTCCAACCAACTCCAGGATCATATTATTGCATTTCAGCTTAAAAAACAAACCCTGTCCATAGCAAGGTTGTAAAATTCTCCACATTTCGCCAAGGACTCTTTTGTTTGTCCTGAAGGCATCTTCTTTTTTCAGCTGCAGATACCAATACAATTTTACAGGTATACCAAAAACTGATTGTTTAATACAGGGTCACCCATAAGTGGGAGATGAAGGATAAAGCTTTCTGGGGCCCACAGACATGGAGGGACCCACAAAGAGAGAGCAAAGACATGATCCATCCTTAATCAAAGTAACAACAATGTTCACCCAAAATCCAAATACTTGGCAGTCCTTACAAAAGCAACACAACACATACATTTTTTGTTGTTGTTGCATCCTTTTTAAATAGTCAGAGTCTTTATTTTTGTAATATTAATATAAGCCAGGTTGTGCGGGGCATCAGGGGCTCAGTGCCCTGGTTTAATGTCCCAGAAAAATTAGGTTGTCCTAGGTGACAGTTTGATAGTGACTGTCCTTTTGAGGCACAATATTGCTTTCAAGTTCATTAGAAGGTATCGTAATCATTCCTTTATTGGGATGTCAAATTATAGTTATTTACTGACATTCCTAAACAGAAAAAATTGTTTTAGTGGCTGACTTTTCTGTTTTATTAATGTCAGACTTCTCAGAAAAGTCCATTGAGCTGCCTCAAATGTGGGTACAAAAATGTGCATTTAGTTCAAAATGTATAACAACAATAAGCGAATCATGTTTTAGCATTAAAATGTCATTTCAGTTTCACATACATGGTAATTACAAATGCCAACTTCTGGGATTTGAGAGCTCTCACTTGTGTAAAAAAAAAAAAAAAGACCAAAGAAAACTCTGTCACAACTTTGTCACTTTGTTTAACATCACTCTGCTCATGCTGGCAGGCTTGATATCCTCTATACATGCAAATATTACCTGTGTTTTTGTAAATCCATGCTGTTTGTGCAGTTTGTGCCGCAATAATTTATTATGTAAAACAAATAGTATCTTTGGGACTCTTGTTTTGGTCCCACTATGTTGCCAAAAAAGTAATCCTAATAACAGTTGCATATTTATTTTGTGCATGTGTTTTAAAAGGACAAATGTATGATGTGATGGCCCAAGAGTTGTGTTGCCATAAAGTTAAATGTTTTTTTACATTCAAAAATAAAGTTTTAAAATAAAAACATATGATTTTGAGGGTTTTCTTCATATTTTTAGCCAACTTATAATACTAATTTTAGTAGCTTAAAACAAACTAAAGTTTCATGTTAAGATTACAACAAAAATAATTTACATGAACCCATAATATTAGGTTAGAAAGTAGTAGTATTTTACTTCTGAATTATGCAAATATTAAGTTGGAAAAACTGAAATTTTCAGTCTTAAAAGAGAAAAATTAAATTAAACTACTAAGTCTATGTGAATTAGTCAGTTGTGTTATTTGAACTTATTAACTTAATTTCAATTAACTTAATTCATTTAGGTGTTATCAATTGAAATAATTCAATTAAGTTGGTCCAACTATTTTCCTTCTTTCAGTGATCTAACAGGTATTAATATTAAAGGGGAATCCCCCTGCAGCTGTGCATCTGAGAGTGACGACAGACAATCACAGGCTCATGTTCAATGCATGCTACAGACAGTATAACAACTAAATATGGCAATAAAAGTTAAAAACGTATAACAAAATGCCAAATTGACCATGTGCTTAAGAGATAAATGTTCCCAACATCACATCAAACAACTAAAACCACAACTTCCCACTGTGGCCAAAGATGTTACATGGATTACCTCGGGCTCAGTGAGTATGTTGCTGTTGGGAATTTTAACCGTAAAAGTGCTTCTAGGAATGTTTACAGTGAAAATGAAAAGAGCAATATATTTCCTAGCTCTTCTTAAAGTGGGAGGCATGTCAGCCCATGAGCTGCATCCAGTTATTTTGATTCTTACACTAGATCTGAAGGAAAATCTGCTCCTTTGGAGTCATTTATCTTCACTCTAAAATCAAACCTTGTTAGCACCTCGAGGCTCTTACAGCGGCACTTTGATGCATGCTGAAGAAAACAACGCCTTTCTCCATACTCAACGTCATGAACAAAAGCCCCCCTCTGCCTTTACGGGAGCAAACACCACTCCAAACAAATTGCAGTAAGCAAAGTGCTCCATTAATCAAGCCTGCTCTCAGTTCAGAATGAGTCGTTGGCCATAACTCGTTGAGCCCCTTTCACTTTTAGTTTTTTAGTGCTTTTTACGCTCTGAAGGCAAAGCTCAAGTTTCCAAGAATAAAACAGTCTCTGATAACGTAAGAGTCGATCTGTGCACCTGCAGAGGGGAGGGTTATCAGACCAGCGGGTGTTTGAAGTGCTATTTCATCTACTGGAGAAGCACAGATGAATACTAAAGGAGGTTTCTACCTGTTCAAGAGCAAATTCTAAGTTTGTTCCTTTAAATAGAAAGCAAATAATAAACCATAAGAGGATAGACTGATGAAGAGCCTTAAACACAACTGAGGCTCAAATGAGGCTGACACCTGGAAAGGCTGTGATTAATTGACTCAGGTGTGCCTTCCCATCTCATCTGTTTGGTTAAAGCGAAGCATGAAGTGGTTCCACTGGTGTGGAAGCTGTCAATCAAACCCTGGCCCAGACAACAGACCTGTAGTTAGACTGTTTGAAAAGCTGGGTCACTGTTCCCTTTTACTGTGGTGTGGAGGCTTCTCTGTAGGAACAAAAACTGACCCTGGTGTTGGCTGCACATAGTGCCCTACTGCACACCCAGCACAGTGTTTAAAAATGAATTAATAAAGGAACATGCAAATATACAGTACATCCATATATATACACAAACACACACACACACACACACATGCAAACATATATATGTATTTTTTTCCAAATATTAAAACCAAATGTAAACTAGAAAAGCACCCGGAGAGCGCAGACCTCCGCCAAGCAGCACAGTTAACACAAAGAATCCTTTGAACAATTCCTGGATCCAGACGGTGATCCGGATCAACACCAGAATTGAATCACTTCTTCCTTTTCCCATGCTGAACACTTCCTGAAAATTTCATCAAAATCCATCCATAACTTTTTGAGTTATTTTGTTCACAGACAGACAGACAAACAAACTCTCCCGAAAACATAACCTCCTTGGTGGAGGTAAAGATTGGCTACAAAAAAATAATTCACTGAAAAGTCCTTGTTCATTCACTGCTGCCATAACCAGGCCTAAACTTGTGTATTTGTCCTATGTATCTATTTTGTCAAGGGCTCCATCTCCAGTTTTTACTGAGCAATGTGCAATGCAACCAGCGCTTTATAATCCTCAGTACTCTAGGTATCACAAATTAACCATCACTGGTATTAGATTATTGTAATATCCAATTGAGCATTAGGCAATCAAAATAGAACTTCATATTTTTTGGGCAATTTGCAATATAAAAACGCACTTTACACTTTAGCACTCTGCACTTTAACCAGCCCCTTGGCCTAAATGTTTTTGTTTTTTTTGATGATCAACTATGTTTGCTTTTTTTCTTATTGTTTGTTTTGCTTTGTCTTTGTTTTGTTTTGTTTTCATTGTGTATAAATGTTTTGTAAAACACCAACCTGCCAATGGGACTAGAGATGGAAATTAGCCGCATGGTTATAATCTCACATGTTTACATTTATATGTTCATTAACATGTATTTCCCATCTTTTAAAAATAAACAAATCTATAATTCCCTTGGGATATAAGTTTTTTAAATAAAAAATCAGAAAAGCTTCTCACTTTTTCCTCATAGGATCACCACCTCTTTTATTTTGTTTTATGGCTTCCATGCCAAAGAAAAACAGTGATGAAGTGGGATGTTTTGCCTCATTAAAGTGTCTTACAACAGGAGGGGCAGACCTTTAAATGATGATTATCATCCAACACACAGCAAACAGTGAATAACAGAGCTGTGCTCACGTGAGCTGCACATTCAAACAGGTGCCTCCCTCTCAGTTTGATCCCTGACATCCCTTTTCCCTGCAGAGCTCTGTGATATGTAGGGATGGGAATTGATAAGATTTTATCAATACCAATGCTGTTAACAATCCTGCTAATCGATCCAATTCTTTAACAATTCCCTTATCGATTCCTGCAGATTTTCCGTGTGGGCAAATGTTGCTCTGATTTTCAGTGGCAACAATGTCAAACACGACACAGCAAAGACAACTGCTTCTGCAGATTGCTGTTGTTTCCACTCACTTAAGGTTGTGAAGTAGATGCAATGAAAATTAAGTCACAATGCTGACGCTTCTGAACCCTGACTGTGGATGGAATTGATAAGGGAATTGATAAGCAAAAAAATTAATGATACCGATTCTTTGATGCAGCTGTTAACGGTTCTCAAAAGGAATTGGTTTTCGATTCCCATCCCTAGTGATATGTGGATTGATCAGTCACGTTGAGCTGCATATAAACATGGTCAGTTTAGTCCATTTTCAGACACGTTGACCTCGACCGATGAATACAGCAGGTTTAAGAGCACTAAACTTTGCTAAAACTGTGCTCCAGGTAAAGGTGCTGCTGCCATGATAATGGGCTGCTGTGGTTTCAGTGACTCTGCAAACTCTGTCAGCCTCCATGTTGAACTTTCAGCGAGTGGGGCTGTCATCCTTCAAGCTGCCTGTCACCCCCACCTGCAGCTCGCATAGACAAGCATCCAGATCTGAGGCAATGTGAGTGGTTAGGCCTCAGTGTGCTTAGGGCGGCACGTGTGGTCCCAAAACATTTTCCTCTAGCCTTCACTGGCAGTTGAGCACACCATCAAGCCCCACCTCTCATCAACATACACAACACCTGACCAAGAATTAAGGATATCAGTTAGAGCTGATTAATGGTGTAAAACAGTTATTTAGACTGATATAGAGATCATGATAGTCACCGCAACTACTCAATGGTCTTACTGTATTTGTGGAGAAATTTCAGAAAATAAAACACACTTTCAAAAAATCTGATTTTGCAATGAAAAGGTTGAAAAGAGCAGTAATCAGCTGGTTCAAAATTAACCAGTCAACATATTAAACTTTAATCAAGTATCAAGCAGCATTATGGCATCTCTTTGGAGTAGGAATACAATTTTCTGCCTCTATTTGACAAAGAATGAGATGGTGGATACTCTTGTGAAAAGGAGCAAGTGAGATCTAAGAGGACACTCAGCAAATGAAGCTTAAGCCGGGCATCCACTGTGCAATTTTTGGCCCCTTTTTGACACAATTTTTCACCAGTGTGACTATTTTGGGGATCGAGCCGAGTTTTGGCTCAATTGTGCATCTCACATCATGTAGCATACACGAGCTAACGAGAAGCGATTAACGCCTCACGACCACCTCCCGATCGATGAAAATGAAACCTGTTTAAAATCCTGGTTGCCCCTCGTGAGGCTATGTCACACTACACATGCGCAAACGTAGATACAGAAGAGAAAACAAATGCACAAGACGGAGCATCACAGCGGACCTGGACCAAAGCAATGGAGGGTCGACTTGTTGAGCTGTGGCAGGCACAGCGGAGCCTATTCAGGCAATGTGTTTTTGTTTGTTATTTATTCGCATCTGTGAGCCTCCGACCACTTTCTACTTCTTCTTCTACTACTACTTTTAACGTTGCATTTCCAGATACAAGAGTCCGTTGTGTCGTTGTATATGTATTATAAGATTTTATTTTAAGTTCTTATAAAACATCCATGCGTGTCGTACATGGACGAACAGTGTGAGCAGTCAGATCGCATCCGAGCATCGGGTCGTATAGTGTGAGAAGAAGAATCATGAGCTGTGAACTGTTAGCCCCTGCGATTTACTCGTACAGTATGAGCAGGAGCTGAACACCGCGATCAAAAAAGTCGTATGGTGGATGCCTGGCTTTAGTGAAAGTTCATACAGGCAAACCTGTATGCTCATACAGTCTCCTCTTTCATGCCTCACTCTGCCGACCTGCACAGGTGATTCAAATCTCAGCTGATGAGGGGTGTGCTCTCACTCAAGCACTGAGCCACATAGATCCTGCCACACACAACTGTCTGGCCAATCATCATGGTGCAGCCTCCTTATAAATCATGTCCTTGCTCTTCTACAGTCAGTGTGGTGGTGTCATGCTGGTGATCTCGGCAACCCTCCTCCACCCCAGACACCTCCATTCGTCTCATCAGTGTCCAGGTCCAACTCCTCAGAGCCCTGGCTCCTTCACCTCAACATCACCTCAGTCTATTGTATTAGGGTCCCAGCAGCAGAACTCTACTACTCACCCTTCCTGCACCGCCACCAGTGTCTAGACTAGCATGACGGAGGCTAATTGCCAAAGAGACTCTAATCACAGAGACATTGCACACTTTCAGTCATATCAACTTGTATAATAAATACTTGTTCATTCAAATTTGGTCCCTCCTGATTGAAATGGGCCTTAGGCGATAATCTAACCAACGCTGACTGAAACAATCATGAGACATGCCGGGTTGCTTTCCCACTCAAACCAGCACCCCTGGGTAACATTTGCAACTAAGCAATGTCCATGACTGTCCTTTTAGATAAACTTCAATGTGTGAAAATGCAGCTTGTCTCAAATCAAATGAAATATACTGAGCTCTTTGAAACAGTGTTGCCAACTCCTCAGTAAGGAAAGTAGCTATTGGCTGTCCCAAAAGTCGCTAAAAGTCGCTAAATGACGTCATCACCTATTTTGCAATTTGCATGAATTGTAATGGACGCTGTGGGAGACAGGAATAACATCATGGGAGAGACAAAAGTAAGTAAAAAACACCCTAAATATGTTTTGAACTACAAATAAACAAAATAACTTCAACATTAACAGCATTAAATGACTTTAATGCTCGTTTTGTCCTGTATTGTTAAATGTTATAATAGCAAATTTAATCACATGATTGTTATGTGGGGTGGAATTGCTAGCTCTACAACCAACCCTCCTCCTTTATCCGGGCTTGGGACCGGCAAAGTGACCAAAAAAAGACACACTCTGGCAGTGAGTGAAATGCTTGCAGCGATAGAATGATCCCGCTCTGCAAGCCAAAAGCGGCTTTGCGCATGCCCATTTCATTTACAATCTGGACTCGGAGGGGTGAGGGTCTCCTCTCTGCTCTGCCTGCAGCTGGGACTGCTGCATGCAGGCCTGGATCAAGAAGACAGCCCCCCCAATCAAGTCAATGGAAACCCTCCTATAAACCTGACCCCACAAACTATCACCAACTGCTAAATTACGAGCTCCTTTTTCAACAGAGATGAATATATTGTATATGCAGTTAACTTAAAAATGTATAATCTGGGCCGCAGGGAAATTTAATCTCCAGTCTTTATCCAGACAGAATTATCCTCTCTTCTGTCTTATGATTGTAGGCTAGCTGATGGGATGTTTATGCTACAAGGTTTTTCTTTTTTAGTTCAACAACACACATGCCCACTTTCAAGCAGTGCAGTCTGGTTATTCTAGTGGGTAAACTCTGATATACTCTTAGGGATATTTGCCCTCTTAGTGCCTCCATACACTGAGACATATTTGCCACATTTTTACTTGATTTATACACCATCCACAGAAAACAGCTCTGAGACCCACTTATGGGCCTCAACCCACAGGTTGAAAACCGCTGCACTAGTAGATTGTATTTTGCGCTTGATGCTTCAAAGATTGTTTTTATATCATGGACAATGCGTGATGCAGGAAACCTCAGGATGAATTTATCATTTAGAAAACAGTGAGTGAGTGAAACAGTGACTCAGAGCTGGACTGATGAAGAACAAGTGACTGATGATCCATCACTGTCCCTGCGATGTGCGTCCGTCGGCACACGGAAGAGCGCGCCCAAAGACGCCGAGCGATTCGGGAGGTATGTAGATCAAGTGTTCATGTGCACATCGGCGGCACTGCAAACTGACAGACAACAATGGTAACACCCGTATTTTAGATGAAAAGTATCAGGCCTGCAGTCCACAAAGCGGATCACTGCTGCTTCAGACAGTGGAGGATGCGCCCTTGTCTGCAAAATGGGTCTCGTCTCCCGATGAATCATGGAGCCCTATGCACATCGCGTGGAAAATGCAGGAGCGCTAATATTAGGGCCCCTTCTCACTTCACTGCGACGCTCTCCATCTTTGCTCTCACGGCAGCCTGGCTCTGAGTCTGACCCTCCGCACTGGGGCAGCAGGCTCCTTGCGCATCTCTGCCCTGCTGTGGGCCCCTCCCCTGCCCAGGGCCCGGGACAACATACCCGTTTGTCCCCCCCTGTCGGCAGGCGTGATAGCGGGTATGACCAGCAGTACTGCTGTCTGGTTGGGCCCCAGATGCCCGTGGACCCCTGGGCCTGTGCCCATAAGGCCCATTGACTAATCCGGCCTTGGCTGCATGAGGTTGTGAGACGACACCGCCTGTAAGTGCTTTGGGACGGGGGAGGGGCTCACGGCAGCGAGCACCCATTGCTCGTTGAGGACAGTAACTGCAGAACGATACGTTCAGTCTCCAAAACACCAGAAAACTTTCCACTAACACCAGAAAAAGTCACTAGATTTGTCGCTAGTCGCTTTTTTGAAAAAAAGCATTCCCAGGTAAACCCCAATTCCTTTATTAAGCATTGTAAGCATGTGTGACATGGAGACAATCCCACCTAAAAGATGACAACAGAGGAAGCTGTGTCACAATGTGTGTACAGGCAGAGCTAGAGGAGCAGAGCGGCACTGTGACACTTTGAGGCTGTTTTATGTCAGGGTCACAACCACAGACAGAGCACGAGCTGAGCAACAATTAAATTTAAGCTTCATCCCACATAATCATCTGCAGTCGTCACAACAATCACTCTGCAAAAGTCTGACTTTACTTCAGTGAAACAGCAAAAAAAATGCTTGATATATTCCAGAGAAGCTTTCTCTGTCTGCCCCAGCAGTTACTTTGTGGTCTGAGATCTAATGGTCCAGCTCTTTCACTATCTCAGTGCAGTTAGAGCGAGTTCTCAGTTGCTCCATAATTAATCAGAGCCAATTAAAGGCTGAATACATTTTGGGGGGAATTTGTATTTTGGTTCAAGAGGAGCTCTCTGCAAACACGTGTTGTGTAAAACATGAAGATCAGCAGATGGACAGAAACTATAATTATCACTAATGGGCTCTCTTTGATATTTGTGGATCTATTTGTGGATTTATGGGACTTCATATCCCTAAAACAAAACTAAATGATGTAATCACACACTGAATACTTTTCTCAAAGTAAGAAGATCTGGTTAGTACCTAGTTTATAGCAGCCAAATAAAGTTCAGCAAGGCAATAATGAGGTCAGGGAGCTTCTTATCCTCAAAGTTAAAGACAAGAATAGCCACCATTTATCGTGGATGGCTGAGGACAGTTATTTTCATTCATGAAAGAGGTGTTGCCCCAAGATACAGGGTCTGAAATACAGTAAGGAAACAACCTGAGACAGCAGGTAGCTCAAACCTGTACACTACATGTTCCATGAATCTGCTCTGACTCAAGTCTTATTCAGTGAGAAAAGCTATGAAATGATATAATGATTTTAGCCAAAACCAGCCCATGGTGTAATCGTGCAGTTTATTCTTGTTTTGTCTCTGAATGTTGAGGAAAAAATATTTTCACTATTAGGGCCTGTGTCCAAAGCTATTTATTTGTGCTACCAGGGCTCAAAGTCTAAGTTCCAAAAACTAACCGCCAAATCTCGTTTCCAAAAAAAGCCTCGTACCTCCATGGTTACTGTGACTAGGTTAGACAAAATCTAATGTTGCGGGCCTCTCATCCATTAAAAACAATTGGTCACATATTGACCAGATTTTTTTCACATTCAATTAATTAGATTCTTATCAAATGATGCCAAAATAAAAGAATAATGACAAAAACTACTGTAGGGTATATAAAGAAAAAACATATCTTCATAAATCTTTATTTAGACTCTACCTACACAGAAAGAGTTTTGACTGTTTAACCTGATACCAGCTGCTCTGGGACTCTTTAACTCTGATTAGTTGGTCAGTTAACCAATCAGAAGCCAAGAAAGGTCTATTAATTCATCCGAATAACTTTGTGCACAATGTTTTCCTTTGTTCATAAAAATATCACCCTGAATACATGAAAACAGAGTTATGTCATTTTCTTTTGTTAATGAAGTGGGCATCACAAGCCCTGCTTCATCTTGGTTTTTTTAATTGGTCTGTGAGGCGTTACCTGTCTCTGAGTGGTGGGCTGTAGCCCTAACATCTGCACCGGCTCTTAAAATGAACAGAGCTGGGATCCCTCGCTGTGGCTAATGTTTAGGCAGATTTCTTGTGCCTAATATGACCCCACTTCAAAAATCCTGACCTTGAAGTATTCCTTGAATGGCTCACCTGTCACCAAGATCTAGAGAAACATAACCACATGATTGAGTGTTTGCTCTGCTTATGAGTCGACACCCCCTCCTCTTTCTGATAAACTGACGTAAGAATAACCAGTGATCAATCAATCAATCAATCAATAAACCTTTATTTATACTCGAGAGATCATTGAGGGGCATCCTCATTTACAATGATGTAGAGTCAAGTACAGAGGAAATTGAGAGAGCACAAAACAATAAAACAGACAAACTTTAAGAAGGGCATTAAAATCATCAGACCTGTGATGATGAATATGACAAATGGTCACACTTAAATAAAACAATTACACACATAAGAGTGGACATTTAAAATAAGACTTCTAAAAAGCTCAAAAGGTAGCAGGTCATTAATCCTGAGCAGCTCCTGTAGCCTGTTCCAGGACTCAGGAGCAGAATAGGAAAAGGCGGTCTTTCCCAGTTCAGACCTGACTCGTGGGACATGCAACAGGAGCCTGTCAGAGGAGCGTGTATGACACTGATTGTTAAAAGAAATATGAAGAAGCTCGGTAAGGTAGGATGGTAACTTTTCTAAAAGGGCTTTATAAATAAAGAGGTGCCAATGAAAATCACGTCTCACCAGTAGAGAGGATCAGCCAACTTTACTGTATAAAACACAGTGGTGAGTGTTAAAAGGATCACCAGTGATAAACCGTAATGCAGAATGGTAAACAGGGTTAAGCCATTTTAGGGTTGAGAGGGCTGCATGTCTGTAGATGACATCTGCATAGTCAAGGACTGACATGAAAACAGCATCCACAATCCTCTTTCTAGGGATGTTTGATTTATTTCTACAGAAATACCCTACTTTTTGTCTAAGTCGGCCAACAAGGTCATCAATATGATAATTGAAAGTCATTTTATCATCAATCCATACATCTAAATATTTGTAAGAACTGACTCTTTCAATCGTTACTCCATTTTTTTAAATAATTAACACATCCTTTTTGTCAACTGTTCTTGATCTAGAAGACCATCAATTTTGTTTTTTTCTGCATTCAAGGACAAGTTAAGAGCATGACAGTCAGACAAAGAACTGACAACATTATTAATATAACTATTAAAAAGGACAGGACCTAGGATGGAACCTTATGGACCACCTTTGGTAACACTTAAAAATTCTGAACAATGGCTTCCAAATTTAACACATTGATGTCTGTCTGAGCTCCTAAACCAATCACAAGCATTTTTATCAAATCCAATATTTTGTAGCTTCTGCAGCAATAAGCAATGATCAACAGTATCGAATGCTTTTGATAAATCAATAAAAAGCGCTACACCATGTTGTTTTTTGTCAAGTGCTGATGTAATGTCATTTACAACTTTAGTGATGCTTAGCAACAACTGAATCCACTGGCCTCATGTGCTTACAGAATAAAAACTAAAAGTTTTTTCAATGTTTGGTGTGATAATATATATCGATTCATGTTCGCCATGTCCACATGATGGTGCTGTTATGCCAGGTCAGGCAGGGGACGCTTATTGTTCTGGAGAATAAAGAGTCATGGCTGCACAGGAGAGAGCGATGAAAGGAGCCAACAGCCGTGTACAGCATGAGCTTATTTAGAACTATGAAAGGGACAAAAAGAGATGGATATGACACATGTGGATGTGTAGGAGTAAAACAGTTAAGACATAGAGCTCATCCTATGTGGCAGTAAAGTTAATGCTGAGCTAATGCTAAGCCAACGCTACTGATAAACAAGCCGACACTTGGCATGATAAGCTTGTCAAGGCTGCCTTCCAGGTCTGAGGAATCTAGAAAAAATCAATTCATTACTAATTAAACAAGCAGAAATGAAGACCTAACAAAGTTCTGGAAACAAAGGATTTTGTTACATGTTAACTGCTTCTCTGAGTATTACTTCAACAACAGCTGCACAAAAGCTCAACAGAGCAGTGAAGCTGCAGAGAGGTTGAGCACAGCAGAGCGACTGCATTAACTGGTTTGTGAGGGCATCAGTCAGAGTTTTACTCCTGGTTTGATTAAATGTGATGAATTACAATGATAAATATACCCATATATTTTACCTTTTTAAGCCTCGCAAAATCAAGTATTTCATAAAATAGTAAAATTAGGACATAACAGTCCTGATAATATCCTAACACGGGGCTGCTAGTTTCCCACTCCTAACAGTGTTCTGTTGGAGCAGCTATGAGCAGTTCCAAATCTTGAAATCTCTCTTTTTTTTTGTTTTTTGATCATTTACACCAACCCAAAATAATAAGAGTATCAAGTAACTTCCACTATCTTCATTCAAATAGTATTCAGAAGTTAAATGCAACTCAAATACTGTACACACCAGCATGAACTGCAAACCCTTCAGAACACTGCAGACTGCTCTGTTGTGAGCGGTTACAGGTTTAAACTCCTGTCTTGCAGCAAGTTTTAGTTCTGAGCTGAGCTTAAGAGATCACTTGATGGCTTCTGAGAAAAATGCAGAGAATATTGCACAGTGGCTTCTATAAATAACTTGTTTGTGTGGTGCTGGCTTGATATCAATAAAAAATGATGAGGCATCTTTATCTTTAAGCTGAAAAGGCCTCTGTCTGCTGTATCAGAAAGTCGACCTTCATGGTCTCATTTCAGCTTGTAATTGTCTCCTGTTTTGGCGGTCTCTGTGTTTTTCTTCTTTAACATTTGAGTGTGTTGTTTTTAGATCAGATCTCAGGACAGGATGACTCCTGCTACTCCATCAGTAAACACAAACTGTGGGAAAAATCCCCTCGGCTCACAACATGCGATCTGATGACTGACAAAGTCCTGGACTGAATTCTCTAAAACGTGATCATTTTCATCTTTGGGGATAGTAATTGTTGCTTTTGTCACTGTTTGTATTTCTGCAGTCTTATCTTTATCCTTATGTCACTCCTCATATCATTATCTCCTCTTGCCAATCAAATCTCAGTGAGATGACCTGATTAAATATGAAGGTTGTGCTGATAATCATTTTAATTTGATGGAGATCTTGATTATTTTTCCATCACTTTTGCAGCCAAACAAAGAGCACAGTCATCTCCAGAAAACTGAGTAAGAGTCCAAAACTGAGACATTTCAGATAATCAGGAGCAGGGAAGACTCTGGTGTGGGAGGATTTGGCCTTCGCTGCATCTCACGATCATTATAACTTTTTTTTCTTTCCTTCCACGTTTGGTCGGTCAAATCATCTTACTTTGCTTTTAAACTTAAATTTTTCAGACTGAAACTGACCTGTTTTTCAGTCGCAGAATATTTTTACCTCCACCAAGGAGGTTATGTTTTCTGTCTGTCTGTCTGTCTGTCTGTCTGTGAACAAAATAACTCTAAAAGTTATGGATGGATTTTGATGAAATTTTCAGGAAATGTTCAGCATGGGAAAAGGAAGAAGTGATTCAGTTTTGGTGTCGATCCGGATCACCGTCTGGATCCGCCATGACAAAAAATTTGATTTTCGTGAATAACTACTGAACTAAAATCGATATCACTATGAATCCAACTGCTAATGGTATGTTTTCATGGTCAAGGAATCTAATTATTTATATGAAATAAAGGAGTAGGACTAATATTTATAGTAAAAATCACAACATGGGAGAGGACTGTGGTGCTGGCGGAGGTCTGCGCTCTCTGAGTGCTTTTCGAGTTTATCTTTGGATTTGAAAAAAAAAAGCAGACTTAGGGATCACAAGTAAAGTAATGGGCTGACTGCTTAAAATAATTGTCATTCATCAGCCATAATCATCTGTAATCATTAGCTACCTTTATAAAGTTGGAAAATAAAGAAATAAGAATTTAAGCAAAGCTCTGCTTATACTGAACATTAGGATGTGTGATCATTTTTAAAAGCTGTATATTTTTGATGATTTTCTGTCTTTAAAATGCATTTTTATCATTCCTCTTGGCAATATTTTTTCGTGGGGTCCTACAGATCAGGGGTCCCCAGGCTCCAGGCAGCAGACAGGCACTGGGCTGTGGGTCATTTACATACCGGGTTGGAAGGAAACAAGAACAATCAACAGCAATCCAACAATCTCTCACCAAGGCATTTAAGGCCAGGAGCTGCCCACATAAACCCCTGGTCCAGACTTGCTTTGCAAAGACCCACAAATTATATATGTGTTATTTCTTTTTGAAAGATTACTGAAATTATAAGCAAAGTTACTGATTCATTGTTGGTTGAAGTGTGCCTTGAGCAGAAATAGTCTTAAAATCACTGAGTTCTAATCTGCAGACATGTGATTGTGTTTTGTTTTTGTGCCATCATAAATCCATTAACTCCTCAACAAACTGATCAACTGAATATAATAAATGAGTTATGACATTGAGATAAGATGTATTAGAGAAAGGTTCAAGATCTGACTGTCAGTTTATAGTTAATGGAAAGAAAACAAGTCCACTCTCATTGTTGTCTTCACTCAATACTTCATCATTACCAAGTTTTTCCTACAGTTCAGGAGCAGGAGGCCCAATGGAAGAATAACACCTTGTCTGACAGGTTTTATTTAGTCTAATGTATTTTTTTTTATAAGTCCTTATGTTCGTATGAGCCTAAAACAACTGACAGATTTCAAGACCTTCCAGAACATACATGTATGCAGTTGAGGCACTTATTATGTCTGATAAGGTCATGTAGACTGACAGTTATACAGCAAAAATAAGATCTTAAGTCCCTCTATAGATGTGCTCCAAAGGGCATCAGTTTCATTCAGCAGTTTTCATCATCTGGATTTTAACTCAAAGCTCCTCTAGTGTTAAAAATAATTAATTAAATATAAGTTTATATTCAGCATCATCAATGCTTTAGCAGTTTTTTAATCTAAAGTCTTGAATGAAACTGAATTTCCTTCTTGTCCTTTGGTAATTAAACAAAACTGATTAAATAGAGTTTGGAACACAATTTCAGAGCATTTTTACAGTAAAAACACAAAACATGTGTTTTTTAACAGTAGAATCAGTGTCAACTAGAGAGTAACCAAATATGACAGAAGGATCTACAGATTGTAATGAATCATATGAAGCCTGGAATGACTCTAACTCGCAGGGAGCCGTGGTAAAAATGCTTCAAAGGGTGCAATAAAGTAAAACTTATAAGTAAATTGCATGAGACTTTGCCCAACATAATGAACAATGAATAAAAAAAAACACAAACACAGTCCTATTTGAATAACGCTGACTTTTCAAAACTGTTCCTAACTTTGCAGTTTTTGCTCAGCTCTGTATAATAAAATACCCAACATCCAAAATCCACACAAAAAGTTTTCTCACAGCTTGACCCTCTCCTTTCTGTTTTCCTCCAATTTTTGATTTCCTGATTTTCTTATTTCCTCTCAGACAAAATGCTCTGATCCTCCTCACTGGTGGCTGACAGCTGGGCAGGCTTTCACCTGCACATGCTCGGTTTAAACAGGACTAAACCACTTTATGGGAATGTAGGGGAGCAGTGTTGGGGAAGTTACTTTTAAAAAGTAGTGTTTGCTCGTTACTTGTTACATCTGAAAAAAGTAACTCTTTACTTTACTTAGTTACCCTCTATGAAGAGTAACTTCTCAAGTTACTTTTCCGTTACTTTTACATTGCTTGATCATGGACAGAACCCCATATCTATTCCTAAATGTGAAGGCCTACAAAAAGTTCTACTACAGAGAACATAACAGTTTTTTGTGCTCTTTATTTTACAAAATGTCACATACCCTGTGGAATGAGAGCTCCTGCCCAGTGTTTCCACATTTTGCTTCTGAAATAAGCAACCTGGTCAATAAAAATAAGCCCAAAATAAGCAACCTCCAGCTATTTCCTTTCCTAATGTGATATACTACTTTTTAAAAAGAGAAGTCTACACAAAGTGTGTTAATTTTCGTCTACATTACATTTCAATATCACAGTGCTAAGTATCTATTCAAGAAAAGACCGTCGCTTATAACAAGCAGACCTGGCAACTTTGGCTCTGGAGCATGTGCCATGTGCGTGAGTGTGTTTGGGGGCGTGCATATAACCAGGAAACAAGGAAGTGGACAAACTGCCTACCGCAGTCGTGTTTTCCTTTATGTTAGGAGCTGGAAGATAATCAGGGGGATACACACAGACTTAAGAGCCCCAAGAAGAAACTTCACGTCTAGAAACAAGCCCAAAAAACCACGACCTGCGGCCGTGACTCACGAGATTTTCGGCCTTTAGACGCTCATCATGAGCGGACTTGGCAACGCTGCTCGTGTCTGTGCAGCTGAGAAGGCAGCTTCAGTGTCAGATCTGTCCGTGGGAAATGTAACGTCGCGCTGCATTAAAAAAGGAACTACGTTTCGTTACCAAATTTTCAACAGTAGCGCGTTACTTCACTTTTTACCCGAAAAAGTAGTTTTGTTACTGTAACGCGTTACTTTCTAACGCATTACACACAACACTGTAGGGGAGTTTATCGATACAGACAATACTGACCGTTACTGTTTCAGAATTAAAACAACAAAAACGTGTTTTTATCAGTACAGCCTGAAGCAAGTCTTCTTTAGAAGAAGTTCACTGATGTCAAAATACTTTCCAGAGGCCTCAGGGTCTTTCATTTACGACATTTTGTCCCTCCTCTTGTAAAATAAAAGATTATTTACAGGACAAATATTCTGTACTCAGCATGATTAGCTTTTCATTTAATCAGTGGCTGAAAGCTCTATAAGTTTGATAGTGTCTTGGGCCATTAAATAAAATCAATCAATCTAATTAAAAGGTGCTATAAATGTGTTTGAAACCAAAGTAGAAAAATCAATAGCGTATGAATTGTAAATAAACAACTTATTTACAATAAGTGTTGTAATTTTAATATTAATATAATTTTTTAATATAATTTTAATTTTGGTGTTGATCCGGATCAACACCAAAATTGAATCACTTCTTCCTTTTCCCATGCTGAACATTTCTTGAAAATTTCATCAAGATCCACCCATTACTTTTTGAGTTATTTTGTTCACAGACAGGTAGACCCTGTAACATCCATTTTAATGAATCTGAAGTGGGCTTCTCGGTCATCTTCCACTTCAACATTACACTGTAAATGCAAACAATGTCCTGACTTAGGACTAAATAGTGCATTTAAGTTGATGTATGCTAGTTTTTCAAGTTAACTTTCCAAAACTAAGTTTCCTTTACTTTTTACACCCATACTTGTTCCATTGAGTAATATTTACTTGTGTTTTGTAAGTGTGTAACACGGTTAGTGGGTACTTCCGCTTGGCGCGCATTTACCAACGAAGAAGAACGTGCCCTGACATGCAAGCTGTGCAGGCGACTCACGCAGGCCCAGTACAACAGACTGGCGTTGATTTCGGTAAGTGTAAAGCTTTTATTTGTAAACTTTGAATATAATTTAAGTTTTAAAGATAGCTTTGTCTGAAGAACACACCCAACAACTCTGTCGGAAAACGCTGGCATGTTACCCTGTGTGTGTTCACAGAGCAGACGCTAAAACTTAAGCAGTAGCTCTATGTAGCTCAACCTAAGGCGCTAATACGGCTATAAGAGTAGACTCGGCCTGTACGGAGCCTCAGTGTTGCATCCTCCGGTTCATTCACCGGTGGCGCCGTCTGTTAGCTGCTGCCGTCCTGCTGTCTAACTCTCGGCAGCTAACAAACGGCAGGACATTAGCCGGCAGCGGCTCGCCGACGGTTAGCTGCCGACGCTGTTGCAGAAACAGGAGGATTTGATACAACGGCCCCACCGCCGTCTGTTAGCTGCCGTAGTAGTACTAGCTTCTAGCTGTTATGAAGGTAACCCGTTAATAGAACGAACTTGTGATATATAGCATAAACATTAACTCTCAGCATTGAGAGTCTCCATGTTGATTTGAGACATCGAACTCCACTTCCCATCGGCCCTTCTGTTTTGGGAGTTGTTTAAAAATGGGAGGATGCATTTGCGTTTCATTGGCTCACAGTGGCTTTGCTCTCTTCTGGTTCGCCAATTCTATTGGCTCTAACGCTCGATTGAGGTATCAATCAACTAAATCGACCAATCCACTGCCCTGCGTATCTCAGTCAGTGCAAGCAGGGGTGTCAAACCTCAACTATTAGTGTTTTTATTTATTTGGTGGCGTTTTTGAGACAGATATGTCAGGACAGCGACCCAAAAGAGCTTATTCTATGGAGGAAGTACTGCATATGCATTTTTAGAGATTACATGTAAATCTATGATCTAGACTTCATTTTTTGTATGGTTTTGCCTGACCAATCTGCCTTAAATCCCTCTTATTTTACTTTGCTTCACTTTACCAGAATTAACCTCAGGTGATGTAATGTTCACGTTTTATTATTAATGTTCAGAGTTTGAAAAGCTGCAGATGCATCATTCCAAAAGAAATTCACAGTGAAAGTGTAATTTGTAAGACAGAAGTTACTCTGACCCAGTAACATATACCCTACTGATTTTTACACATCTGAACAAATTTTACAATGTTTCCCACTAATATTATGCAAACAGACCAGTTAGTTGCAAGGATATACTGTTTTCAGTTCAGGCATGTAATTTTCTAGCAGAATACTTAAAAGGAAGTTTGGGCTAAAGATGTTTTAATGCTGAACTCCTGGCACTGGTAGTTGTGATTTTACCCAGTTTCTTTTGTTTCATGCAGGTGGTATGAGAGCCCGATAAGTCCAAAAGTAGACAAATTAGCACAGAAGAAAGGGGACAAGGTGGGTACTGTTTTTCATTTAGAAATTCAAAAATGCCTGTTTGATTAATTAGTGAGACTTAAAGGGGTAATTCAGCATTTGCCAAATTGTTGAACTATCCCTTTAACTTTTGTAATTATTTTTTTCTGTCACTTGTAGTCACACTTATTGTTCTCGTGTTTACAGGGAGTGGAATGCAGTGGACATGTAAGTATTGCTTATTGAGTATTGAGTTCAGACAGATTAAGGAAGTGCTGGTGCTTAATGCTAGCATTGTTTGCTTGTGCAAACAAATGATTGCTTGGTACCATGACCATCTTCATGCTTATGAGTTGACAGACAGCAGCACAGGCTTGGTTGCCACTCAGTTGTCAGAGTTTAATGATGTCTTTCCTTATCAGCATATCGAGTTGGAGGCACATTGTTTGTTTCTTTGAAACATTACATATTTTGCTAGCTGCACTAACTTTGTGGCATGGTTTTTTTGTAGGATGATGGAACAGAGGTGGCCAATCAGAGTGATTGTCACTGATGGTGACATTAGAAGAATCAGTCTTGATCAGAAACCAAGCAACCTTGAGGCCCTTATGGATCACTTGAAAGTTGAACTGGCACTACCATATGAGTTCAAACTACAGTTTGAAGACCCGATGTTTAGCAATAACCTCTGCAACGTGACAGATGTGTCAGAACTGCCAGATCGAGCCACGCTGAAAATTATAAGTCTTGAGTCCCTCCCTGTCTCGAGCACACGGTCCTCACCAGACACATCTGATACAGAGATACTGTGTACAAGTGAAGAGAAGTCCCAACTGATGAGACCGGATCCTTGGCCTTCTACATTTTATGTTCCAGAATTCTCTGTCGATGTAAATTTCCGACTGAGACAAGGAGACCTTGCCTACATGAAAGATGGAACACGGATGGATATTTCTCGTGACATGAAACATGTGATCTTAGAGAAGCTTGCAGAAACAGTATACAAGTACACGGCATACCCCACAGAGGACCAATGTCAAGAAGTGGCTGCTGCACTGATTACAAAGCACCCTTGTCTAAGAGAAGCTGGATCACCTACTGGGTATTGTGGGTGGAAGAATAGCTTTAAGTTCAAGATGGGGAATTTTCGTACAAAAATGAGAAGATCTGGAATGGCTGATGTCACAGTGAATGGCAACAAGCGAAGGAGGGATTTCCCTGAAGGAGAGCCAGCAAGCAGTAACATAAAAAGGTCAAGAAGAAGTGAGACAAATTTCTTGCCAAATTTTCCTGAAGGTGAAAATGCAGATACACTTGAGTCAGTTAGAAGACGGCTTGAAAATGAAACAAAGAAAAGGCTTCCAGACTCAGCAAATGTGAAGAAAATGATGGACCAGACATTTTCTTTGCGCCGCAAAGAAATTGTGGAAGAACAGCCCGCAGTCAGCAGGATGATGGAGCGCTGGCCTGCGCTGTTCACAGAAAGTCAGGTATGGCTTTCTGACTGAAAATGAACACCTGAAGCAATCATTAATTTAATTGCAGATTGCTCTGTTGTTTCATGAGATTATTTTAATGTTTTCAATTGATTAATGATTTAAGAGACCCAAAACATTATTAATTCCTGCATCAAAGTCATTATTTTTTGAGAAATTACCTTGTCAAGTAGATAGGGCTGGACGATTATGGTAAAAATAAGAATCCTGATTATTTTAAGTGGTATTGAAATCACAATTAATTTACACATTTATTCATTTATTTAAAAACTTCAGTATTGATTTGAAAACAACTTTAAAGAACCAGCGAGCGGCGCATACAGTATTATTGATCCACATGAGTCACACACACTCGCTGTGGCTGTGAGTGGAACACAGAAGCACTATGAAGCGCAAGAATTTTCATACATGGCACTCCACACTGTGTGGCATACTAATCGTTTTTCTTCGATTATAATGTTTTTATGATTGTTAAATGACAAAATTGAAATCACGATCAAAATTAGATTAATTGTCCAGACCTACAAATAGACTTTTGCATTAAATGACTTCTTTGGTGAAGTATTTAATCCTCCTGTTGTGTTTTTTTTTCTGAAGGTGTTTGCAGAGTTCTACCGAGTCGCAAGTAAGAACCTCAAGAAAGACTTTTATGAAGCTCTAGACCGTCACACCACTAGTCTCATCGACCTCTTCAAATCAAAGAAAGGAGTTGTAGGCCAGTCAATTGATCGCCTCCTCCAGCCAATGAATACACAAGTAAGTGTTTCTGATTCGTCATCATTATCACATTAAGGTAGCATGCTTGATTGCTTCAACGAGGCTTACAGTTACTACTACTGCTTTGTTCATTAAGTACTACTTCTACTACTATAGTAATTCTTTAAGAAGTTAATGATGCACATATTGTTTAGAAATTATCGTGGCTGTCCTAAAATCCTCTGCTTATTGTTTTTTTGTCTTCTTTTCCATAAGACCAATGACATCACCACAACACGCGCTGCTGTCTTGCAATGTCTGCCCCTGTATCTTGGAGATAATTCCAGCGAATTTTTCCTCAGCTGCTCAGTAAGTACATACATGATGGTCGTATCATTTTGCAGTGTACATCTAAGCACATCATCAAAACTTTGATTAAATTCTCAGATTTAAGAAAAAAACAGCATGTTCAGGTCTGATGTAAAACAAAAAATGTTTTTTAAGACTAGGGTCAAGTAGACCTAACAAAACAGCCACTGCCAAAACTTAAAAAAATAATAATTTAATAGAAATAAAATTGCACACAATTTCTCATTGACAATTTTTCATCCTCGAAATCCTTTACTCGCTTCAAGCCTTGCAAAAAGCTAAACAGTACTTATCATCGCCATTGGCAATGATAAGTACTTGTGTGTCAAGAAAAGTTCACCTCCAATTGCACATACATCAACATTTTTTCTACCTCGGTGAAACACAAGCTAATGAATGGAAGCCCTTTTGGAAAAAAATAAAAGGATTTAGAGAACTTATATAATAAAAAATAAGTACTAAGAGCTATAATTATGAGAAACAAGTCATAATAATGGAATAACAAATTCATAATTATGAGATAAAAAGTCATAGTTATGAGAAAAAAAATAAAAACAGACATAAAAAGGCATAATAATGAGATAAAGACAATTATGAAATAAAGTCAATTTTGAGAAAAAAATCAAAATTTTAGGGAAACAAAGTCAATTATGAGAAAAGTCAAAAATAAGATAATAGAGTCATAATCATGACAAAAAAGTAAAAAATGTGAGAGTAAAATCTTAAGTATAAGATAACGTCATAATTATGAAATAAGTCATAATATTGAGAAAAAAGTAGAAATGTGTGATAAAACTCATAATTATGAGAAAAAAACTCAACTATGAGATAAAACTTCTTTATTACTAGAATAAGATTTTAAGTTATGAGAAAGCAAAGTCATATTATGACAAAGGTGTGTGGCTGTAGGATGTTCCATTGACGTGGGCCGCATGCACCAATGGTGTCTCATAATTACCACTTTTTATCTCATAATTCCGACTTAGTATTTATGTATTTTTTTTTAGTTCCTTAAAGAGACTGTGAGGAGTTTTTAAGTAATTACAAAAAAGTCTCACTTTTAGATGTGTGCCTGATCGAAATACGCATCATTGAATGATTAAATAATCATAAATATGTTTTGGGGTAAAGCATTAGAAATTTATGAAAATGACCTCTTTCCTGATCAATTTGCATCCTCCATTTTTTCCACCAGAAGGAACAGGAAGCAGATGATGTCATGTGACAGGAATTACTTGCAAACTATATTTTATAAACCAAATTCTTTACCTGAGTTGTCTACTGTTGTGAGTAGAAAATGACAGTGATACACTTCTGCAACAATTGTTGCTAGTGAGGCAGAATGGGTTAAGGGTAAAAACAATGATGAAAGTACTCTAGCATTGCTGTTGTCCACTTTCCCTGGAACAGTTTTAAAATTATCCTTGTATTTATCAATTTGAGCATGAATCCTCCATGTTTCAACTATTTTTTAAGCCACAATCAACACTCAGAATCAGCCAGACATAGAAGACATACAATATGACAAAGGGATGGAGAGTTCAACACTGAAGTACGTTTTTCTTGTTGTAGGTCTATGCAAGAGATCTACTGTTGTAGGTCTACTCTAGACTGATCATTTTATTTCCCTGATATGCAACAGGTGAGATAAAGAGGTGCTTTTCTGCAGAGCAGAGGTCACTTACCTTCTCGAGTCTGAAAGCATCATCACAGTTCATGAGTTGGAATCAGCGTATTCTGGTTACAGGCTCAAAATGGTCTCATCTGCAGAAGAGCACCTCTTTATCTCACTTGTTGCTCACCAGGGGGCTGAAATGATCAGTCTATCAAAGACATATAGATATAACTTTGGTTCTGACAGGACAGCAGCCTGTAACTGAGTAAACTCACTAACTGTTTGTGTTGACTTCACAGTGAGCTCTGTGAGGTGCAGCAGGGCCCATCCTTTGATTCACTTTAGAGGGTGCATGTATGTTTGAGTGTGAAAGTTTGATAAAGACATGTTATCAGACATTAAAAGTTCTTGAGTAAGGTCATGCAAAGGTCAGTCTCTCCACCTCAGACACACACACAGTCACAGACGATGCATAGACCTACAACAAAAACAAATGTACTTCAGTGTTGACCTCTCCATCCCCTCTTCATACTGTCTGTGTCTTCTATGTCCAGCTGATTCTGAGTGTTGATTGTTGTTCACAAAATAGTTGAAACATGGAGGAAAAATGCTCAAATTGATAAATACAATGATGATTTTAAAACTGTTTTAGGGAAAGTGCAATGCTAGAGTATTTTAATTGTAATTTTTACCACAAAGATTGACCATTGTTTTATCTATTATTCATCTGTTATGTATTCAAATTGGCATTTAAAGGGTTAAAATAAATAAAAAATTAAATATTTGGCATTTTTGATTAGAACTGAAGCTAATTGAATGATTTGAGGGATAAAGTATAAAAAATATGAATATGTTACATTTTTACAGCAGCTTTTGGTAGAGGACATTTATGTCTGGTTACCTCAAAGGGTAGTGCATTATAGATCTGGCATTGCAAAAAAAAAAATTGCATGAAATTGAGTTTTGTTATTAATCTTATTAATATCTAAGCCTTGTCTTTAACACATTTTTTCAGTCCTACAACATTTATAAAATTGATAATACAGCATTTTTTTGTATTTTTTCATAAAAATTCTTAGATCATGGATCCATATTGGAATTTAAAGGGTGTAAATAAAATAAATAATGAAATATTTGGTATTTTCAGTTAGAACTGAAGTTGACAGAATGATTTGAGCAAAAAAGTAAAAAGATATTGACCTGTTATGTGTTTATAGCAGCTTTTTAGGAGAGGACATTTATGGGTGTCTTATTTCCTCCAGAAAAAGACACCCATAGTCACAACCACACACACACACTTACACACCCTCATGCACATCATCCCAACACTCAGTCCATTTTTGCTTTGTATATCTTTTTTATTGCCCTGTATTTTGCCAGGTAAAGGTTCCATTGAAATGTTATATGATGCAGTTAGCCTCCCTTGGTGGGTTTAGGGGGTTTCATGAGGAAATATTTTAAAATGTCAGGATTACATATATCAAATATGTTTATGTGGGAGTCAGTGTTGGACACAAAGTCAAACAGTGCCAATTTGGCTCCCAAGATGCCCCAAGGGTTAAACAATTGTCATATTTTTAATCATTTGGGATTTACAAACAGATTTGATGCTGATAAACTGAACTTTAATTGTGTTCAATTGTATTTAATGTAGGATTCGGACACAGCAAGTGACTTCAGCCAGGTGCCTGTTGGGGTTCTTAGAGTCATGACTGAAGACACGCCACCAGAGCTCAACAACATCGCAATCATCCTTGAAGGAAACATTGTCATGGATGAGATTCCTACAACCTCTCAAGCTCTTTGTCTTCTGTTCGGCTTAATATATGCACTACATCTGGATTACCCCAAAGGTATGAAGAACACATTTGAGTTCATCCAGAAGATGTTGTTGAACCTCGGACAACAAAAACTCAGCCCAAAACTTCAAACATTAAAAAATGCTCTTCTGAAGTAGATGCAGCGTCTAGTGTTAGCTATACTGGTTGTCTGGATGAGTGTGAGATCAACATTTAAACCAAACAGTATAATATATGTTTTTAGGTTTTACTGTAGTGAATATTTTATTTTACTTAAATCTTTTTTTGTAATTTTTTGATAATTAAACTGTGACAGCACTTTATTATGTGTGGAGCTGCAGCAGTCTCCATAGTGTCTTCTACAGTTGCCCTGAGGGTGAATGCGCAAAGACTACAGGAGTGAGAATCATACCTCTAGTAAAAATGAAGAATCATCACAATAACTGTCTGAACATTTGCAGTGATTTGCTGTTTTGCTTTGTTTTGTTTTTGGTTCAGCCTTATCTCATAACAGACTCATCTGGCTCAGTATTTTGAGTGCTACCACATCATGTGGAAAGGGAGTTCATGCTCAGGGGGCCAAAAGTTAAAAAAAGAAAAAAAGAGGTTAATGATCAAAAGTAAACCAAAGTACTTATTAAGATAAATGCTTTTGTATTTGCCAACTGTTTTGCACAATTGATGTTGGAAAGTTTACAAAGAGTTTAAAGGCAGCAAAAGAAACCTTACGCAGGTCACATGACCCTGCTATCAGCAGATGTCTTGAGTAATTTCCATTGAATAAGAAAAAGAGTATTTAGTACGCGATGTTGAGTGTTAAAATGTACTGTGCTTTTGGGACACATGTTTATATTTGAATGGTGTCAAATTGCTAAGAGCTGATTTTATTCAAGTTTTATTGAGGGTTTTATCAGGTTTTGAACTTTCACAGAAGTTTGGCAGGTCTGTCTGTTGCTGTGAGACATTTAATGTCCATTGTGAACTAAGAGCCGTTTGTTAGCTTTGTTTCACCCAGATGGCTGTTGTTATACTGTTTACAAGTATTGACACAAAAAATGAATAAATGATGTTTTTCATAAAGCCATTTTTGGTAGTTGTTATTTGTAAGTAAGCTAAATTAAGGTATATGAAATTAATTAAATTTAATAAGTGCTGCTCACACAGTATTTGAAATTAATTTGACTTACCTGTATTGAGTTCCTACCAAATTGAAGTGGATTGCACTTAGATATATGATGTGTAGTTAACTACTAATGTCAAGTAATGGCCACTTATTTAGTGGAATATATTAAGTTAATTTGGCTCAAAGAATTTTAGTTGTAGTAGCTTGATTTCAAGTTAACATTACTGAGATTCTTTTAGTTCTCACAACTTTAACATAAGTACAGCTTACTCAGATATATGAATTTCGCTGTGCTTGACATAACTAAGTTCTTCTACTTAATTTTCCCAAGGTAATCGGTTTCCTAATTTTTTTTAAGTAAAGTTAACTTGTTAGAATTTACAGTGTAGTTTTTTTAAATGAGTACATGAATCCAAATTCTTTTTTTGTACAGAATTTAGGTTTTTTTCTTATTAATTTTTACATCATGAACTTTTCATGATGTTCTTACGACGAAGGATTAGGGCCACATTGAAAATTTTAAAAAAAGGAAAGTTACGAGAATTAAGCCGAAAAGTTACGAGAATAATCTCATAAATTTATGAGAATAAAGTCGAAAATTACGAGAATAAAGTTGAAAGATTACGAGAATTAAGTCATCTTTTAGATCAAACTAGGGAACATCTACTGTGAGACTGTGAGCTACAAGCTCGTTTTCCACCAAAACGAGCTGTCATGAGAGCCAGACAATTTCAATTGTAATATAAATTCAATTTATATGGGGAAGTTATTGGATTTTCTTTCACACTATTCCTCCGATATGGTAATTTGCTGATGGTCCCTAAGCCGCCGAGCCATCAGCGGCAGCGTATTGACGGCTCGTTTGGAGGAAAACGAGCTTGTAGCTCACATTCTTCATTACAGTGATCAGAAAGAGGGGTCGGGTTTGGAGCTATGTTCTTTTGTTGATGAGTTATTGAGCTGCAAAGTCCAAATCTGTGAATATCTTTTTAAGTATACCCAAGTAGATGTTTCCTAGTTTGATCTAAAAGACGACTTAATTCTCTTAATTTTTCAACTTTTCGACTTTATTCTCGTAAATTATGAGATTAATCTCTTAATTTTACGACTTTATTCTCTTAACTTTCCTTTTTTTTTTGTTTTCAACGTGGCCCTAATCCTCCGCCGTAAGTTCTGGTTTTGTCTGTTTTTGACTTAAAAAAAGACTAGCATTTTGATCATGTAAAGGTCACAAATCATCATCGTAAACTTCAGAAAATACAGTTTGTTTTCACATTAGATTAATGTTTTCTCCTATGATAAAATTCAAGCTCAGACTGTCATTATTTTACTAACTTGACAAACCAGGTGGCCAGTTCCTTTCAGGGGTGTCAAACTGATCCAGTAAAGGGCCACTGTGGCTGCAGGTTTTCTTTCCAACCAAGCAAAAACACACCTGACGCAAATTATTCAATCAACTGAATTGTCTTTGCATGGTTGATTTGTTGGATCAGGTGTGTTTGACAAACCAGGTGGCCAGTTCCTTTACAGGATAGAAGTATATCGGGGTTAACAGCCCATAGAAATAGCCTCAGGAAAGTAAACCTTCAACAAACCAAAAAAACAAATGTAATTCAGAAGGTGATTGGGTGATCAGTCCATCAGTCACAGCCAATCATCTGATGCTGTATAAGGAGCAGCTGCCTGGAGTAAAGTACCCACAGTGAGCCAGTTTGAACATCAGCCTGTCAGGACAGGAGCCAAAATTTATTTGTCTTGTAGAAATGTTTTCACTGTTGTTTTTTGTTCTGCATTTAATAAAGACATGTTGTCCAGTTCTGACTGAATGACAAAAATTCGAGATTTCATTTTACGTCCTAAATTTTCGATTTTATTCAAACATTAAGTTTTATTTCTGATTCACTTAAATGTTGACCCGTCCTTGCTTTTTATATTCAACACTGAGCTGGACTTCTCTAATCACTCGCAATCTGACACATTGGTGTATCTTTATAAATAAAGCTCTGAATGGAACTCGCATCATTCGTTCATCAGACTTTATTCACTTCATTGTCCCTGCATGAACTGAACTGAAAAAAACCCCACTCTATTCTCAAAACCCTTTTTCTGAAATAATCCTCAGACTGATTTTAACCTGCAAAGTTGAGTTTCCATAAATGTCTTTGATTTCCTGGGGAAAAGTCTTGAAACCAGCTTTGTCTGTAACAGTTAGTAGCTAGTCAAAACACTGAGATAGGACTCACAATCTCAACTGAATTAAATGACAATTTCAACACTTTAAGGGTTTACGTCTCATAACTCTTAACATTCTAAAAATGATCAACTATGTAAAGTCATACATTTCAACTTAAATAGGTCACATTTTGTCTTGTATCAGATTCATATGTTCAATTTTGATAACTGTTGGAGTATGTAAACAATCACTAATGTTCCAAAAACCTTCTCATTTTGATAAAACTGTTGAATATCTCTGGTAGTCCTGTATTCCCTCTCTGTTGACTCTCTCATGCCACCTCCAAGTCCACTCTGATTGGTTTCCAGTTCTACTCTGCGCAGAAGGGTCATTGAGTGTTGCTGAGTACCATGTTGTCAACAACTCTGCATTCATACTCAAGTCTATGGTCTGCAACAGACCTGCTCCTGGATGTCACACTGGTGGGTTTATGCAGGGGGCCGAGGGGGACTGAGTGTCATATACATGTCTTGTTCATAGAAGTGGGGGGGACATGTTTAACACACTTACCGGCATAAAAGCTAGAAAATTACAAGCAAATGAAAAAATATGGACTCTATGAAATGACCTTTTACCTTTAAATTTAGGAACAAAGTAGGAAAGGTTCTGAGAGTTTACAACTTTAGGACTTCTTCATTTTACTTTATAAGACAGTATATTCTCATCTTCTTCTACTTGTCAAATGTCAAGATCTCTTAATCATTTGTTTATTACTTCTTTTCCTTATTACATTTGGTTTCAAATAAATTCCCGCTTTAATATTTCAATATTTTTTTATTATGATTCTATGACATAATGGAAATCCTTCTGCCAGTTGTTTACTGTTCATTTACAGGAAAAGCAATAAAAAATGGCCCATACTGTATTTTTCAACGGTAAAAAAAACTGTAAATGATCGTGACAGTAAGATAATGTTAATTTTACAGTAAGATAATGGCATCCCTGCTGCCAGTTGATTACCATAATTTTGCAGGAAACATTTTAACAGTGTGGTTTGTTGTTTTATCAGTCTGAAATTGCACTTTTGGTTTGATAAGAAACATTTTGCGTTCTCAAAGTTTTGCGTTTTTTCCCCTTAAAATGTGTTATTATTTATTGTTTATCATATGTTTTCATTTTTGTAATGCGTCGTCCTAACTAGTCATTATTTATCAAGAATACTGGCTGATGAGTTAATCAACATCTATATGTAATTAATGGTAAATTAGCTGAAATGAACTCACAGGGAGACGGTCCTGTTGGGCAGGAAGCTGGGCTGCAGGGTGTCCATAAGGTCCACATCATCACAGACCACTTTGACCCGGACGTGCTGCCGGCTCAGCTCCTTGGACCTTTCCACGGAGCAGTGGCAGCTGTCCACGATCAGATCCGGACAGTTTCTGTTACTGAGGCTGAACTCCCACAGAGAGAGCAGGACGCACAGGAGGCTCGCAGCCCTCATCATGGACTCGAATTATCACAGATACATCCAGGGTAGATCCAAATAAATCCTCAGAGCAGACGGGAACGATTCACTTCTCCTTCCGTCACTTTAAAAACCACATCTGGTGTCCTGTTGGTCACCTGCCGCTTCACGAGCTCTCGAAAACTTAAGCACAATGTTCGATCCAAAGCAAAGAGAGAACAGCATCATCAGGGGTGAAAAGCGCTCTTTTTACTCCATTCTGTGCCATAAAAATTACTCCAAGTAGTTTTCGAGGAGGGAAACGTTCCCACGGCGCGCTCTCAAACTCTGGATAAACTTCAGCGCGACACATCCTCCTCCTCTCCAAGAGAAAGAATGAATGAAAAACCAGTTAAAGGATTAAAAGTGGCAGATAAATGAAAGAATCCTCTCAGATCCAGCTCCTCTCCAGGCTCCAGAACACCGTGTTGTCTTCGCTGTTATCAAACTTCACTCCTGTTTGCGCTCTTGGACTTGTTGCGCACTTGTGTCCAGTAAAAGTCCCTCCCAGCGGAGTCCGACAGGCTGCAGCAGCGTGGGATAGAAACTGAGGTTTGAATTCACTCTTTAAAGATGAACACAACACAGTGAACCCCAGAATTACCTTTATTAAAGTGTTAACACAGCCCAGCGGGCCCACAATAGGACATAGAAAGTGCCACATGATCATTACATAGAGATATTTTTTAATCTTGACTATAAAGAAAATAAAGAGTGATTAACGATATGTAGGATTGTGGTCTTAATGTCAACTGTCAAAGCCTGTCTAGCACTTTCAGAGAATATTTAGGAGCCAAAAACAGGAGCCACGATGATCAAAATTCAGTTTTAATGGGTTTAAATGTGGACTTGTTCCTCCTTCATGGCCTCAGTGTGATGACTTTGATTACATGGAGCCTGTTAGAGCAGATGAAGTCCACATTTCACAATTTTAGGTATAAAAAAAGGATAAAAAATGTGGTGGCAACAGTGCATTATTCTTGCTCAGGCAGAGCATTTACTGAACACAGTGCAAGCATCGGCAGTCACTGGCCAGATCACTCTGAACTGAGATCCAATGGTTTTTAATCAACTTTTAAACTGAGTTTAAGCTCTTTTACAGTACATGTTTGAACTCTATTTTTCAGATAATCTTTAACTGAGTGAGGTTTTTTTAATAATCAAATGTCTAGACCTTTCTGTAGGCCCATTAGTTTGGGTTTTAGAAGTGGGACTGCGAAAGGTAGTACAAGTAAATCTGAGTGCAAATAAAGCAACCTGCAAGATTTGTCACTTGGGGGAGAAATCTGGTGGTTGCCAGTGCAGAGTAGTAGGCCAAACCAGAAAAGCACTCGGAGAGCGCAGACCTCCGCCAGCGCCACAGTCCTCACCCATATTGTGATTTTCACCGTAAATATTAGTCCTACTATAATTTCATCTAAATATTTAGATTTCTTGACCATGAAAACATACCATTAGCAATTGGATTCATAATGATATCTACTGTAGTTACCTCCGCCAGGGAGGTTGTGTTTTCAGGAGAGTTTGTTTGTTTGTCTGTCTGTCTGTGAAGAAAATAACTCAAAAAAATATGGATGAATTTTGATGACATTTTCAGGAAATGTTCAGCATGGGAAAAGGAAGAAGTGATTCAATTTTAGTTTTGATCTGGATCAGCGTCTGAGAACTGTGCTGCTTGGCGAAAGTCTGCGCTCTCTGAGTGTTTTTGTAGTTCAGTAGTCATTCATCACATTTTTCGTCATGGCGGATCCAGACGGTGATCAGGATCAACACCAAAATTGAATCACTTCTTCCTTTTCCCATGCTGTGAACATTTCCTGAAAATTTCATCAAAATCCATCCAAAACTTTTTGAGTTATTTTGTTCACAGACAGACAGACAGACAGACAAACTCTCCTGAAAACATAAACTCCTTGGCGGAGGTAATAATGCCTCTATAGAAGAGTAGAAGCCTATAAGGTCACAAAGTGGAAGTACTGGCCATGGGCCTCGAGCAACTCAACTTCAAAAAAAAAATCACAAGTTCTGGAGAGACACATTCTCAGGTGAATGGCACCACTTTCTTCATCATCCATCCTTAAAAACACAGTCGTTTCTTACTCTGCGTGGCCCCCCGGGCTGCCAGTTGATTGTTACCGATGTATAGGATGCTGAGGAAAGGAGAGTGAGTCCTGAGTCCTCAAGGACTTATAGTTTGTTGAAAAGGTGAACAGGAAACAAGGGTTGCAGTCTACTGAAGTTTTTATCTAATAGCCTGTGATGGATGTTAATGGGTATCAGCCGTAATCCTGCATGCACTGTGCAAACACTGTTCAACATTACTGGCAGCCCTGCCCGGCCCTCGATTATCTGATATATTCTATGGTCAATGTGCGGCTTGTTGTGCACACATGCAAACATTAAAATTCCATCCTGGCGACGCCCCTGGTGTAAATGATCCCTCAGCCCATCATCTGATGACACCTGACATCAGTGAATCATGTTATCATCCATCACTTTAACTGTTTATTCAGCGAGGAGCTGCAGTGAGGAGAGAGATCTGATTCAGACAGCAACCACAGGGGAGAAAGACAGTGAAACCAAACTCCTCTGTGTCACCTCTGAGGGTCCCTGAAGGCCTCACTGCAGGCCGAGCGCAGCAGTGAGTGCACTGACTGAATCCTCAAACACAAACATTTAGACTGTGTGATGAAATCTGTTTGTTTCATGCTCTTTATTTATTCCAGAACAGCTGCAGACGAGAGCTCTGGGTCCTGTTTCTATGGCTCTGTGATAAACTGGAAATTATCCGAGCCCATAATCACATCTGTCTCACAGCAACACACAAACACCGGGCTCAACAGTCAGGGATCATCTTTGGACGTAAACCTGTGAGGATTCATATCAAGTCCTCAACACGCTGTCTTAAACAGTATGACAGGTAATTGAATAGGGGAGAGTGGGGATAAATGTGACAGATCTCTGTATGAAATCATAATATGTTCAAGTAACAAAAGAGACTGTTTCGCAGGAAGACTTTCACCAACTGCTGCTTTGTGTTTCGATATGAAATAATGATGACAATGTTTTTAAGAGTTATAAAATTCCCCTTTTTTGGAGAATTACTGACCAAATAACCAGGGAAAATGTTTATTGATACATAATGCATGGAATATGATTGTCCGTTTTTTTGTTTGTTTGTTTGTTTTTGGGGGGAGGGGGGGTTTAAAGATATATTACAGGAATTTCTTTAAAACATTGTACATCAGCAATTACTGATTTTGCAAAAAAGGGGAATTTAATTTGTTACTAGATGTCCTGATCAAATTTGCAAAAGCTCAAAATATGTTTTTATTATCATTATTATTATTATGATTATAAAAGTGAGTGACACTCACCTGTAAAACATGTGCACCCAATGGCTTTTGTTGTGTTTGTATGCATGTGTAAATGATGATGCATCTATAGTATCTATATTTACCACCACATAGTCATGGGGTCCTTCTTGGAAATGGGATGTCACATCTCAAGAGACCTTCCTTTAATACATTTATACTTAACGGAGACAAATATGGTAGGGATGCACTTGTGGTCTGGGCACCCATGAGTCCGTCACTACCATAAATTCTTATTTTCAGTAAGAATATCATTGATTATACTTCTATAAAATGATCACCACAACCATTCAGACATGACGACCTCCTGAAAACAAGATGTAGCATCTCAAGAAGCTAACCTCTAATAAATCAGACAACAGGTCTATGGTTCATGGATCTGTCACTAACTTTAGTTCTTATTCTAGTCCACTTGTCTCCTCTTACCTCCCTTCCTTCACCCTCACACCCAACACAGCATCGTGTGGATTTGCTGTTCATCATGAGACTGGGATCCACATTCAAGATTTCCTGCTGCTTAACAGAAGGTTTTTTCTTGCTGCCATGATGGAGGGATTCATGATTGGCTATATGGATTCATGTTGGGTGTTGGATGCATATATTTGTGTATATCTATCTATCTATCTATCTATCTATCTATCTATCTATCTATCTATCTATCTATCTATCTATCTATATATATATATATACACACACACACATATATATATATATATATATATATATATATTATATGTATCTATGCATATATGTGTATCCATAAAATGAAGAGCTTTATGCTCTATTTTAAAGTGTCTTGAGATAACACTTGTTATGAATTGGCACTGTACGAACGCTGGCGCTGTAGATTGATTGAAAAGGGAAATTAGTACGGCGATCAGCGCATGCAGTCGAGTTACATGTGTGTATGGTGTTAACACAAAAACAGTGACAACAGCCGCAGCCTCAGACAGATTGATGCAGGCAAAAAATAAGTCCCTGTGTGCTTTTACTTGAGAACATCTCTTCTTGAGTTCTCCAAACCCTGAAACGTGTTCAGTTTTATGAGATCAGGTGTCCTTTTTAGTGAATAAAAGCATTCTATAGTCAACTGGAGAAGCTGAAGTAGCACATACTGTGAGTGACTGCTGTTGTGTGGCGAAGCCTTGAAACAGTAACTAATGGACAGCTCTGATAGGCTGTGTTCAGTCTCTGGATTCACAGCCTAAGAGCATGTTCTGATGCCCGAAAAAGGAAAGTTTTATACAGGATCCAGTGAGCACACTCGCAGACCACAACTCAAGAGCTCATAGTTTAAAGGAATCAAAATGATCACATACAGATCATTTCGTTATCAATGTATTTTTCAATCATTTATTGATCTGTCCTTAAAAATTGAAAATGTAGGAATCTCAAACAGCTTGGGTCACAACAAGTTGTCATTGTACCTTTTCAAATCTTAGATTAAGTCCAGATTGTCTCTTAGTGACTAGCACAACATAAGCAGTGTTCCCTGAGGGTTTACATCAGATTACAGTGTAGTGTGAATGCATCAGATCCGTATCTGAGTCTTGATCCAAAGCTCTGAGAGGCTGCAGCAGGCCGAGGGCACTTTGCGAATAAGGACACACTTGTAAAGCTGACATTTACTGAAACAACGGCATTAAATAAAGAATATGAGCTGGAAAGTGACCAGGCTGACACTGTTACACAACCCTGGACCTTTGCAGATAATTAATGGCTGACTTCTTTGGGACTGCACTTAAATGACATCAGAAATGGACTATGAGGACGAGAGGAGTGTTTTCCTGCAGATTATTACACAGCCTGATAAGAGAGTGTGCCTCTGAGTTGAATACACTGTGATTAAGAGGCATAAATACAGGAAAATATGGTTCCAGCTGTCATTAACTCTTTTCTCCAAAAGTGAGCTTTTTCAGTCTGAGACACATGAAGACTCTTGACTCAAAAACACAGATAATGAGGTCTGATGTCTCAAAATGACTGAAGTTTTAGTTATTTATATAACAGAAACTGGTTTGTTCTACTCAAAGGTGTTTAAATGGCAAGAGTGGGCACTAGACTGAAGATTAATGTATATTATAAAAAAGTTTTAGAAAATACTTTACATGAAATTGTGGAGAAAAAGAAAACTGCTTTTTCATCCATAACACTCAAAACTCACTGGTGGCATGTGCTGTCCCCAGAAAGTCACCAGGAGTTGATCAATTAAGACTCAGGGCCCTAATTTTGTGGCACAGCGCAGGGTGTGCAAGCCTGGCGCACCCTGCGCAGTGTTAATTTTGTCTGGCGCACCACCGTGTGCTGCTAATTTGACAATTTGGTAGAGCGTCTGCGCAGAGATGGGTGTGACGGCGCACCGGGGGAGGTGAAGGTGCACCAGGGGGAGGTGCCGACAGATTCAGGTTGGCGCAGTGACAATTTTGTGCCAAAAAACTGTGCGGAAGGTGCGCTGGAAGCTTGCCAGCTCCAACCTGGTCTATTCTCGGTGCAGGCAAAGCGCACCCTCAGCAGCTGTAATTTGGTGGCAGGCGCACATGTGCACACACGTCAACAAAGCCTCAGAGGCAGGTTTCCAGAGTGTCAGGCACATTTTAATGCAATGAACAATTTACAGCGATCACTATTTAATGCAACCGTCTGAATCAGCATATACAGTACATTTGTATCTATAGTAATTGTACTGCACATCTGATGTCGGATTAAAGACGTTTGTGATAATGGAAACTTAACCTGACGCAGCTGGAAGTTTGATGCACATCTTACAAGTCAACAATAAACAGGCTTAACATCTGATACTGAGTATTTATCTGGTTTCTCTCATTTCATTAAATTCAAAGAAAAGAGGAAGAAAAAAGACAAAGAAAAAGATAAAATAAATGTATGTCACTAAGGATCTACCTGTGATTTCCCATATTCCTCTATTTTAGTCTTTATTTTTAACGTGATCTAAAAAGATGGAGAACATTATTGCAAGGAGGATGAGGTGGAAACACCGGGAGAGTATACAGTATATCACTAAAGGCTCTTCTATTTGGCGATGAGAAACCAGGAATGCAGGTGGATCACAAGAATTATGAATGGATAAGCCAGCTGCTGTGTAACTGTCTCTTAATTTTGTACTCCTATTAATGACAAAGGAACAGATTACATCTGTTCCGGGAGCTGGCCCATATGGTGACGCACTTCGTGGCCTCTGACGCGTGCCCCGATGGCCGGTCCGTTCTCCCAGTTGCTGAAGTGACAGCAGCTCTGACCGTCTCCGCTACCGGGTCTTTCCAGCACACTGTCACACATGAAATTAGAGCCCTTAGTGTTTTGATGTTCAGGTCATGATGCATTTGAAGCATGGTCTGTCATTTCCATGTAAATTACTTTTTTAGGCATTTCAGCTTCCTCCCTAATAAAAAGAATATGCTGTTTTGATGCTGTTAAGTTGCTGACATGAGTTTAAGTGGTTGTCTGACTCAGCCTGTGAGCTCCAAAGTTGACTGAGATTTTATTTTTAGGACACTTGACTTGTAGGATGAAGAAAAGAACGGTTTAGTCTCTTAACTTTTCATTTACCTCCTTTTAAAAAAACTGTGTGCTACTTCCAATGGACTGACAAACTAACATGTACGTACAACTTCATGTTCTCACCATGAGATCACAAGATAACAGGAAGTACATGTAAACAGACGTTTGTATCACCCACCTGAACTGATTTGCAGTCGCCTTATTCTCACACAGCGCTGTGTAATAGAACAACCTGGACACTGAGCACTTGTTCTTGTTGATCTACTTGGTGGAGATTGATACATATTTCATTAGCTTACACTGAAAAAAGACTTGTCTTGTATTATCAGCGAAGCAGCATGCTGTTGGCATGTGCCAGTGACAGATCAAGGCACAGGATGTGGAAACTGACTTAGCGATAAGACTGCAAAGCAATCCACTGCCCAGTGCATGGCAGATTTCTATGCAAATGGACCATGTTCTTGGCTTAGTTTTGAGATGGACAAAGGATCTCAAGTCTCTCTAAATTCAGTATAGTAAGGCTGATTCAACTACTAAAGTTGCAGCATAGTTTCACCTGGTTTGGCTTTCTTTCTCAGTGCTCTATGCCAAGCCTAAGCCTGTTACATGTTGTGTAATATAGCCACCTAGCACTACTTAATAATACTACTACATTTTTATTTACATAGCACTTCACATTAAGAAACTTAGGGCTGTAGTTTTGGACTTATCCTTGGCACCTGTGTTTACCACTTTTGCACTTTTACCACTTTTACCCAAAGACACACAACCTGAGAAACATCGTCGTGTAGCTTATAGCAGTGGGCAGTGTTTTGAGTGAATGAGGAAAGGTAGAGCTGCATTTCAGCTGCTCAGATGAAAATGCATATTAACCAGAGTTCTTTGTAACTTCTATTCTGCATGGACTTGTAAATTTTAACCATATAAGAGAACTGGAGAATGGTGGTGCAAGCGATGTTTTTGTAAGCCACTCCCTGCTCAATACTGGCAGTGAGCACTACCTTACTGTGCTAACTGTTGTATTTGGACAAATTCAAGACTGTCCCCTGGTTTTTGGCTCACTTACCTTGTTGGTCCTTGTTATGTTCAGATGGGTTTCAAACCCAAGCAAACCGAAGTCTGGTTCACTTGGGAGGGAACTGAGACCCCCATGTTTTGGCAGAGTTCAGTTCTTTGGTCTGCACCAGAGTCCATGTGACCTTTCACACCAGCCCAAATTTACTGAACTTTTCAAAAAGACTTATTTTGATCCCAACAGAATTTGTTAGGTGTCAAAAACACCCTATAGGCCTGATCCCCTACGATCCAAAATAACTGGTGCTAAATTGTGTGCGCACCCTAAAATATCGTATGTGCTAATAGTTGCTGTGCTGTGGGTAATCTACTATGACTGCGTGCACAATTCATTACAGGCTCAGAAGTGGTGCGGACTGCCCTCATTAGAAGAAGAGTTTCCATGGCTGTCTCCATGAAGTGTTTGGGAGAGCAGAGTGGCCGTAAATAAAAAATGAAGTTTGAAGCCATGGAGCTCAAGGCAAATAAACACACTTGCAGTAACTTTTTTTTTGCTGTCTGTCATTTTGACGGAAAGGGTCATCACTTTTCTCAAATGACATATTTTTATCTGTCTTTTTTTTTTTTTCTTTTCTGACTGAATTGAAACATAATCCAAGGCTACGTTCTCACTGCAGCCCTTAATGCTCAATTCCGATTTATTGCTTATATCCGTTTTTCTTTGTTTGGATGTTCAGATCACTCCTGTAAATGTGGCCTGACTGCAGACTGTGATGTGAACAGCTCAGGCTTCAGAAGTGACGCACATGCTCAGTTTAACATTAATGACATCACACAGCATGGTGTGATGAGGAGCAACAAACACAGAGCAAAACTGTGCTTCACAACTCTGGAAAGTTTGTATCCATAACACAAAACCTGATGTTCCAGCAGCTCACCTTGAGTGAGCTCTTATTAAAGTAATGATGGCTATTTTTCATTTCTTATAAACTTTAAGGCGGACGCTTTCTCCTGCATCGGGGTCTCTCCTGCCGACCCTGCTGACAGATCGCTGCTAAATAGCCAAACATCTCAGAGCCGTAGTGTGCTGAACAGGTGAATAAAGAGGCAAAAACTTACTTTTGTCATCTGTTCTGATGTTTCGTAGTTTATCTGAGAGCAGCACAGACAGGAGCAGACTGTTCACTGACTGACGCTGTCTCGTAGGAACATACAGCAGAGCACAACGCACGGATCAGATTGACAGACAGCAGTGGATCATCAGTGTCTCTGCATCCTGTAAACTGTTATTTTAGCCTGATTAATCCATTCAAAAAGTCGGCACAGTGTTAATAAACTAAGTTTATCAAATATCAGAATACAAACGTATGATTCATTCACGTTTGTTTATTGTGCATGCAATGGAGACACCAGTCGATTGCCCCAGCACTCTCTCACTTTTTCTCATCACTCATCTTTTTATGCATTGTTTAATCAAGCTTGTAGCTGGATAAACAACTAAAACTCTTTATTTTAGGGAAAAAAACATGCATAATCTTTTTAATAATCATGTTTATATTAACCTCTGATTATGTTCTGTCCATGGAGAGACTTTGAAAACATTTGTCCCGAGGTAAACTGCTGCTGTAGCGTGGCGTCAAAGTCACATTAAATGCGACCTGGCTGTTCAGACTGCATTCAAGAAAATCGGATATGTATCCGATTTAGTACCACATTTAAAAGTGGCCTGGATCTGATTTTAAAATGTCAGATCCAGTGCGACTTGTGCTGTTCACACTGTCAGAAACAAATCAGATACAGGTCACATTTGAGCCAAAAAATCAGATTCAAGTCACTTTTGACTGCAGTGTGAACGTAGCCCAAATGGCAGCATTCACACAGTTACACACAGTTCATTTGACGGATGCAATCCTCAGTGCACCCTGTTAGTAAAACAGCTATCTCTATCAAGTTTGCACATGTTTGCAGTAGATCTGGCCATATGTGTTTTCAACATCTGTGCTGTTTTCCAGCCCAAAGGGGAGATTTATGTTTGCCACCTGTCTTGCTTTGTTTTGTTTCAGGCTAATTTTTTGTCACCATTCAAGATTAGGGGTGGGGAAAAAAAAAAAAAAAAAAAACGGTTCCAGCTGGACCTCAGCAACAGCTCCCTCAAGGATTCAATATCATTTTTGCTCATCTGTTCCTTATCAATTCTTTCCACTTTCTTCAACACATCTTGCAAATCAATCTCACAAAGGTGGCCAGCAGAAGTGATTCTGCTAGAAACAACATCTGCTTACAGGAGCATTTATCTATGCTGTATCATGTGTTTAACATTGTTACCACTGACAACCTTTAAAGTCATTTTTTTGTCCAGACAGAAGTCATCAGTAAAAAGGTAAAGTAATAAAAAAATCAGATCAACAAGCAGAATCATTAATGGCATTGGTATCAAAAAAATTCTCATCAATTCCCATCCCTGTCCAGGATGTAGGTCATGAAGTGGTCTGCATTGCAGCCTGTCAGCGGGCTGTGTAGATCGTGTCCATATAGAGCACGATCTACATTGAACATTTGGATTTTTTCTTAAGAGATTTTGGCCTCACGTCCTCAGGCTCAACCACAGAGCGTCTATTACAGTATCCTTTTACTGTTTCAAATCCCACAGAGAACAGTATAATAAAAGATTGTGCTATGAAACCAGAGACCACCTGTCAACTTGCTGAGAGCCAAAACAGCAGCCCGCACCATCCGCTCTTTATATTCTAGGAACTCCATAAAAGCTGAATAAGTGACAATGCTGCGAGCTTTAATCCTGAAAAGTCAGAGAGAAATAAGGAGAGTCTGTCAACCTGCAGACGCTGGACTCCTCAGGTGCAGCAGGTAAATATTTAGTGAGGACTGTGATCGCTGGAGGCTGTGAACTATTCATCTCTGTCAGCAGGTGTTAATGGAGAGCGTTGAATGTGAGCGAGTGAAAACAGAGTCAAAGACCACCTGAGTGGCCTCAGTGCAGCACACTCCAACCCTGTATTGTGTTCTAATGAGCCTTTATGTTGAGTTAATGCTGCAATCAGCAGTCCCAGTGTTGAACAGTGACGAGTTTGAATGCTCAGATAATGTTTGTCCAGATTATCAAGTCTGTCAAAACCAGGGGGCCTTTGAGTAAATACCACCCCTGCTCGTCCAAAAACCTTTAGAGAATCAGCCTGTGAGTGCAGCCTGTTTCCCACTAAGACCAAACTACCGTAGTAGCTCTACAAGCGGCTTAAGCTCATGTCCTCGGAAATGTCACAGCAGGCGCCATTAGAGATGGATCACATCAAAAGTAATGCTTGCTATAGCGGGTGACGTTTGGCTTCGCATGGGTCAGCTGGCAGGGGGATAGGCCTCTGCACAAACAGACACAAAGTAAATATACATCTGTACAAACACGGCTGAGTGACGGAGAAGGGGAGTCATGGGAGCACAATAAGTGGGGAGCGCAGCCTCCATATGTGGTTAAACATGGGAGGGGAGGTGCGTGTCCTGCTCCATGTTTGCCTGTCAGACTGAAGAAAAGGGAACACGGAGCAGCTCACGGGGTCAGTGGGAGCGGCCTCAAAACCCTCCTTTGTGCTCTTAGGCCAAGTCCAGGACAATGTGGATAATGAGGGAGGAATTTGGCTCACACACTCGCACACACATAGACACAGACACACACAAACACAGGGGAAGCACCTCGCCCCAGCCCTGGGGAGTTCAAACAGCCAGCTGTCTCAGCTTCTGTCTCTTCGGGGCCAGACACTTTATACACGGATCCACCATGATTGATGTCAGTGGATTCTGTGTGTGTGTGAGACACTCAAAATGTCTTTTCTCTGATCCCAGGCTGCTTCAAGATGGATTTTAACATTTCCATTCATCAAACACTGTCTGATCTGCTCTCAGTGTCAGAAGACTTCCCTTTAATCAGCCATCAAGACCTTACTGTGCTAACATGACACAGAACGATGGAAAAGTATACATACATGTGTATCCACTCCAATTTATTGCTAATTTTGCCCTTTTAAAAAGTCCAAGACAAGCATTTAATGATTTTGACCTTTCATATTTGTTTTTAAAGTTAATACACATATTAATACATATACATTTAATAAAATGAGAAATCAGTTTCATGTTTCCATTTTTGTCACACTGCACATTTAGTTTTTTTTCTTTTTTTTTTTTAATGTATATTTTTGGGTATTTTGTGCCTTTATTGATAGGAGAGAGACAGCGGATAGGCTTGTGAACGGGGGAGAGAGTGCAGGGGAAGACACTCTACAAACTTGTCACAGGTGGGATTTGAACCTGGACCGGCAGAAGCATGTACATGGGGTGCTAACCACTACGCCAAACAGGCACCCCAGAACATTTAGGTTTTGATGTTATTTTGTCCCGTGCTCTGTTCCTCATACACTTTCACCACAACAGGGGTCTGCAACTCACATGAACCATGAAATTAAGTACAGACAGTTATTAGGTTATTACATGATAAACAATACTCCTCAGTGTCCCATTTTTTGTGTGGTTAGCCTGACATGATTGGACCCTGTTTTGACAGTGAAGCGTGTCTAAACTGTATGTTGCATGGCTAAGGTAGAAGAGATGTACCGTCTATATTTGCTATTTTGAAAGGAAATAGATGATGTGCCTCTTATACATGAGTGTGTTTTAGAAAAAGTAAATTTAAATGTTCTGTGTTTATACAGCCCTGTACAACCACCCTTTCTTTCAGTGAACCATAGTGCTGTACAGTAGGTAGTAGGTAAAAAGCAATAAATAATAAAAATAATCAAAATCAATTAAAGCAATGAAAACAATTAAAGCAATATGAACAATAAAATACAATAAAATGAAATAAAGTAAAAGTGTCACCACACTGCTGGGTATTAACAGCCAGCCTAAAAAAATATGTTTTCAGTTTAGATTTGAAAAAGCCCATATTTCAGCAGGAAGCTTATTCCAACGTCTGGGGGCTGAAATTAAAAAAAAGCTTGGTGTCTCTATTTCGATCTGGGTACTTCCAGCAAAAGTTGGTTGGACAACCTCAGAGCTCTACCATGCTCCCAATCAGTTAAAAGCCCAGTTAAATACACTGGGGCGAGACCATGAAAAGCGTTAAAAACAAACATTAAAATTTCAAAATCAATCCTGTAATGGACAGGAAGCCAATGAAGAGATTAAAAGCAGGAGTGATGTGGTCTCATCTGTTAGTGTTGGTTAAAAGTCAGGCCACAGGAGACGGGGCTGGAAAAAAACTAGTCCCGACAACACTATTTGTTTGTCGAACTTAAGGTGTCTGTCAAGAATCACTCCCAGATTTCTGACAGTTCAACTAAGTGTTGGAAACAAGGATCCAAAGCCGGCCGTCCCTGTGTCCCCAAACATGTTACACTCTTTTTTTTTTTTCCCTTGTCTGCATTACCTTTCAGCTGAGCACTGTGCCCGATGACAGCGTTGGAAAGACCAATGCATTTTTTTTTTAGTACAGATATGTGAATATGATTCACTGCTATAGTGACCATCACCAGCCCTCCCTGTAGGCTACTCCATCAAATCAAACTTTATATAACCCCTGATGTGAGCTGAAGGGGAGGGCCGTGACACACCAAGTGCGAAGGAAGAGGAAACAGTGACAGTCAGGACAAGACAAGACAAATGGTGGGGGGGTTGGGGGGGCAGAAAGGCCATGTAAATAATTTGAGATAGCAGGCCAAGTCCTGTGCTGCTCTAAGCTCATACAGAAGGTAAAGTTAGTCTCTTAGTTAGTCTCGACAAGAGCTTCAGTATCTGTACAGGCATGTGTGGTGGTCACCAAATACCCAATAAGCTGCTCACACCCAGGGAGACCATGGCGAAGGAAACCCTCCTGGGCACTCGAGATCCACCACGTGGGCCCCCAAGGCTACTTGATCCAGGAACAGCCCCAGGACCCAAAGGCTATCTCATATGGATTCGGGTCAAGGCCTGGGACACTCTGTTTTACCATCATTAATAGATGAAGAAAAGATTAATAAATTTTGGGCCAACCACTGCTTGATATCTGCAATACAAGAAAACAAAGAATACTGTGCATTGTGACTGCTGGGCTTCACTGGCAGATAGTTTTGCAGATCATCTGCATAACAGCGAAAAGAGAGGTCATGCCTGGCTATAATTGACCCAAGAGGCAACATATATAAAGAAAAGAGAATCGTGCCAAGAAAAGACCCCTGTGGGAGTCGTCACAGGAGGCGTGACAGGAGGACTGAATGGTCCAGCGTGTCAAAGGCAGCTGTGAGGTCAAGCAACATAGCACAACAGGAGATTTGGTATCCACTGCCCTTGCAGCATCATTGTGTACCTTTAACAGTGCAGACTCAGTGCTGAGATGAGACCTAGGCCCAGACTGGAACTTCTCCAGGACTGAGTTGTTTTCCAGAAATGACTATAATTGAATAAAAACAACTTTTTCTAAAACCTTAGACAGAGGGGGCAAATGAGAAACAGGTCAAAAATATGACATCACTGAGGGGTCAAGAGTAGGTTTTTTAAGAAGGGGCCTGACCACAGCATGTTTAAAGGAGGCTGGGACAGTTCCTAGTCCAAGGCAACTGTTAATAAGAGAGAGTAGACGAGGCCCCGCAGTATTAAAAAACATTTTCAGCACCTGGGGAGGGACAATATCCATCTGTTACTACGAGAGGAGAGAGAAACCATCTCAAACTGGTTGAATACAGTAGAATGAGTAGGAGCAGCAAGCAACTCCTTATTAAGAATCGCATCGTACAACTTTTACTGATGTCTTATCTGACAGACTCCACTTTGTCAACAAAATAGCAAAGAAACTTCTCAAAGTGGCAATCGAGACATCAGTCAGAGCAGAAGTACATGGGTTTACAGCGGCACTGATTGTGTTAAATAACACCCTGGGACAATGACTGCTGCTAGAGATAATGTTAGAGAGCCCTATGATAATCAGCAAATGGAACCCCTTAACATTTCCAGAGACACATGCAATTTGTCCTTTTTCCATCTGCGTTCGGCCTGCCTGCAGCTCAGCCTAATAGCGCAGGTGGTGTTGTTCAACCAGGGATCTGTTCTTGGCTTGGCAAATTTTTCCCCAAAAGGCGCAACTAAGTCCAGAATCCCAGCGCAGGTGGAGTGGAAGGAGGAGAGAGAGTCATCAGGACACAGAGGGGAAGCCAAGCCATTCAAGGCAAACAACTGTGAATCCTTGAAAGTAGCAGTAAACTCATCGGCTGTGGAGGGAGTGATAATGCGCCACTGACAAAATGGAGCAAGAGCTTTACTTACTGACTGGTGGGCTATCAGTTCAAAAATAACAAGGAAATCATCTGAGATGTGGTCTCAGAAATCTTTTTGAGGGAGACTGAGAGCCCAAGCGAAATTACATGGTCCAATGTGTGTACAAACTGATACATTTCTTTATCCACTGACCCAATTAAATTAAAACATGCCAACAGACTTTTGAAGTCAGTGAAAAACTGGTCAGATGGACAACACACATGAACATTAAAATCACCACTAATCAGAAGCTTGTCATAGTTTGGTAGAAAGTCTGCCAAAAACTCAGAAAACTGCTGTAAACTCCACCACAAACAGCTGGAGTTCAATAGAGGAGTATGCATCTGCGGGAAGAAGCCGACATTTAAAACTGTCTTTGAACACAACAGTAACCCTCTCCCTCACCCCACGACTCGTGGTGAGATGAAGAAAGAACAGCTGGGTGGGAGGAGCTCAGAGAAGACGCTGTTGTCACCTGGTTTCAACCAGGTTTCAGTCCAAAAGAGAAAATCCAAAGAATGTGATGTAAAAAAGCCATTTAGAATAAAGGTTTTATTTACGATGGACCTGGTGGAAGGAAGTGGGTACCCAGCCTCCGGCACTGCTGGCTCAAGCCTACTGTAAGAATATTCCGTTGAACCTTGGATGGTGAAGCTGGCGCACTGCCTGGAGACACCAAACTGTGAAGATGAAGCCAGGTGAGCTGTCAGCCGGCATGTTGCTCCACCTCTCTTTCCATGTCTTCTACAGCTGTTGCGTAGCAACCAAGCATAGATAAATGGAGACGCCATGGATAATAGGGTATAGATGCCAGAACAGGCGACAGTGGCTTAGGATGTCCATTAAAGCCCTTGATCGGTAGTCTTTCACAGAATCACAGATTTTTGAAAGACTCAGGTGATCATACACCAACAGAGATGGCACTTTATGAAAACACAATAACAGGAACAGGACAATACACAGCAGAGGTAGCAGAGACAGATGGTTAGCCACACACAACGGCACCATCTGAGATTGTCCATCTTTAGGTGGATCATTTATTGAGCAAATCACAATGTCAGCTCCGTGTACCCCCAGCAGATAGAGATTTGCTATTTACACAGCTATTTGTAGTTCTGCAGTCTTAATTTCAGATGAATTGTTTAATATTTCTGGTTCTCGTACCACTGAACCTCAAGAACAAACACAGCACACTGTTTAAAATATAGCAAAGCTAAAGTTTTTTATCCATAAGGCATAAGAAATGAAACGTAAGACTAACCAGACACTCCTCCTCTTATTAATTGTCCAGTTAGAAGTTTCAGGATTATGCTGGTTTATGTTTATAATAAACCTGTTTGATAAACATCACATAACTGTAAGCTTTGAACAATTTCAACAACTGCCAAGGCAGATCGAGGAGGAAGGCTGCCTCCAGACTAACACCTACATCCACATCGTTTCAGGTGAACACAAGCAAAGAAACAGTGATCAACATCTCAGGTACATCTCTTCCCAAAAGGTCTCTCATTTGCCCTAACACTAAGTAAACCAGTGCAGCATTTAATCTACATCTGAAAGCCTGGTACCATATAATAAATGCAAACGTAACATCCAGCACACCAACTGTTAACAAAACAAATGAGCTATTCAGCCTTTTCAGGCCCAAGTTGACAGACTTCCCACTTAATAATAATGCCTGATTAAATGCTTATGAAGAAAGTGGATCATGGCGTTGAGAAACCCTTTGCCTCCAATGGGAGAAGGATTGTCCCTAACTTGACACCAGGCAAGAAATGGACAATAAAGTGCCTGAAGGATACTTATGACATCATTATACAAGCTGCGGTCAAGGGGGGCACCACTGTGATTTCGGGGAAGCAGCAATGCATTGATTAAGCTTTCAGACAACTAAATCAACACGACAATGCTCCTTTATCTTCAAATCCCATGGACACCATTAAACTTGAACTCACAACTATTTTGAATAATGCATTTGAAAACAACTGGATTGATATAAAAATAACTCAACTGTCTCTGCCCCCAAGTGCCCAAGTTAGCAACGTCCTACCCTCCTCCTAAGATTCATAAAAATCTAAGCATACCTCCAGGTAGACCTTTCATTAGTGGCCTTGACAGCTGATGGAACCAGCAAGTACATACATTGAACAATTTATAAAACCACTTACTCAGTCCCTGAAGGCTTACTTGCAAAACGTGACACATGCTAAATAAACTGGAAGAAATCAAGACTAATACCAACCCCTACCTTGTCACCATTGATGTTGAGGCCCTAAACACAAACATTGAACATAATGACTCCTCTTACAGATTTATCATATAACTAAACAACCAAACCCCTAAAACAATATTTTTCTGTATCAGGACCAACTGTAACATCAAGAAAAAGGTAATGCCATGGGTGCAACCTATGCATCAAGCTACACAGGACTCTACTTGTGGCTTTGGGAAGAGTAAGTTATCTTCAATCCAGAAAATCCCTTTTTTGGCCTATATCTGGTGGTATGGCATATACATTGACAACATTTTTTGATATTCTCTTGCTCAAAAAAAATTGTTTAGAGACTTATACATTATTTGAGCTCTACAGATCCAAACATCAAACTGGGTTTTCAGTTTTCTTGATTGGAGATCACTGTTGACTGTCATGCAAGCCTGCATACATCTATTTTCAGGAAAAGCACTGACAAAAACACTTTACTTCAGGCTGACAATTTTCATACAAAAATCCAAGATCAATTTCAAAGACTCTGAGGGATTTGTGACAGTGACAGGGATCTTGAAATCAGGCAAAAGACATGCAGAACAGATTTAAAAACAAAAGGTTATTAAAAAAGAAGTCATTAACAAAGCACTTATCAAAGCAGAATCTCTGAACATGGGGCATCTACAACAAAAAGACCTGGAGCACAGCAGGTGCAACAAACCTTTAAAATCTTTTTTTTTCAACATAACAGGAACCCATTGTATTAAATCAAAAAATAATCAACAAAAACTGAGACATCTTACTCAGGGACACCTCACTTGCTCCTGTTTTCTGTGAACCTCTGGCTTTTTGTCTTCGCAGGGCTCCTACCCTTGAGAAGGACTTTTAACTTTAACAGAGAGCCTCATATTTTTAATGTGTTTATTTTTTATTTTCATTTTCTGCAGGAATTATTTATTTAATGTATAAAATATACGAGACAGCTTGTTTTACTATCCGTGAGCATAATTATCAGTAAGTTTCATTAGTAATTAATGTTATAAATGTACCACCATGCCTCAAGGAAATTCAAAATCCAGTGTGTGTTTAGGGGTATGATGCATGTTTAACAGCACAGAAAGTCTGTAAAGTGTGTGTTGTTCCTCTGTGATGCATCCTCCACAGAGAGGAAACACTCAGACCACAAAAACGTTAGTCTTTAGACCAGGTGAATAAAGTATAAATGACACCTGCGTCAGGCAGACATGAGAAAATACATCACCCACACCAAAACACTTTGCACCAGCATACAACAGGGCCCATTGTCAATATGATGCCACATTTATTTAATTGAGGAGCCCTATTAAGAATGCCTTACTAAAAGCCTCAATGATTAGAATAACATATTATGATTATTATTATTATTGTTATTATTATTATTAAGTGTCCATGGCATGGGAAACCTGCACATCTGTAAAGGCTCCATTAATGCTGAAAGGTACAAAGGTTTAGGAGCAACATGGGACGTCCTGCTTATTTCAGAGACATGAAGACACATTCTGCTTGACAGCAGCAGGTACTAGACTGACCTGCTGTAGTCCACGCCTGTCTCAGTTGAACAGGTACTAGACTGACCTGCTGCAGTCCACGCCTGTCTCCACTGAACAGAGACTAGACTGACCTGCTGCAGTCCACGCCTGTCTCCACTGAACAGGTACTAGACTGACCTGCTGCAGTCCACGCCTGTCTCCACTGAACAGGTACTAGACTGACCTGCTGCAGTCCACGCCTGTCTCCACTGAACAGGTACTAGACTGACCTGCTGCAGTCCACGCCTGTCTCCACTGAACAGGTACTAGACTGACCTGCTGCAGTTCACGCCTGTCTCCACTGAACAGGTACTAGACTGACCTGCTGCAGTCCACGCCTGTCTCCACTGAACAGGTACTAGACTGACCTGCTGCAGTCCACGCCTGTCTCAGTTGAACAGGTACTAGACTGACCTGCTGCAGTCCACGCCTGTCTCCACTGAACAGAGACTAGACTGACGTGCTGCAGTCCACGCCTGTCTCCACTGAACAGGTACTAGACTGACCTGCTGCAGTCCACGCCTGTCTCCACTGAACAGGTACTAGACTGACCTGCTGCAGTCCATGCCTGTCTCCACTGAACAGGTACTAGACTGACCTGCTGCAGTCCACGCCTGTCTCCACTGAACAGGTACTAGACTGACCTGCTGCAGTCCACGCCTGTCTCCACTGGACAGGTACTAGACTGACCTGCTGCAGTCCACGCCTGTCTCCACTGAACAGAGACTAGACTGACCTGCTGCAGTCCACGCCTGTCTCCACTGAACAGGTACTAGACTGACCTGCTGCAGTCCACGCCTGTCTCCACTGAACAGGTACTAGACTGACCTGCTGCAGTCCACGCCTGTCTCCACTGAACAGGTACTAGACTGACCTGCTGCAGTTCACGCCTGTCTCCACTGAACAGGTACTAGACTGACCTGCTGCAGTCCACTCCTGTCTCCACTGAACAGGTACTAGACTGACCTGCTGTAGTCCACGCCTGTCTCAGTTGAACAGGTACTAGACTGACCTGCTGCAGTCCACGCCTGTCTCCACTGAACAGGGACCAGACTGACCTGCTGCAGTCCACGCCTGTCTCCACTGAACAGGGACCACACTGACCTGCTGCAGTCCACGCCTGTCTCCACTGAACAGGGACCAGACTGACCTGCTGCAGTCCACGCCTGTCTCCACTGAACAGGGACCACACTGACCTGCTGCAGTCCACGCCTGTCTCCACTGCACAGGGACCAGACTGACCTGCTGCAGTCCACGTCTGTCTCTACTGAACCAGGGACTAGACTGGTGAGGAACATTATGCAAAGTACAACAACAGAGACTCTGACTGTCAAACATCAAGGATAAGAAAGAATTCATCTTTAAAGCCTCAACAGTTTGTGTCCTTAGTTTACAAACTAGTATGAGTGTTGTTGAAAGGAAAAGTGACGTATGTAGTCAACACGCCCCTGTTGCAGCTTTTTTGAAATGTATTGCAAAGATACAATGAAGTTGAACATTAAAAATGTCTTGTTTTTTTACTGTAAAAGGTTAGCAAAAGCCATTGTGTTCTGTTTTACTTATACTTTACAAAAAATCCTAACCAAGGAAAGAGAGGTCACGAACCATTATTTCTTTCACAAGGTTAATTTTATTCAGGAATCATTATTTCTTCACAAAGATAAAATGAGCAAGAGTCAAAAGGATGTACAGATGGACAGACAGCTGTGCAAATCGTAGGTCCTCTGGCCTTGACTGTTACAGAAGTAGCTGCATATAGAGGGTGGATATCAGACAGCTGGTGTGTGTTTTCAAAGATTGTTCTACGAGAGAAAAATGTGTTTCATTTGAACAAATTTTAGCAGTAAGGCTGTAAAGCACCAGTCAGCCAGAATCATCAGAAATGCTAATAGGAATAAATACTTTACGCCACTTTGTGTGGCAGAGCAGGACAGTATCAGAGGCAGATAGCAGTCCCCACCCCCTGCACTCCCTCAGGAGTTTATTGTTTCCAACTGCGTTAAATTAAAACGTTAATTTTAAAAGTATATTCAGCAGATGGCCTGAATCATGACTTTAAATTAGAAGTAGCTCAACGACCTCAAATTGCCATCTGCATATACCACGATGTTTGTAAGGGTGGTCATGTTGTTCTTGTGTTGCTCTCAATCCTGAGGACAAGACCCCAGCGTAGCCTGTTTGTTTATTTATAAAACATTCATAATTCATAAATTTAACAGCTCTGAGGCTAACTCAGTCCACCGTTTTTTTTAGCAGCTGTGGCAGGTTCATGTTCCAGAAGGTCAGGACCCGTCGGTCAGTCTCCGTGAGTCAGACATGAGATGTCCAGACGTTAAACCAACACAAACACGCAATCCCTCTCCTCCTAAATATGAACATGAGCCCCTGACGTCTGATGAGATGTGAGCAGGCACTAGGCACCTGTGACATGCTCTGTTGTGACACACTGAACGCCAACATGGGCCCGTGGCTTTTAACCAGCTCACAGCCCTCAGCAGTTTGGTCAAGAAAAGTCAACTCCAATCAAGTCAGACATTTTTATAAAGCTCATTTTAAAACATGCTTCATCACTTTTAAGAGAAAACAAAGAAGACAGTTATGTAACCAACATCTTTGTGAGGAGGAAAGACTCTGAACCACAGCTGCAAACATTGTTCACATTCAGCTCATCAAGCAGCAGCTCAGTCAGAGGCCTGTAGAGATTTACAGTCATCTGAAACTATCAGGATCATTTGTGAGTGGCTCTCGGCCAGTAATTTCAACTTTTGAAACAAAATCCAACACTTTTTTAAAATGACATTCATTTTTGATCCTTACTGCTTTATTTTTCAATAAATTCTATCTCACTGATGAATCTGTTCCTCTTCTCTGTCGCCACACTCACGCTGCCATTTCAAGATGGAGCATTTACACCCTGTGATGTTTTGGATGTAAACTGCAGTGCTGACCAGGGGTCACAAAAAACATTCAAATCTCCCACAGATCCCTTCTATTTTTCTACCTATAGAAGCAACACGCTCAAGATCATATTAATAAACATATTTTCTTCTATTATCACTAAAATACACTGAAAAGAGTTCTGAACAACCAGGCTACTGTCTGTCAGTGTCTTTATGCTCGGAGGCACATGGAGGAGCGCGCCCAAAGACGCCGAGTGAATTAGGAGGGATTTAGATGAAATGTTCATGTCCATCGGCTGCACCTCAAAAATACATTACTGACAGACAACAGTAACAGGCTCACTTTAAATGGAAAATATCAGGTCTGTAGTCCACCGAGCAGATCATGGCTGCATTAGACAGCGGAGAATGCCTCCTCTTGTGCAAAATGGGGCTCTACGCACAACCCAAGGGACAGCGCATGGTAGTGGCATAATATCAGTAAGGACCAGGGACGGCTGGTCCATCGTGGGCGATAGTGCATCGCCCTCCTTAAGCCACATGAAAAAAAGAGAGAGAAAAGAGTTTATTGTGCCCTGACTGTTCCTGTCTAATGGTGTGGCCACACCGGACGCGAATTCGCAAAGACGCGCGTCTAGGTTACAAACAATGATTTGATGACGTGTGACTCTCCGGCCTCCTGCTCCTGCTGAAACCCCTCTGAAAGATGGAGGAGAGGTTGATCTGCGCTGTTTGCCATCATCCGGAGTTATAAGATTTACTCGACAGAGACCGGCACAAAAAAGAGCAGGCTTGGGTGAAAGTCTCTGAGGAGACAGGTTTTGAAGGTAAGTTCTGTAAATATTCGTTTCCAGCTGGATTTGCCTGCAGGGTTCATCACTGCGTCCGACAAGCTCCGGCTCTCTACTGCGCCTACGCATTGACGTGCGTCGCCCCTCAGCTTGTCAAAATGGTCCAGCGTCCAGCCTCGGGCTTACGCGGCGCGCCACAGGCGTGCGGGGCGTTTAAATTTGCCAATTCGTGTCCGGTGTCGCCGTATCCTAAGTCTTCATATTATTGTTTAATCAGCAGCCTGAATATCGCTGTGATGTCACTGTCCAAACAGCAGCCCCGCCTCCTTGGGGCGAATTCAGTCAGACTGAACATAGCCCCAGGCGCTCTCATAGACTTACATGTAGAGACTGTTTTTTTCACATTTTGGACCTTACAATGCATTTCCATGGGCCCAGGGAGGGCTTGCCCCAACGTGATTTCGACATATGCACTGATGCCTGCTAAAACGACATGCACAGCGCGCATGAGAGAGAGATGATTCAAAGTTAACGTGTAAGTGATTTATCGGTGGTTTATCAGTATTTTCGGAGTAAACAGTGTACAGGTATTGTAAATAATAGCATTAGTATAACCCTGGAGTGTTTCCTTGTTGTTCTTTTGCCTTATTCTTGCCGTGTTTTGCCGTTTATTTGCCATTTTTGCCGTATATTCGCCATGTTTTTCCTGTGTTTTGCCGTATATTCGCCGTTACATGCACACATTAACATACACACTGAAAGAATGGGAAGTGAACGCAAGTTCCAGTTGAGGATCGATAAAAACTCCCTCAAAGTACAACAAAAGAGAGCATATTGAGAAATGACAGAGGGGAAGCCTGGACAGGAGCGGTGAACTGTGCAGAAAAATCCCTCTCTGAGTGTGTGGAGTGCAAACTTGGACTCCTGTCATCTGGACAGGAACTGCTTCAGGGACTTATTGTCAATAAAAAAAATGCCTGGACATGGTCTGGTAAAACAAACTGTATCATAGACGCTAAATGCTGTTGGCCAGCAAAATGTTTGAGTGCATGCTTATATTTTTTATCATCTCAGAAACATTTGTACATGTTCATTTACAATTTTTATAAAGAGAAACCTGTTGAAAATTCAAATCAGTTTTTTTTCTTGTAATTACACACTTAGCATTTATTAGATAAAAATGCCAAATACTTGCCAGACTTGTTAACGTTTATTTTTCATGAACATAGGATGAATTTAATTTGTCAAAAAGACATTTCCTGACACATTTTTTGAAAAAGAAAGACCAGGCAGCCTGTTGTAATTATTTAAAGAGTTATTTGGGACCACCTAATAACTAAATGTGCACTGTGGAACCAAATGTATTTTAAACATTAACTTGATATAGCTTTACAGAAATACTGTACAGTATGTACATGTTAGGTGTTGCCATCAACAGGAAAAACAAATCAAACGATGTAATATAACACTGTAAAGTAGGCTATCTGACTTTTAAATTATTAATTTAGCTATTGAAGGGGTGATCGTAGCCATTAACACATCTGTTGCCCCCCCTGAGAAATACTTCAGGAGCCGCCACTGGTAGGGACGTGTCCCTAGCATCCCTACCCAATTCTACCCCCTTATGTAAATCTATACAGATTCTTGTACAAAATTCTTGAAAGTCATATTGATGCCTGTAGATGATGTTATTAGCTTGTTATTTGTCATAATTCTGTAGCTTGCATTCTAATATTTAAAGGTGCTATGAGGAGAATTTATTTCCTGCGACATAAAAAACTGCTACCCATGAGCACACACGGCGACTGTGGTAAAGACGTGACCTAAGCCAAAGCGTGTGTTTGTTGTGGTGCTAATGAATGCAGCTCGGACCTTCCTCAGAACTCTGCATTGCTTTACAACTTCTTTTTTCAACAACTTACAGGATGCAAAGTGAAGGGGTAATGTATCTCTTCATAGTTACGTAGCGGTAGTTTTTGATGAGTGACAACAAGCAATTTTTGGAAAACTTAGTATCGTAGTTTTGTAGCCGGCTATATATCGCTACGTACAGCCCGGTGCTCTAAGACGTGTCTGAATAATATAGATTTGCTCTCGGTTTAATTGTCTTGTTCCCGAAGTTGAGTATCCAGGCCAGTCCAGCCCTGTCTGACCCGATCGGAAGGCTAAGGAATAGCATTTATAGATAACCTATTTTCTTGCTAGCAGCTGTCCTCTCTTCTATCCATTTTCATAAAAAAATAGTTTTAAGTCTTGTTGTATCTTTCCTTTGTATATACAATACCCAAAACCAGTGAAGTTGGCACGTTGTGTAAATCTTAAATAAAAAAAAGAATACAAGGATTTGCAAATCCATTTCAACTTATATTCAATTGAATACACAGCAAAGACAAGATATTTAATGTTCAAACTGAGAAACTTTATTTTCTTTTGCAAATAATCATCAACTTAGAATTTAAAGTAACAATATGTAACTTTAACACCTTATCTGAACTGTTTTCAAGGCCTTCTAACAGTGGAGAGTCAGTAAATAATGCGAATAGTCACTCCCTCTCTCACCCTGTGCAGCCGTGACAGCTTCACTGGCGCTCAGTGACTCTTGGGCGCGAGCCGCGGTTTATTGCCGTAAAGCGGTTCAACTGCTGTACGGCTCCGCAGGAGTTCAGCTTATGGCCGGTCTAAACAGAGGATCACAGATGCGTGTGTCCTGTTTTTATGAAAGCTGAGGCTATGATATAAAAGAGGACTGTGACGGATGAGGACTGGGAAAGAAAGAGGAGGAAAAAACAAGTAAAAACAAGTAAAAAGCCGGACCAGAGAGAAGACTTCCTTCAAGACAATAGCCTGCTTGAGGACTTTCAGTCAGGATTTAGAGCTCATCACAGCACAGAGACTGCTCTGGTTAAAGTAACCAATGATCTACTTTCAGCTTCAGATGAAGGACTGCTCTCTGTTCTTGTTTTGTTAGATCTTAGTGCAGCTTTCGACACCATTGATCATGATGTTCTTATACAGAGATTGGAGATGTTACTTGGGATTACAGGGACTGCCTTAAACTGGTTTAAGTCCTACTTATCCAATAGATATCAGTTTGTACACGTGAACAACAAATCCTCTGTGTACACTAAAGTAAGTTACGGGGTTCCTCAAGGTTCAGTGCTAGGTCCAATTCTCTTCTCTATATATGCTTCGCCTTGGTAATATCATGAGGAAATACTCTGTTAATTTTCACTGTTACGCTGATGACACACAGCTCTATGTATCATTAAAGCCAGGTGAGACAAACCACTTAGATAAACTAGATGCCTGTTTAAAGGACATCAGAACCTGGATGGCCAGAAATTTTCTTCTTCTTAACTCAGACAAGACAGAGGTTATTGTGCTGGGCCCTCGACACCTTAGAGAATCCTTTTCTAGTGATTTAACTGCCATAGATGGCATTAGCCTGGCACCAAGCACAACTGTTAGAAATCTAGGAGTGCTATTTGATCAGGATTTATCCTTTAACTCTCACATAAAGCAAATTTCAAAAACAGCCTTTTTTCATCTACGCAACATCGCTAAAATCAGGCCTATCCTGTCCCAGAGCGATGCTGAAAAGCTAGTCCATGCTTTTGTTACCTCCAGACTGGACTATTGTAATTCTCTGCTTTCAGGCTGTCCCAGCAAGTCACTTAAGACGCCTTCAGCTGGTCCAAAATGCTGCAGCACGGTACTGACTAGAACTAGGAGAAGAGACCACATTACTCCTGTTTTAGCTTCTCTGCATTGGCTTCCCATTAAATATAGAATAGAATTCAAGATTCTTCTCCTCACCTATAAAGCTCTCAGTGGACAGGCACCAGTCTATCTTGAAGAGCTTGTAGTGCCGCAACCCCTCTAGAACATTACGCCCAAGATGCTGGCCTACTTGTGGTGCCATCAATCTCAAAAGTAGTATGGGAGGTAGAGCCTTCAGTTATCAGGCTCCTCTTCTGGAACAATGTACCAACCAGTTCGGGAGTCTGACACTCTCTACCTTTAAGGTTAGACTTAAAACATTCCTCTTTGATAAAGCTTTCAGTTAGGGACCAGCTTATAGGTTATAAATAAATAAATAAATAAATTAGTTCATACACTAGACTCATAGTTTAGATGTAATAGGCCTAGACTGCCGGGGGAGGGTCTGGCACAATGGGCTCTATCTCTCTCTCTCTCTCTCCACATCTGTTTTTGCCCTTTTGTTTGCTCCTGTACTGCCTCTGTCTCTTGTCTTGTAGGTGGCCTGGGATCCCTGGTGGAGACTGCCTGCTGCTGTGGAGTCATGAAGCCTCAAAACTACAGCTATAAACATGACACACATAGTTGGCCATTTTATTAGGAACACTCCATTCTCATTATCATTATAGCTGTTCATGTAGTTATTAGCATGATCTCCATATCCATGATCGTTACACCTACAGTATCTATTTCTTATTACCACATAGTCATGAAGTCCCTCTTGAAAATGGGATGTCACATCTCAAGAGGCCTTTAACACATTTATACTTAACGGAGACAAATATGGTTGGGATGCACTTGTGGTCTGGGCACCCATGAGTTCACTACCATAAGTTCTTATTTTCAGTTTGAATATCTAAGATTATACTTCTAGAAAATGATCACCACAACCATTCAGACATGAGGACCCTCCAGAAATGAGATGTAGCATCTCAAGAGGCTAACCTCTAATAAATCAGACGACAGGCCGATGATACATGGACCTGTCCCTAACTTTAGTTCTTACTTCGTCCACTTGTCTCCTCTTACTTCCCTTCCTTTGCCCTCACACCCATCACAGCATCGTGGGGATTTGCTGTTCATCATGAGACTGGGATCCACATTCAAGATTTCCTGCTGCTTAACAGAAGGTTTTTTCTTGCCGCCATGATGGAGGGATCCATGATTGGCTATATGGATTCATGTTGGGTGTTGGATGTATATATTTGTATATATATGTATATGTGTATTCTATATGTATATATGTATCTATGCATATATGTGTATCCATAAAATGAAGAGCTTTATGCTCTATTGTAAAGTGTCTTGAGATAACACTTGTTATGAATTGGCGCTATACAAATAAAGATTGATTGATTGATTGAAGACTGGACGGGCTTTTAGCGATGTTTTGAACTACGTGAATCAACAGGCTGAAGTCAGACTGTGAGCTCTTCTGCTGCTGTCAGAGGGTGAGTAAAGAAGTCTTTACATGTTTGTTACTTGATTTGAGCTGCTGGGGTTTTATTCTGTCACTTTACTGATCAAAGAAATAAGAAAGAAATACGCCCTTACTGTAACGAGGCTCGGTCGTTACTGTTAGCATGTGTGTTAGCCTCACAAGCTATTGTTATGAGTTATGATCGATTAGATTTAGATTCTGATAATATTATTATGATTAGTGCAGCGGTGATGTTGAGTGTTGAGCACTTCAGAGGCTGTCAACCTACAATCAGATGATCTGAAGTTAGCTCATGTCCTGTTATTCTGTAACATTGGAGATGATTACATAGAAAACGTAACGCAGGTGCATGAGATGACGATTATATATTCTGTCCAGTTCACTGACCTCAGTATTTATTTCAGGTATCAGCTCAGGTGATCAGCATCAGCTTCAGACAGGAGACACTAACACCACCACAGGAGTCAGAAAACAGGAGGTATGTTTTCTCAAATGTCTGCAGGGCTCAAAGTTTATGATTATAGTTTCACTATTTACTGTCATTAATGAACCTTTGTGTGCTTGATCTATCCAAATAGTTAAAAATGTACTGTGTGAAGATTATTATTAGTATTATTATTATTGTCAGTCTGTATTAAATGATTATTAGGTACAATGCAGTGTGCTTCTGTAAACCTGTAAATCAAATAGTGTAATAAATACTGTATTTTATTTCTGATCTCTCTTCTATACCTGCCATATTTACAGTAACAATGTGCCTTTTTTTTGGGGGGGGGGAGGGGGATTCATAAAGATTTTATTCTTTCTTGGTGAAATAACAAACAGGTTTACTCATTGCAATCCATCTTATCTTCATACACAACAAAATGTACTCGAAATACTTGGTATTTGACAACTACAAACTAAACTGATGTGAAATAAAAAACTGTAAAATAAATGTTTTTTCTCTTTCAAGGTATCAACAGAACTACAATCAAAACTATCCCAGAGCTGGAGTTTATCGGATTTTAAAGACACAGAAGAACACAGTTACATCAAGACCTTCAGAAAGCCGTTATTCTGATGAGGATTCAAAATGGACCGAGCCTTCAATGATCCAGAAACCTGCTGCCAGTTCTTTCATTTCCACTTCAGCTCTTTCTCTGTATGATACAGTAAATAAGGGGGAGATTTGGGCCAGTTTTATTTTGGAAGTTAGCAAACACTGAAGTATTTACACATGAGAATATTCTTCAATCATGTCTGATATCCTGCATATTTACTCTGAATAAAAACATTTCTACATGCTTCTATAAGTTGATATTCAGTGCTGTAGCACTTTTTCTCTTGCCTTTCAGGCATCTTTATATTTTCCAATTCGATCTTTATCTCTGTTGTATTATTTTAGCCCTACACTCAGTTTTACTATCGCCTAATTTTTTCTGTATTTGTTCTAATTGTATAATGGTAAGTAGTTTTATTTTGTACTTCAGCAAACACCACGACATAACCCAGATTTCCTAATAACTCGATATTCAACGTCCTGAACCAACCTGCTCCCAAGACTTGAACTGCCTTTTGTGAACAAATAAAGTTTGTTATTTAAATGAGTAGGTCTGCAGTTTGTATGACATATACTTTATTAATGTTAATAAAAATGAGTTACACAGTATTATATTTGTGAGTTTTGCACATCATAACATAAAACACATTAGAAGGTCTCCTCTGGTCAGCTGGATCTCTCTGCTGCTCCTCCAGACCTCCTCATCTCTGATTCTTCTTCTCTTCTCAGGGCTCTGAAGTGGAGGCTCAGTCCTGTGTCTAACATACACATGGAAGCAGAAAATTACACAAATGAACAGACGTAACGTCACAGCGTAACTTTTTGCCTAATGCCCACTGTCTAACTCGTAGGTGTTAAAGTTTTTCACAGCTGATGGAGTTTATTCTTTACGTGTTTAAACTGTAGATGATGGTCTAGCTCAGCTGTGTCATCACTCTGCTCCGTCATTATCAGCGTTTTCTTTGTCTCATATTTAGCAGCTTTGCAGAGAGCAGAGAGTCATCCTACCAAAGTCATGTCTCGGAGGGCCTCAATGTAGTTTACAAAGTTTGTAACACGTAAAGTTTTCTCTACTAGCGGGTAACAAACGAGTCCCTCCTAGGTCGCCATTATACATCAGCCACTCGCCCCAGGCTAAAAGCTGCGGGCAAACTTACAGAATACACATGCAAACGCTGAGCTAACTACTGACTGCTGATGCTTGAAAAACGATATATTAGGAAAGAAACATGCTCAGACTGTACCTTATCAGTCCACATGGTTTATATGTCTCTCTGGAGGTCCTTTCGGCTCGCTGCTCCTTCCTCTATGTAAACAAATGCACGCTGTTGTGCGGCGCTGGGTTTTACGACAGTGCAGTTACACCAACGACCACAGAGGGAGCTAGAGAGCAGAATAAATGGAATCCTACATATTGGGCCTTTAATGGCAGCAACACACTGCAAAAAAGTTGGCACAGGGGCATTTTTACCACTGTGTTACATCACCTTTCCTTTTAACAACACTCAGTAAACGTTTGGGAACTGAGGAGACCAATTTTTGAAGCTTTTCAGGTGGAATTCTTTCCCATTCTTGCTTGATGTACAGCTTAAGTTGTTCAACAGTCTTGGGTCTCTGTTGTTGTATTTTATGCTTCATAATGCACCACACATTTTCAGTGGGGGACAGGTCTGGACTACAGGCAGGCCAGTCTAGTACCCGCACTCTTTTACTACGAAGCCACGCTGTTGTAACACGTGCAGAATGTGGCTTGGCATTGTCTTGCTGAAATAAGCAGGGGCGTCCATGAAAAAGACGTTGCTTGGATGGCAACATATGTTCCTCCAAAACCTGTATGTACCTTTCAGCATTAATGGTGCCTTCACATATGTGTAAGTTACCCATGCCATGGGCACTAATACACCCCCATACCATCACAGATGCTGGCTTTTGAACTTTGCGCCTATAACAGTCCAGCTGGTTCTTTTCCTCTTTGGTCCGGAGGACACGACGACCACAGTTTCCAAAAACAATTTGAAATGTGGACTGGTCAGACCACAGAACACTTTTCCACTTTGCATCAGTCCATCTTAGATGAGCTCGGGCCCAGCGAAGCCGGTGGAGTTTCTGGGTGTTGTTGATAAATGGCTTTGGCTTTGCATAGTAGAGTTTTAACTTGCACTTACAGATGTAGATGAACTGTAGTTACTGACAGTGGTTTTCTGAAGTGTTCCTGAGCCCATGTGGTGATATCCTTTACACAGTGATCCCGGTTTTTGATGCAGTACCGCCTGAGGGATGGAAGGTCACAGGCACTTAATGTTTTCAGCCTTACTGCTACGTGCAGTAATTTCTCCAGATTCTCTGAACCTTTTGATGATATTAGATGATGAAATCCCTAAATTCCTTGCAATAGCTCATTGAGAAATGTTGTTCTTAAACTGTTCGACAATTTGCTCACACATTTGTTCACAAAGTGGTGACCCTCGCCCCGTCCTTGTTTGTGAGTGACTGAGCATTTCAGGGAAGCTGCTTTTATACCCAATCATGGCACCCACCTGTTCCCAATCAGCCTGTTCACCTGTGGGATGTTCCAAATAAGTGTTTGATGAGCATTCCTCAGCTTTCTCATTCTTTTTTGCCACTTGTGCCAGCTTTTTTGAAACATGTTGCTGGCATCAAATTCCAAATGAGCTAATATTTGCAAAAAATAAAGTTTACCAGTTCAAACATTAAGTATCTTGTCTTTGCTGTGTATTCAATTGAATATAGGTTGAAAGGGATTTGGAAATCATTGTATTCTGTTTTTATTTACAATTTACACAATGTGCCAAATTCACTGGTTTTGGGTATTGTATTTCATGCAATACAAATTTTAGTTGACACATTATCTGAAACTGTTCCTCATCGTATCTTTCTGCTTTTTTTTTTTCTCGGGTAATTATTTCTTTTTCTCCTGATTGGATTTTCTCCATACTTTACGTTTTTTGCCATGAACTATAAAGGCTATAAACTTTTCTCTGATAAAGGCTTTAAGAGCATCCCAATCTGTTGATAATCTCTCTGTTGTTCCAGTATTAAAATAAAAAATATATACTTTTTTCCTCCCCAAGTTTTGTAGCAAATTGATCATCCTGCAACAAACTTGTGTTCATATCAACTTAAGCCCAATTTCTTCGGTAAACTATGTAAGGCAGTAGTATCTGTAGGAATTAGGCCCTGTCTAGTATTCCTACGATCCAGGTGATCATCTAGTACTTGATTAAAAACTCCTCCCAAGATAATTTGACCATCCATGCTTCCCAGCATTTTGTTGACTTCATGGGAAAAAAAAGATGAGTTTCATTGTTTTGTATCTTACACAATACAACTTTAATCCCATTAATTTGGGCTTCTACACCCAGAACTTGTTCCTCAGTTTTTAAATTGTTTTACAAGGCTCAGGTCAAGCTTTCTGTTGACTAGTATAACAACCCCACATCTCCTTCATTTTCAGGCTTCATTTTCATAACTGAAATGTGTTTCCTTGATGAATGCAACATCTGTATCTTAAGCTTCAAGACAAGTAAGTACCTACTGCCTATTACAAGCTGCCAACTTACAAGTTTCATGAAAATATGGTATAATAATTTGTATGCTTTTTTTCTATTAAAATGTATTTAAAAAACTAACAACAAAACAAGAAGCACTTTGATTCTTAATTGTAATCCAATGAAGTTAAAAGACAAATATTAACAATTTTTGGTGTGTTTGTACTGATTGATTGTATTGAGGCCAGAGAACCCACGAACACACAGGAAGAACATGCAATTTTAACAGATTTCTATAGCTGTCCGTGGACATGGGTCCATTGACAAGTAATCTGGATAAACTCTCGATCCGTATAAAAGAACATCAGGCAAACATGTCAGTCTGAAGATTCTGGTTCAGAAGGCCTCATCAGGAAAAAGATTTTCTTCTGAAAGAGAGGAGTGGTTCATGTTGATCGTCATCCTGGACGATGTTCATGTAAATGTTCATTCTGGACGAGTGTCCCTGGTTCCCTCTTGCCTCTCTCCTCCTCAAACTGTGTTGAGAGCTGCTCACACACACTCAGATAGGAGAGGGAACAGTCCTGCTCTACATACACAAGCTGAAGGCTTTTTCATTATGGAGTTTGTGAAGAGAACACTGCTCAAAAAAGAGCTTTAATTTAAGTTTGTTTCAAAATAAAGAGATCCAAATTCATGATGGCGGCGCTGGAGAGAGGAGGGGGATAAAATCTGTCCTCTCTCAGGGAGGACGAGTGATGGATAGGTGTGTTAGTTAATAACTGAGGAGACGTGTCTTTAGTGTTTTTATATAAATAAACTTAACTATGTATAAATGATAAATCATGCAGTGGAAGTTCATTCCTTATTTATTTGGATCCCACAAGAGAGTAAATTTTTATTGACACGAGCTCATTAACAGCTTCATGCAATCAAAATTTAATTCATATCTTCTGTCGTTACATATTTCTATAATGAAAAGAGTCTAATTAGATATCATTTTGACAGGTCAGATCACCTTTTATTCATAAAGAAACAGAGTTCAGACCTTAGAGACCGCTCTGAGCATGCCTATATTATTCTGATTATATGTTTGATAAATGGACAGACATGCCGTCATCAGATTGTGACCACACAAAGTCTATTTTCAAACTCCTATCTGAATGATTTCAATCAGACTTGAAAAAGCTAACGTGAACAAAATAACTGTAGTCCCTGAAACCAAAGAAAGGCGCTCACTTTTAGTGGCATCACTGAGCGCTCTGTGGGCCTGGTGATCCGTTTAGCCATTTTGAAAGATCAAAAAATGTCTGCCCACTTCATGTCCCCTCTGCAAGAGTAGGACCTTTGTTATTTCTTACTAATGTCAATTAAAATTGCCTCAGTATCAAATATTAAATTCCCAGCAGTCCTTGTAGACAATACCAACTTATTTGTCTCAAGCAGGGATTTAACATCTCTCCTTCAATCAAGATCTTTCTCATTACTCAACATGGATCAAACTAATAATCTTTGAATGTCCAAAAGTCACATTTCATTATATTTGCTTGTAACAAGAAATATCACAATACATTTCTCAAACTTCACAAAGATAATAATGATATTATTAACATTTCATAAACATTTTTGTTTGTTTCTTTGAGGGGATTTTCCAGATTGATCACAAACTTAACTCAAAGGCTGTTGTGCTTGTAAAAAAAAAAAAACATTAAATCTCTTAAAGCGTCCGATAAAAATAAGGGGATTCATAATTAACTCTTGTTTCCTAACATTATATTAAAGTTTTGTTTATCCTTATTTATCATACTGCATTTATCCCAAGTATCCCACAAACTAAAGCTCCAGAAAAAAATATTAGATTGACACGTTCTCCAATTCTGTACCATGTGCATCTATTTTTCTGCAAGTGCACTACTTAACTCTTTTTGACATTAATAATCTTCAATTCATTAAGAAGATAAACACAAAAGTCTGTGAAGAAATAAAAAAAAAGAAAACAGAAGTGTAACTCCCTCATTAGGGATGTAACGGTATGAAAATTTCATATCACGGTTATTGTGGCCAAAATTATCACAGTTATCATTATTATTGTGGTATTGTTGCAGTGTGCTCAAAATGTTTAAAATGTAGTTTAACACAGTCTTGAAATCATTTAACCCCTTTCATATTATAATTTTAACAGTTCTTTTGTCTTTTCGTCAATAACTTTGTAATTTTACAAGGACATCGAGGGGAAACTGATTGACGACAGTCACCCTGTCTATAACACAAAGCTGCAGTGAAAGACAACAATGTGCAAGATTAAAACTGCTGTAACTCCTCGAGCACACGAGCAGAGAGAGAGATAGGATTAAAAGGACACTCATAGGATGTCCTGTAAATGAATTTGTTAAATTTTTTTAATGAGAATAAAAGTCAACAATTCTGGCAAGTATTTGTCATTATTACATTATAAATGCTTTAAACATGAGCGTAGTTACAGGAAAAGAAAAAAAATATTTTAACTTTAAACAGTATTCTCTTTATTAACAATTGTAAATGAACATGTTCAAAGTTTTGAGACGGCCAAAAATAAATGTAACCTATTTTTCATACACTAACACATTTTTGTTTGCTTATAGCATTCGTGTCCATGTTACAGCTCGTTATTTTAGACCATGTTTAGTGGTTTTTCATTATTTATTTTTTGTTTTACGGACGATAGTCCTTGAAGCAGTTAGCCCTCTTCATGACTCTCCTCTGGTCTCCCCTTCCATGACAAATCTCCTCAACATCTCCTTCTTTAATATTTCCAAATTACAATTGATTAAATCCATAAAACACAAACTATGATGGAAAAAGACGATCCAATACGAAATATGGCAAAACATGGCAAATAAATAGCAAAAGAATGGCAAGCATACACTCCATAATAATAATAATGCTGTTATTTACCACCTTTATACATTATTCCCACAGAAAATACTGATAAACTGCCTATAATTCACTCAGGTATGGCTCACTGAATCCTCTCTCTCTCTCTCTCAGTCTGCTCGTTTACTCGAGGAGTTACAGCAGCTTTTATCACGCAGCGCCTTTTTGTCTTTTGCCGCAGCTTTGTCTTTTGGACAGGTTGACTTTTTTCAATCAGTTTCCCCTCCACATCCTTGTAAAGCCCAAACTTTGACCAGACTTTAGACTTTGTCCATTTCGAGTAGCAAATCCTGTTTGTCTGAGTGGGGCTCCAACTGCTATACAGGACTTCTCAGAGGCCAAACATTGCAAACTGCGCGCCTCTCTCTCTGTGAGGCGGCTGCTTCACCGTGGCTTTTCCAGTCAAAGAGCTGTATCTCCGTGCTTTACTGAGGCAGTGTGGTGATCCAACATGGTCAAGCGGTAATTTCAATAGGACACGGTAATGACACGGTTTTACTGCGGTTTACCGTTAGTAACCGTTACATCCTTATCTCTCACCAAGGGGGCTTTCACACTGGCACAGCTCCGTGTTGCTTGCTGTTCCCAGAATTGAATCCCTAAAGGTGCGTACACACCGCATGCTACTTGTACTACCTCAGCGGTCACTCTCCATGCAAAGTCAATGTACAGCCGTGATGGGGTGGGGCTAACCCTTCCACGATGCGACAGCCGCTTTTCACACTACTACATAGCTTGTCGCGCGATGTGAAAGTAAAAAAAAGTTGATCAATCAGCGGTGTGTGCACGTTTGACGGTGCCCGTGACAGACAGTTTTCCATCCGGACTACAGAGGAATAATTTGTGTCCGTGTGGGAAACATTAGTCAGTGAGGACATTAGTTCCACCTAGATGGACCGCAGGAAAGTCACAGACGATGCTGCTGCAGGGCATCAGCTGCAGTGTTTTGTGGTTGATAAGTGAATGAAAAGGATGCAGCTGGAATAATGTCCGCTTATACATCCTATTATATGTTATATGATATGATCACGGTGAAACTCGAGCGGACGTGACGTCACCGAGCGACAGCCAATGGCAACAGTGACCAAAATGAGGTATTTATGGACGCGCAATGCTACGTCAGTGGGAGACACGATTTTGGTAGCTGGGTCGCTTGCGGTGTGAATGCAACATGACTTTGAACCAGCTGGCATGTTCAGACCGAAAAAATATTGGTTTGGTACCTGAAAAGTTGGTTCACTGCTGGAGCCAAAAAAGTGGTTTCCAGCTTGCAAACCGTGACGTTGTTGGTTGGCTTTTTATTCTGCGTTGATAAGATGAGCAGGAAGTCGAGTAAGTAGAGTTAAATGGACAGGAAGTTGAATCATGTAATTGTCTTCTATGTCTGCTCATCATCATCATCTTCAACAGTTACTGCGTGCTTGATTGCTGGATGAAAACAAGCCTTGAGAAAAACAACAAACGCTTCAAGAATGTCAATGAGATGCTGCTGGTGTGTTGTCTACTTTTGCCTGAATATCAAGGAATAACACCCTCCCTCTTTTGTTACACCTAACTGGTATGAATGCAGGCTAGATTGCTAGAGAGCACTCAGGTTCTGAGAATGCAGAATGGAACTGGTCCTAGAATCAGGACCAAGCTGGTGTGAAAGCCCTTGGTTGGGCATCTTTGCCCCTTGCCACAGGTTGCCAACCTGCTTTGGACTTTACTTGACTGGGATACCTTGATAAGTTATAAAATCATTACTGCTTCACGGTTACTTATACACATGACATAATAAAGCAATAACAGAAGCAGCCACAGGTTTACCTTGTAATTACAAACAATAAATGGAAAGAGAAGCAAACAAGTTTTACGCTGTAAATTCAAGGACATTTGGTGGCAGACAATTGTTTGCTTGCATTATGGCAAAATACTTTTTAGACTTTGAAAATATGAATCAAAGATGCTGATCCTTAAAACTACAAGACACATTTGGTTAATTGGCCTGAACTGAGTGTCAAAAAGTCTCGGAGTGAATTAGAGTGTGCAGCACTGGGCATCTGCTGCAGGAGTCACATAATCATGATAGCTCTAACTTAAGAGCAGAACAACACGCATAAAAATCTAATTACATGTTATTTTCTGAACACTCTGCTGGTTTGGGAGGACTTGGGATGAATTTACCATCAGACTGACTGTAATAAGGTGCCAAGAGGATCTGGGAAACCAGAGCTACTTTTAAACCTGAGAATGAGGGCTGGTGGTGTGAGCTGGAGTGTTCATGCTCCTACAGCAGCAGGGTGGACCCACTGACCACCAACCACCACAGGACGGCACAAGGACTTCTGTGAAGGCCTGGAGCACGTTTAATGATCTAAACAGAGTCTCTGGATTTAATCTTCACAGCCGTCTTTATGAGCGTGTGGATTTGTTATTGCCTCTGCAGCCTGAGAAAGTCTCCGAGTCTCACAGCAGAAGGTGCCAGCAGAGAGTTTAAGCTTTGGTCATTTTCAGCTCATTTACAAACTGAGCACACGACAGCTTCTTCTCTAAATTATTTCCCAGGGAGGCTGCTGACAATGAGGCCAGTTTTTTCATTTGTAATCACTGTTTCCTCTTAGCCTCATAAACGTGTCGCACATGAACCTCTCACTTGTTTTCACGTCTTGATGCGATCGTCGTGAAATTTTATCAGCTCACTCGTTTGTCATCATTAACGTTGATGGAGGTCTGCTGATGCTTTGACATGAATAAAGTCTTTTTTGTAGGACGTAGAAGAAAAAGGCTGTTTACTGCTGCATGTTGTTTTGACACATAGAGCATAGAGGCCCCGACTCTGTGGTGCAGCTCTGAACTCTGCCTTATAAGTATTCCAGTCTTCATCCATAATCCGGCCTGCGTGAGTGGAGACCCAATGAGCAGATGAAGTGCCATGGGAAGGTTTCTTGGCAGGAAGGAGACGAAGGACACTGCAAAATAAATCCTACTCCAACCAGTCAGTTTGATCATGTTTCCAGCCTCAGAAGAAGACTTCTTATATGAGAGAAAACACTGAAGACAGTCTGGCAGCAGGACACCCTGAGTTCACCTGTAGCTTTCAGTTCCTTTCTGTGCTCCTTAAAACAATACGCCAAAACAAATCCATCAATCCTCAGCTGTGAGGGCCTCTACCTGTTGATTTTCTCTCTACAAAGATTCAAGAATAAGGCTTTTGTTTCTGCTGACATTTGGAGTGATATAAAAACAGCTGCCTGCTGCCCTTTACCTGTTGTCTGAGTTATTTTTAGATCACATTCATTTATTTCTGAGTGCTGGGAAAGGGCACAATACCTATGTGCATAAACAGACGGAGCCTCATATGAGTTACAGGCAGCATCATGGTGGACACATACATGTGAGTATCACAAACTAAACTAAAACATCGAAGTTCAAAGCTTCATTAATCTATTTTTTAGACCCTCAAAACAGTTCAAAGGATAAGTTCAGTTTCTACAGCTTTCACATTGTTTATAGAATGAAGTAGAACAATATATTCACCCAGAAGGCTTTCCTGATCCAAACAGTGCTTCAGGAGATATTTAGATCCAAAATCGAGCGGCGGACATCCGTATAATGGTAGCAAATAGGGCATACAGGGCTTCTCCTAAAGCTGCATTAATCGTCCAAAAACTCATTAGTTTCACCAATATTCCATCATGGTCCGTTCGAGCTACTCCTCCACTACAGTCTGTGTCGCTCCAGACATGTCTTTGTGACTATGCTGACCTCTGAACTGAAGAAGAAGAGCACTTGCTCCGCGCCTGCGCAGTGCGGCTCATTGTTTCAGGGGAAGACCGCCGGCTACACAACGACTTTCTTCTTCCAGTTTTGTGCAAAATGGACGAATATCTATCGGATGAAGATGTTGTGGAGGAGAACTTTGAATATGATGGGTGTCCTTACAGTTTCGAGCCAGAGTTTACAGATGAGGAGCTCATCGAAAGGAGGACGCAGAGGCAAAGAGAAGAACAGCTGGCCGGAGAGTACTGCGCAGGCGCGGAGGCATACGTTCTTCAGTTCAGAGGTCAGCACAGTTACAAAAACATGTCTGGAGTGACACAGACTGTCGTGGAGGAGTAGCGTGAGCAGACCGTGATGGAATATTGGTGAAACTAATGAGTTTTTGGACGATTAATGCAGTTTTAGGAGCGGCGCTGTATGCCCTATATGTTACCATTATACGGATGTCTGCCGCTCGATTTTGGATCTAAATATCTCCCGAAGCAATGTTTGGATCAGGAAAGCCTTCTGGGTGAGTATATTGTTCTACTTCATTCTATAAACAATGTAAAAGCTGTAGAAACCGAACTCTTCCTTTAAGTCAGTCCTTTTTACAAGTATAATAACCAGAGGTAAAGGATAATTGAGAATATTTGGGAAAAAATATATATGTTAGACAGACATAAGATAAAACAGAAATTGGAGCATAATTTTAGTTTGCATGTTGATTACCTTGATGAAACAAGTCATGAGAGAACATTCATTCATTCATTTTCTATATTGCTTATCCCTTTCGTGGTCGTGGGAGGGCTGGAGCCTATCCCAGCTGTCATTGGGTAAGAGGCAGGGTACACCCTAAACCGGTCACCAGTCGATCACAAGGCCACATAGAGAGACAGAAAACCATTCACACTCTTACTTAAGGGCAATTTAGAGTCACCAATTAAAGGTGTAGTCAGCGATGTGGGAGAAAACAAGTGGAGAAGTTGTTGATAAACAAATTTAGACCCGCCTCTCCCTTCATACCTCACCCCTGGCTCCACCTCCTGAAAGCTGATGGACATGCATCGTCATGGAAACGGCCGTAGAAACTGTGTAGCTGACCAGCTTAGTTAAGGTAACCCCGACTCGTCAGACAACTCGACTGCCATTATTGATAACATCACAACAACAGTACATTTTTGGATTAGACAATAAGATGAGTGCCCGACGGCTGTTACTGTTATGTGAAGCACCACAAAGCTAATGCTGCTTACCTATCCAGCAGAAAGACGGCGCCATCCGCGTCCATTTTCAGGTCTTTCACCTTCGGAAAACACCACAAATGTTGACCCGGGTCTTCGCTCTTTCATGGTCATAGCCCTTCCTTTCACTTTTTGCTCCTCTGACCTTTTTCTTTTGGGCTGTTTTTCAGCCATTGCTACACTGCAAAAACTGAAATCTAAGTAAGATTAAATATCTTATATCAGGGTGAAATTTGCTTGTTTTTTGTCTGATAAGATAATTCTTCTCACAAAGCAGTTCTTATGTCAGCGTATTTTGCTTGTTTTAAGTGTATTGCTCCTTAATTATCTCAGTAAGATATTAAAGCTTGTTACTGAGATTTTTTGACTAATATTGAGTAATACAAGCTTGAAACAAGAATATCAACTATTACAAAGCTGTCTCATCTACACACACAAGTATAAAAACACTTTTCAAAGTAAAAATTACTTATTTCAAGCATGAAATGGGAAATCTTGACTTGAACACAACTAAGTCTTTTCACATAATAAAAACAAATGACAAATGCAAATTTGAATCCACTGTTTTATTTTAGATGAAACAATAGCAAATATGCACCTATATTTCAGTACATTTGGTGCAGTCTGTTCATGTGCACCTTCAATATGGGAGAAGGTTTATTCCTTATATCAATAGGTGAGTACGGAAAGTTTTGAATGGCTGAATTAAACATGTCTAATTCCATTTTTCCTGACAGAATAAGGTGTTTCAATACAAGCTTTATTTCCATTGGTGCAACGTCTTCAAAAATAACATGTGTTATATCCTGTGGACTTTGTGTGATCAGGTCAAATGCAGGAACATCTACTAGACTGCTTCTTCTGTTAATTCCATAAGTGGTCTTAAGGGATGCTTTCAAGAAATCTGTTCTTGCTTTTTCTATTTGAAGACACTGCCTGATGTGCTTTTCCAGAGTTCTTTTAACAAACTTGTTCTCTTCAAAAATACTTTGCAGATCCTCAAAGTCACATTCACAGTGTCGACCTTTGCTACGAGAAAAACCAACTCCTTCTTTAAAGCCAGCAAGCTCATGCTGGGCAAGTGTGTCCCCACATACAGCTATCACAGCACCAAACAACTCAATTTCCCCATTTGGCATTTCAATCCTTACACCATTGTAAAGCAGTGTCAGATCTTGAATAATTCTTTTTAGTACAACATCAACACCCCATTGAGAAATATCATTTGCCTTAGCAATAGCAAGGAGTAAATGTGCAGACAACTTTAACCTAAATTTTGGATCAATATTACCTAAAATATAATAAAACATAAGCAATTTATTTTCAGAAGAATGGGACCCTAAGGGGTTACATATTTCAATTTCATCCATGTAAAGTATTATTTGAAGTGCATTTGTTTTTTTGGGAAAATAAAGGGTGAGATATAAAGAGAGTGCCGTCAATAAAATCATAAAAGAATCCCTCTCTGCTGCTTTGTGGTGCAGTGGTCAACATGGTGAAGATTCTAGAAGTGGACAGTAACTGCTTTAGACTTTGAATTAGCGGTACATAGTAAAAACTTTCATTTCTTATCGCCATAACCCTTGAAAGACATCGTTTTACTCAACAAATCTTCTGGGACACCATACTTCCTCTGGGTCAACTGGATTAAATAGTTCCCAAATGGCACTGTTCTGTCCATATGCAGTGCTGCAGAAAAGATCTATGAAAGTGTCAAATGTAGCCAAAGCCGCATCTTGAAGGTGAGTGTCTGTCTCAGGGTAGTCTTCAAAGACTCTTCTCATTCTCTCTCACAGAGTATCCAGGAGAACATCTTGGTATTGTTGCACCCCTGAGATGACATCGTTGACCGTCTCTGGAAATATTTGAAATTTGTATTATTTTTTTTTCTAACATTTTTAATCCAAACCTACAACAAGAACTAACAAATCAAATGAAATTGTCATTATAAACAAAAATATTAATATATTAACTGCATAATGTGTTGGTCCATTGTTACATAATTACCTGTGACAAGTGGCACTGCTCCCGGGCGCTAATGGCAAAAGCAGCAGCAGATCTGGCAACATCAGGTCTGGTGGTGGATGCTACAGCAACATCAGCTTCTTCCTTAAGAGAAAAATAGGATTTTTTTCTTTTATTTTACATGATCTTGGGGACTGGTATGGTTGTGTTTGACTTATAAAAAAGCTACGGTTATAGTAATTTTTAAAAATAAATAGACACAAACACCATTTGCAAAAAGAGAAAAATGTATCCAGAGAGGTGCAAATGTAAAATCATCTCCAAATAAGCAAGTAACTCAAAGACTTGTGATTACTACTCAATTTTTTAAAAAGTAAATGACTAGGGGTGACTCCAAATTTTGAATATTCAATGATAAAAGCCTAATTCCTTTACCCACCTGATAGTAAAATATCTGGTTTAAAACAAGGACCACTCCATTCTAGCCCAGGAGGGTTTTAAATGTCTTATATTAAAAACATTTCTCATTTTTATACAAATAAATCATGTTTCATAGCCTATCTCGGTATATTTATCAACTTAATATTATAACGATAAACCACAAGGTCTATAAAATGATTTATGGAAATAAAAATAGACATAATAAACCATGATGTCTCCCTGCAGATATTTTTTTGTCAAACTACGTGTACTATTTACGGCTGGTTATTATTTGTGATGGCTTTTTTAGTGTTAATTTTAATCTTCACAATGAGATGTATCACAGCAGGACAGCTGTACTATGTGTTCTCCATCACTCTCATCCAGCTGTCAGAGGCTCTGCTGCCTCTCCTCTACACACAGTAGCAGAAAGATTTAAGTTAAATAAATGCACAGATCGTTACAGATATGTACATAGTTACTGTTACTGGACTGAACCTAAAAAGCAAACCTTGAGGTCTATATCTGACTCTCTCTGTCGTTTCCTCTCCTTTTCCCTTCATATTGTGCTGTTGTTTCCGCCTGGTGTTTGACTGCAAGGTGTTTAAAGAATTATAACTAGAGGATTTATATGCATTCCCAAAACCGATCAGCTGATAGAGAGCGCGGTGTGATGCACGCACAGCTGTGTGATACTGGGTAAAAACTATCATCTATCACCCTCTCCATCCGTTCACAGGCTCTGACACAAACAATACTCTGCACATGAATTAAAACTTTGAAATTTTACATATAAAAAATTACACTGTTCATTTCGCGTTGCCTTTATCTGTACGTTGTAAGAAAAAAACACATACAGATGGTTCAAAATAGAAAGAGTAAGAGTAACCTTACTTTGCCATCACAGGTCAGAACACATTTAAATATGATAGAAGTTAGATTGACACTTACACAGACCGGGCCGACGACAGGACGCTGCGCTGCAGGGCCTGATGATGCTCCAGGTGGAGGATGCTCCACGGGGCTGGATGTGGCAGGGATGACACAGCTGGCAAATACCGACACACCAAGTTTTCCTGTCCAAAAGAGTGGGATGTGGGGGTCGTTCTCCATCCGTTTGGTGGGCATCCGGCCGTCAGATACAGAGGGTGAGTCCGTTTAATGTGGCGGAAGAACGAGTTAAAAACTCTGAAGTCCTGCTCACAGCCATCGATTCCACAGTAAACCCAAAAGTCCGGACTACGACCATGAACTGCATTGATGTGACTGAGGAGCACCTTTAGACTTAATGCAACAAAAACGGGACAAATCATGCACCTCCACGCCGCCATTGCGCACTGTTTACGCTGTTCTTGGTTTCTTCCTCTTAAGCCAGAGGCATTATGGGTTAAGTTAAGTGATTATTTTATATTATCTGTTTTTATATTAAAACACTCTATTGAAAACAACATCTTCATACAAATATTTGGAGGACAAAAACAAAGTTAAATATGTAATATAAAAGTATGTTTTTTTATTTCGGTATGCTCTGCGCCTGCGCATTTTCAGTTCATGTCCGTTATACGGTGACGTCAGATTTTTGAGCTGAGGCGATTTCCCCGCTCTGAAGGAGACCAGAGAGACGTTTTATGTAAATAAGGAAAGCATTGAAGGTAGGTGAGATTTTCTAAACTGGTGACTTAAATGTGTAAAAATAACACTGTAGGACGATGGTGTTACTAAGACATAAAACCGCTTTTCAGTTGTCTACTAGAGAGCTGCTCGTCAGTAAGCTAGCTAACACTATCATTAGCCGTTGTTAGCTCCTCCTGAAGCTAACTATTGATGTTTATCAGGTTCTGCGGGGTTAAGGCTGACACCCCAGCAGGGAGGACCTTGCTAGAAATATATGTTCGGTGTTGCAGGTGAAGCCATGTATTTTACATACATGCGGCCACCCTTGGAGTTTGCTTTTCAGCGTAATTTTAAATATGTAAAATACATTGTGGACAGTATTTGTACTTGTTTTGGATTGTTGCAGTACAGTTAACAAACATCCTCCAAAATAAAGTACATTTGTCCAATCATGTAGACAAGAATATCAAATACTTAAAATATCCATATAAGGTACATTTAGAACAGATTAAATGAACACACATATCTATAAATCAATAAATGTTAACGATGAATAGTCATGAGATTAATTGGAATTAATTATATTGGTCTTTGACAGCCCAAGAATAAATGTTTAATTATGTGAAAACAATAATATAACATAATCCCAAATATTGTGAGATAGAACCCACACGTAGGAAATAAAAAACTGTTTTAATTTACATAAAACAAGGTAAAAGTTTAAGATGTGTGTATTTTTCCAGTCTATAATCTAGCTTCATCTTCCAACACATGTCAAAATGACAGACTTTCAGATATTTTTGGTTTGTTAGAGATAATTGCGACACTTAGCAATTGAGCAAAAGGCAGTGCTTCACTACACAGACAAACCAACAAATGTATGTCTATGTTCTTCTAGCATACAGCTACATCCAGTGAAGCTAAAAAAATGTCTAATTTGAAATCATATATGTTTTATCAATTCACAGCCGCAAATGTTGATGAGGAGGCTCTGAAAAGCCTTAGCCGGGATGACCTGAAGGATCTTTTCCCTGGCCCTGAAAATTTTCTCAGGAGAAAGAAGCTTTGGGATTTTATCAGTCAAAAGGTAATACACATCCAACTGATGGAATTATTACAATCCATATTGTCTCACATGATCAATGCCATTATTTGTATTTAACTTTTTATCCTTAACGATTGCAATAGTGTGAAAGTGCTACAGACCAAGATGCCAACGCTTGTGAGATTATTCCTTCACCTAGTGCCATGTCATCATGTCAGCCTCAAGCTTCCACTCCCATATCTCAAAATGCTGACAAAACAATGAAGATGCCTGACCCCCCAGAGTATGTGGTGTACACAGATACAGAGTTGGAAATGATGCGCAGTCAGTACTTTACATTGCTTCGCAATGGAAAGGAAAAAGACAGTCAGATGTCCAAAGAGCTCTGTTGCAGACTCATATGGAACACTATCACCAGCATGGTTGCTATCCTGCGTGCTAGTCCCATGGGAAAAGAAGTAAAATACCCCTCCAAACTCAAAATGAAAGCAATGGCACAGAAGACTGTGTACTATTGCCCTACATGATGGTGACACATTTATGCCTTATGTAAGTAGTGTTTTTATTTATTTAATTATTTTTCTTGAAAAATATGTATCGATTGGGACATCAACAAGACACAGAACTTATAGATATTCTTTTACCACAGCTGACCGTCTACACCAAAACGCACAAGCGACTCCAAAACATGCGGTCCCCAAGGAAGACACAGGGTTCCATGCCACAACGAGGCAGGGCCAAGAAGGCTCTATTAGGTTCAGACAACACGGATGATGGGTCAGATGTTGACATCAGTGGTGATACAAGCAGCTCAAGTGCTAATACAACTCTTCTTGAGAGTAATGATGACATCAGCGAGGACAACTCCAGTGCAGGTGTGTGCTTAAAGTGGAAAAATGAAAGTATGCTATCTGTACATGTAAACCTCTAATGAGGGTACATGCCTCCATTTTATTAATGATTGCAAGACAGATGCCGTATTGTCTGTCTATTTGGTTGTGCTTTCATGTAATTTTTCTCTGCCAAAGTTTAGAAAATTTCGAATTATTTTCCCCAGGAAAAGCGTCCCCGCCACAGCCACCCTTCAGTGTGCCTAAGAAGTCAAACAGCAGCCAGGCTCCGCCACTACTACCCACCTAAGCTGCAGGCTCCTCGCCCAGGACTGTGAAAGCTCCACCAGCTGCACCTGCAGAAGATGTTGTTGGTAAGCCTGCCTTCACTCTTCGCTACCTCTCAGTCTACTAAATTTTGATTTTTTTAGTCAAATTACACAAATCAAGAAATCTCTAGCACACCCAAAAAGAAGACTTGTTGTGTACAGCAGGAGACAACGCAACTACACAAATGTAAAAGAGGGAATCACCCAAACACTGTCGTCCACTTGCTCAATAAAAATATAATTTACAAAAACAGCATGAGGTGTGATGGTCTGTGACCAAAACTGTGCTTTAATTTAATTCTTTATTGAGCTAGTGGACCACAGTGCGCGGGTGAAAATTCAGCTTTTTTTTTTGTTTGTTTGTTAAATTACTTGAGAGACTGTTATTCATCCACCTGTTGTGAGCAGCATTACACAAATTACTATATTACCAGTAACCTAATTTGATTTGACCCATTATGTTAAAGTGAAACATCTCAAACATACATTTAAGAAAAGTTATGTATCATAATGCATTTTTATTAAAAATATAATGATGAAATGGATAGAGTAACAAGCTTTAAAAATATATTTTTTTAAAAGCTCATAAAGAAATTACTGCTCTACTGAACTTTATTGCCTGTCAGACTTGAGGGTTGATGAAATAAAACTTCTGATAGGTTTACTTTGCATTCTTTTTTCAAGACTAGTGAGAGTAGTAGTGATGCAGTCTTTTAATATTATGTCTATACTGACGACAATTACTTTTTAAAGTAATTGTCTTGTCATTTAAACATATGAAAGAACTCTGATTTCTTGACTGTGTCAAAGTGGTTATCTTGACATCTTTTCCTGGCTCTTCTCTGCCCTGCTTTATCAATTTTAACAGGTAAGGACAGTCGAAAGATGCAGGCGAGGCACTAAAGAACTTTGAGCAACATGTACAAGAAGCCAAATGCAAGACCAAACCAAAGAGATGTCGCTCAGCTTTTGGATCTTGAGTTTGAGGCCAGACGGGCTTTCATTGTGGCAGATGTTGCAAAGGAAGAAGACCGTCCTGCAAAAACCTTTGAGGCATACCCATGCTTTAAAGACTTTCAAAATATAGGTTCTTAATTAACTACTTTTGCTTGAATTATTTGCCTCTGTCTGTGTGGGCTGCCTCGTTCTTTTCCTGATCTGTGGGAGAATAACTGAACACATTTTTTTTCCAAGCAGTGGATGAGCTGCGTCGTATTGTTGATGGCACCAACTGCAAATTTGTTGAGGAGATGAAAGGAAGAAGGGCAGACTTTTGTGCTAAGGTGCAGTTCTATGGCGTGTGGAAGAAAACCCTGAAACCTCCTTTTGCCATGGATGTACGTGGAGGTAGGTTGCTGGTCCATATACTAAATCTGTTGTTTTATCAACCATGTTCAAACTATCCCATCAAGTGCAATTTCTCTTTTCCATAGCGGATTTCACCATTGCCCTCTTCAATGCTCTCTCAGCACTTTTCCCCTCACCAACTCCACCACCAAAGCAGCTTAGAGATGCCAGTGGCGCTCTCCTTCATATCCTTAAGGTGAGGAATGTTATGCTGGTCCTTAACCAGCTATTGAGATGTGCCCCTCAATTTCTCACATTGTTTTGCTTGTACACACCTGACAAGAGCAAGAGGTTCAATTAAATTATTCATTTTCACTGTTCTTAAATGAAAAAATTTGAAGTTCAGTTGTCAATGTAAACTGATTAATGAAGACCAAAATTGGAAGAAATGTCAGGGGCACTTTGATTTTATGAAAAACTATAAAAATCCATTACTTAAACATGGACTGGCTAAAATAAAGAGCCAACACATTTCAACTCACAGAGGAGCCTTCATGAGGACATGAGGCAGATATTAGTAGTTCAGTCACAGAACCGAGTAACTTGATCCAAAGGACATCTTATACTAATATAAAACTAATAGAACACAAGATTAACTACATCAGTCATTCATCCATTGTGTTTTGAACCACCTTTTGTTTTTATTGTGCATCCCTGATGTCAATTTCTGTTCTGTGATGCTATTCTCATATTAAACCTCTGTGATGCTGTTAGTGTTTCATCAAACTATTTGGAATTAAAACAGTTATTTTGATTATGTCCAGCTCGCTCTTGTCTAGATATTTCATCAAAGCTTTTTCCTTTAATTTCCTAGGCCTACAATTATGAATTTTCCATTTTTTCTTTATTTGTTCTGTTTTAACTGTTTATATTTTGTTTGTGATTTTGATGTACAAGTTTCTTACTTCTTTGCACGATATAATTTATTCTTATTTCTTTTGACTGATATGGTTAATTTTGCCTTCTATTATTTTCATATTAGTATGTCATGTTATGTCTATTGATCATGCTACCTGATCACATGAACCATCTACTGATAATCAATTCACCTGCAGTATCTTTCTGATGCCCAGATAAGGGCTCCTCAGTTCTTTTATCTTAGCCAGTCCTTGTTCAAAAACAGATTTTTTTTGTACAAAATTGGTGCCTCAGACCCGTCTTTCCTTTTTATCCATGACACTGTTTTTCCACTTGACACTTTTTGTGACTTGGTGCAGCACTTTCCATTTTTTCTTCTTGTGAATCAGTAGATGTTCATTTCTTCTGTTTCTATAGTAAATTTGTTGGACCATTGTAAACTGTTGATAGTGCTCTTGATGTCATTCAAGACATCAACACTACTAATGCTCAAACCCTTCACCATATTGTCCTTCCATGTATTCCAGCCAGGTGAGGACCCTGTGCAATACCTGGAAAAGCGGCCTCTCTCCTCACCAGTGCTGCTCTTTGATGGAACAGTCGGCATTGTCGCCGTGGGAAACGTACACGTGAGCACCCTCCCCCAGGAGGATTTTTGGGAAGGAATGTTGGTGTTAATGGCATACTTCTACACTTTGCACTTGACATACCCAAAATGTGTTGCAACACTCCTCTCTGTCATTCAGACTGAGGTGTTGGTGATGCCATCCATGACCAAGATGCCACTAGAGCATATAAGTAAGCAATAGCTGATTGGAAATTATTCATTGAAAAATAGATGGAGACATTATTGTCAGGACAGTTGTGCTTTGATTGTTTTGGTTGTAGCACCTTTTCAGTAGTTTCCTGACATGACCAGCTGCTCTTCTTGTCTTACTGTGTCTTATGGTTGATTACTTAAATACCAGAGGTCCCGCACATCTTTAAAAGGGTATACTTTTACTTTCTAAAGTTCTCAAATTCTATATGGCACTTTACCTGAGTCAGGATAAAAAAATGATTTCTACTATTTGTTTTTGGAAGATCATCTTATTTAGGCACTAACAATGTGTGTGATTTCTGTGCCAAATTAGTTTTCTTTGTTTGGGCCGCAAATTACCTTAAAATGTTTCAATTTTGATTTTAATATTGTGGAACAACCCTGACACAGTGATGGTGTAGTTATTACTCCTGGAAGTTTAATAAATGTTGATGCAAATCAAACAGTGTTGTGATTTCAGTAGAGTCTGTCAAGATGTATTGTCTTAGAGTAAGATTTGTTTTTAAGTTTATGGGTTTTTAATAATGTAGATTTAATATAGATTTAGGCTTATTTCAAGATAAATTAACCTATATCAAGATTTCTTGTAATCATCCTGCACTAATACTGAGTGATATTTACCTAAATTTGTTCTATTTTTCTTGATTTTAAACCTTTATTTGCTACAAATAAGAAAATGTTTATATTGAAAAGAATTATTTGCTTAGATTAAGTAATTTTTACTTATAATTGGGCAGTATTAAGCTTGATTTCAAGTATTTTGAACTAAAAATAGGCATTTTCAGCTTATTTCAATGTTTTGGACGCTTCCAGGAGCAACTTATTTCTAGATTAAAAATCTTATTTCAAGATTACAAGTCAAATTTACTTGCTGCATGGACAGATAATTTCACTAGTTTTAAGTAAAATTTGTCTCAAATTTAGTATTTATATCTTATATTTGGGCTACCCTTTTTGCAGAGTATAGAAAAATACACTTATTTTGAGTGTAAAAACACTAATTTTAAGGTTTTTCTGGATTCATTGAGGCTAGATATTTTTACTTGTTTTTGAAAGTCTTGTCAAGCCAAATTTTCCTGTTCTGTTGGCAGATAATTTTGCTTATTTTAAGTAGTAAAACTCCAATTTTTGTATTTTTTTTTCTTGTTTTTGAAGGCCGGCTTTTTGCAGTGTACTGCACCTATTGTATCTCTCTCTTATGCTAACTGCGCACGCTACGCAACGTACGACTCCCCCTCCCCCCTCTGTCTGATCTGCACATGAGTATGATCGCCCCCTGGATGTGGGGGGGTGTACCCTGTTTTGGTGGCTCGGCCCAAGCCACAGTATTTACCTGCTGAAATTCAGAGCCAAGGCTGTGTATTGAAACCGGACTGTCAACATACTGTCAGTGGTGACATCTTGTGGATGGAGAGGAAAAAATCCAGTGATTTTGACAAATAGAACATTGGATTAGAAGATCGCTGACTACACCTTTAACCTAATGAGCATGTTTTTGGTCTGTGGGAGGAGGAAGCCGGAGAGAACCTACGCATGCAAAGGAAGAACATGCTTACTTCACACAGAAAGGCCCTCCCAAAACCGGGGATCCAACCAGGGACCTTCTTACTGTGAGGCACGTGCACGACCTGCTGCGCCACCTTGCCGCCTTCATAGGAAAACAATCAAAAAAATGTACTTAACATGAATTTTGTCAGATACTACACTACAATGAACATTGGAGTCATCTTGCTGTCCATGCTGATGACAGCTGTGTGTCCGTTGTACTGGTTTTATATCATGTTCAACTACAGCACAAAAAAGAAGACAAAGAGATCTGCACATCAAAACAATCCAAAAGAGGACCTTTATTGGATTACAATAATGTCAAAACAGCACATCACATGTAACCTTTCTGTCCCACCACGATCTAGAATCTAATTCTCCAAGTCAGAAATCTGATCAGACATGAGCTAACAAAAACTAAGAAGGAGAAACATAGCAACAACAAAACAAACAACATGAAAGAGGACATACGAAGACAGGAAATGATTGTGGTGCTGGGACATTTTTTTATCAATATTTAGGTTTCAGGTTGGTTATGCTTGTTTTTACTTACACCTGCTTCCTTGTTCCTCATTCAACTCTCTTCTCACAGTTCACAGTCATGACTCAGGAGTTATCTGCTTTCCCCACGCACATGAAGATTTTTGGTCATAAATATTGTACAAGTTTAATATTTAAGATTGTTGACCCATTCTGGGGACCATTATTGGGCAATTTCACTCTTAACACACCTCAGACCACAAAAGAATCTTATAGGAGAATCTTATAAGACAGACGACATAATTTGGCATTTGCCATTCTTGGTCAGAAAGTGGGGAGGAGGGACAAAAACAGCCTGTAATCTTTATTTGTGTTTTATTACCACATTTTTATAAGTAGTGAGTTACTTTACTTTTTACCCAAAGAAATAGTAACATTGTTAGAACACTGGTGATGATCAAGGCGATATGGACCAACATCTCAGGGATGTTTCAGCACCTTGTTGAGTCTTTGCCGTAAAGAATGAGTGTTAAATCTGTTGGCATCTCAGTTAAAGTCAGTCTGCTTAATACCAACTCAAAGATGTCCTAAAGAGAGCTGTAGACAATGGGCTTAAGCCTTTCAACAATCTTTAGAAAACAAAAATCTAAATTATGCCAAAAGGAGCTGAAATATGGTCCTGATGTCAAACAAAGATGCACTGTGTGATAGGTTGAATCTAAAAACAGCCCTGTGGGTAAGTTTGCATGTGAACTTTGAACCCTTGTAGCTGTAAAATAAGAAGAGTGAGGGGATACAGCAGCGCTCCCATAGCCTCCCTCATCATGTCCTCTTTCTGTAGAATAATTGCTACTTGTTCTCAGTGGTGAGATAGGTCATCACAGAGTCAGAGTCGAGGTTCTCCCATGGCAGACATTTCACGCCCGTCGATGGATCCGTCTTTATCTCTCAGCTTCCGTCTCTATTAAAAGGACACGCTTTGGCTCATTCTGCAGACGTCTTCATGGAACACAGAGGGGCTTACAGTTCGACGCTTTGGTGTGGAGTATCAAGGCCTGGGTTCACTCCCAGTATACTGGAAGTGCTTCTTTTTTAAACCATCCTTAATTCAAATTCACTCATGCTCAACATTGGCCTTCACACAGAAACATCTTTTTCTGTTTCCTGTCCGCATCAAAGAGGACGGATGGGAGGAAATCAAGAAAGCATATGTTGCTCACCACAGGGGCCTCCGGCTAAGCCGGGCCTCAGAAACAGAGGTCGCCAAAGGAGTGAAGTAACGCCGGGCAGGGACTCATTCCCGCGGGCATTTCATCGTCAGGATGTGCTGGTGGCATTTTTCCCCACAAGTATCCGACTGTTTCGGTGCTTTCACACTTTCCTGATCTCCTTGGTTCTCCATCCAAACCCAGTCCCGCACTCCAAACTCTCTGTAATTGGTCGGAGCTGCTTATTTGGCCCGTGCAGCACTGCCTCCCCGCAGAATGTTCCGCGGCTGTGCCACAGCAAAGAGAGTGAGGATGCAGCGGCTTGTGGGCACAAGGACAAGGGGTGTGGCTGCTGGCACTGGCAGGGATAGAAGAAAACATGGCCTTAGAAAACCTGAAGGTCAAGCACAGAGTGTGCCCACATGGACCAGAATTGTTGAAAAACCTTGAGCAGCTGAGCTCATAAAATCTGAGACTGTGTGAGAAGAAAGAAAGTGTTCTAACAGAAAGGACTGATTTTGCTGCCTTTGTCACCTATGAAAAAACATGCTACTGAAGCTGTTAGCATCTATGCTAATCTCTGTAGAGCAGTCATCTCCTTCTGCTGTCCCACTCATAGCTCCCACCTTCTCCCTGCTCTAAAGGACTCTAAAGGTCCTTTAGAGCAGGGAGACTAAACTAGACTCTAAACTCTAAAGGTGAGTCCTTACAATCGTTACAAACTGGAGCATGATAAGATGATCTGCCTGATTATTCAACACACATTTTGGCAACCATCTCTGCTCTGCACAGTGTTTGCTACCCAATGGGCTTAAACTGTCAACAACAAAATGACAACATGTAGAGGGAGAAGTCCAGGTGCCCAGACTTTTGTCTTGTATGCAGACATACTCATCATTTGAAGGAGACATGTGAAGCATATTATTCAACATGCTGGACATTTAAAAGTACACAAGTGTAGTTGATGACCCCTGAATGCAGGAAAACAAATGCTGTTTTGATACATGTGAGTGTATACTTTTTTTTTTACATTTTGAGGAGCTGGTGAGACCAAATCTAAGTCTCATCAAGGGCCTCAGAAGAGCCAGAGCCCCGGTTTAATACAGTATCTGTCATTGACAAGGGGCCATAGCTAAGTTCCTTAAAGAAACTGCACTTTAAAATTGCAATTTATCATGGCAGCTGTTTCTCCAAACATTGGCTCAAGGCTTTAAATGGAGCATAAATGTTTGCATGAAGCTGAGTATAATCTCTCTTCTTCAAGTGCTCATCAGGTGAGACTTGGGGAATCTAGACTGTTTGGTATCTTTTCCAGAAACTCTGCCTCCATCTGCCCTTATTTACTTATCTGCAGTTGCTGTTGAGTCTTATTTGAGCTTCAGAGCGTCACTCTTTACTGAACAAACTACTGAGAGCACTTTTATTGACTGAAATAAAACAAGAACATCCGCCAACTTCTTTTATTGTTTGTGTCTATTAATCCTCTCGCTCTGCAAAACAGCCGTAAAAACACTCGGGGTGTCAGCTTAACACAGAGCACTCAACGAGCTCAGACTTTATGGACGGTTTGACTCCTCAAACAGCCACATGCATTTAGCACATGAACAAGCAGAGAATTTATGAGGATTTTACAGAACTGTCATGAAGTTATAAAGAAATCAGTCTTCATGTTTTTGGATGGAGAGGCAGAGCAGACTTGAACAGCTGTTTTTTGGTTGAACTATCGAGCGTAACAGACTCTCCCTCATCTCACTTTACTTTAATGTTGATGCTGGTGGTTTGAAATAAACATATTTCTCACAGACGAACTCATGAAATCTCTTTTTTAACACCATGCTGCACAGCAAGTCCTGATTCATGCCTGTGCTTGAGGAGTATGGAAACTTTTGGCATAAATGAAGGAGGAGATGAAGAAGCAGCTCCAACAGATGGGTATCTGGGATCTTCAGAAGGACACTTTATTTTTCCTAAGAGATGAGTCCATGCACCTGATGGCGTGCTGCACAGTCATTAATTCTGCTTTATAAAAAGGGCAAAAACGTAACTGCAGAAATAGTGCTATTAAAGTGTAAAATTGTGAATTTATGGAAAAAATTCAAATGTTTAAGGTTTCACACAGCATAACATTTAGCAGGGTAATGTTTTTATAGCAATTTGAGCTAATTACAGTCATTCTAAGTGTAGACTATCTGTGCTTTTCCTTTGAATGTTCCTCTATGGCTGCAACGGGGAATGAAGTATACGAGAAAAATGGACTTAATTGCACTCCTATGCAATTTAAAACGCTCTTCAAGAAAAATAAGCCTAATTGAGCAGTTTCCAGTCTGCTCTATGGACTACAGTACATGCACCTGTATTACAAAGTGTCTGCTCTGCTGCTGCTTTCTAATTCAAGGAATATTCACTGATTAAAATATGCGTTTGAGCAACAGAACCGTACACTGTTCACAGGAGAGCAGTGCCAATGCAAGCAACAAAACTAGGAAGATAATATAGCAAATCCTCCTTTGTTTCCAAACTTCCGCACAATTAAGTTAAGTGTGACTATGAACAATGCAGAGCCAGAACACGGATTTATTCAGAGTTCTAAACAATGTGATGTGTATCTCACTTTAGAGATAATAGAGGCAAAGCCCATTCAAAAAATGAAGGGACAGAAAACTCAAGGTAAGACAGAGCATTTTGATCTGATTGACATTTTAGTAAATGCTGTGAAATCTGCAGAGTTCTGATTCCAAAACAGAATCAGCTCACTTTTAAGGGTTTAATTGCCACAAAATTGAGATTTGATATATACAGCCATTTACTAGTTATAAAAAAAACTCCAGGAGTCAGGTGATCATGGCGAGGTGCATCATATGAAGCTTTAGCAAAATTCTAAGCCGTGTTTCTGCTCTGGTTGTGTTAACCATCGCCTGATTAGGGGCGCACACTCACTAAAGCACTGAGCCAATCAGATTCTGCCACGACCTATGTGACCAACAGTGTTGGGGAAGTTACTTTTAAAAAGTAGTGTTTGCTCTGTACTTGTTACCTCTTCAAAAAGTAACTTGTTACTTTACTTAGTTACCCTCTATGAAAAGTAACTTTTCACATTACTTGTTACTTTTACGTTACTTTTACATTGCTTTACTTTGGACAGGACCCCATATCTGTTTCTAAATGTGAAGGTCTACAGAAAGTTTTACTACAGAGAACAAAACAGTTGTTTCTTTTGTGATTTTTGTTTTACAAAATCATGTCACATACCCTTTGGAATGAGAGCTCATGCCCAGTGTTTCCTCATTTAGCTTCTGTAAGAAGAAACCAGGTCGATAAAAACAAGCCCAAAATAAGAAACCTCCAGCTATTTCCTTTCGTAATGTAATATATTACTTTTTAAAAAGAAAAATCTACGTAAAGTGTGTTGATGTTTGTCTACATTACATTTCAATATCACAGTGCCAAGCATCTATTCAAAAAAAGAATGTTGCTTATAATAAGCAGACCTGGCAATTTTGACCCATGGACCATGTTCCTTGTGCGTGAGTGTGTTTGGGGGCGTGCTTGATAACCAGGAAACGAGGAAGTGGACAAACTGCCAACCGCACTCATGTTTTGTTTTATTATTGGGAGCTGGAAGATAATCAGGGGGATTCACACAGACAGAAGAGCCCCAAGATACAACTTCACATTTAGATAAAAGCCCCAAAAAACACGACCCGCAGACATGGCTCACAAGATTTGTGGCCCTTAGATGCTTATAACGAGCAGACTTGGCAACGCTGCTCATGTCTATGCGGGCAGCTGAGAAGGCAGCTTCGGTGTCAGATCTGTCTATGGGAAAAGTGACGTCACACTGCATTAAAAAAGAAACTATGTTTCATTACCAAATTTTCAGTTGAAGTGCGTTACTTTACCTTTTACCCAAAAAAGTAGTTATGTTACTGTAACGTGTTACTTTATAACGCGTTACACACAACATTGGTCCTGTTGTCATTTTTTAAATCTTGTTTTGAAGTCTGGCCCTCACCTCATCCTACAGGCCTCATTAGAACCTCATTTCATCACATCAGGGTCCCAGCAAGCGGCTCTTAAGTCTACCCATACGGTATTCCTCACCACCACTACCACTATATGGCCCAAGGGGGGGTACCCTATCCTGCTCAGCCCCCACTACCCCTTTAGGCCTTGTCCGCACAGATAAAAACGTACTGGTTTTTAGAACCTTCTCTGTAAAGATGGCATCATTTCAATAAATGAGTCCATCCACAAAGAAACACTGAAAATGCTGTAGAACATATGTCAGACCTTCAAGTGGGGCTGTAACACTGCTGCAGACATACACCAAAACCAGAGAAGACATGCATCATGAACCATCTAATAAAAAAGTGTTGACCATATCTGATAAAACTGCTACTGACACTGCTAGCATCTATGCTAATCTCTGTATGAACCGCCACTTCCTGCTGCCGTCTCATTCATAGCTCCCTCTGATTGGGCCGTGCTGCTTTAGGCCATGCACAGTTGTTGCAGATTCTAGCCAGGCAAAATGGGATTCAGGAAGAGCCCCCCCCACCTACAAAAAAAGTTCTTTCCCTCTTATCCCATATTCTGTTTCTCTTCAAAGACAGGCCTATTTCACCAAAATATCTACACCAACTTGATCCCAGTACAGTTTCTGTCCCCTCAGTCTATTTACCAAGTTTTACAGATCCAACCCTGGCAGGAGTTTTCCAAAAATTGAGTTTTTATTGATTTCACACACTGCTTGCATGAGTATAAAAGGTTAAAAGTTAGAAAAAGCTACATCATCAAAAAAAATACCAGCCTACACACAGACTAGACTCAAACTAATTTAAACATTTTGGTGCTGAAATGTGACTCTTTGTCCTTTTGTAAACTTGATTAATGTTAATTTAGAGTCCACCTGGACCTCAGTGGGCCATCTGTACTCTGTGGAGAGCAGGTTTTCCCTGACTGGAGTCTGAACGTTTCCTCCTGTTCACATGTACTGTACTCTACAGGGAGGTCTCTGTGTAAAACAGATGTAACATGAGGCTCGGTGTCGGGGCCCTCAGAGCCTCGGGGGGCCGGCTAACCTCTGCTCCGCTGTTCTCCTCCCTGCTCGGCCCTGATGTGTGTTTTCTCTCTCTGATTTCAGGCTGATTGAGTCATGATCACACGGCAGAGCTCAGTGACAGAGGACGTCAGTCAGCTGTCAGGCCTCAGGACACTCCAGCTGAATCAACAGTCAGCACTCTGAGACGGCTCACTGATGTGCAACACAAGGAGCCAGAGGGGCTTTTGGAAGCACTGAGGCCCCAGGCAACGACCAATATGAGGCCCCATCCCACTTAGCTAAAACCTATCACAGAATTAAAGAGCCGTGGTCGATCAACAGACATCTTGCGAGAAGTACAAACTGCTTTACGGCACAAGTGTGAGTTCATTTTTTTTTAAATGCATAAATAAATGATGAACCTCATGGATAAAATTTAAATGAATCAATCAGTTTTTAATGAAAGGAATAGCAAAGATAGACTACTGAAATGATGGGGAGTGAGTGTTTGTCTATAAATGAACCGTTAGATACTGGAACTTTGGAGGATAATTTTGATAATGATGATTATCAAAATTTGATTGATTATTTTGGATTTAGTCAGTTAATGATAGGAACACACTTTAAGTCCAGGAGCACATCAAACCTTTTCAACACAAAGTGACTTGGTAACTTGGCTGAGGATGATTCTTATGATGTTTCTCAAAGGCTTAGACAGGAGGGCCCTGGCCACCGGCTAGCTCTCTTTCCCTCTAGGGAGTCTTCTGGCGAACTCTGGTCCGAGATGCTGTTAAGTCTCAAGGCTCTCAAAATTATAACAAAAACTTGATAATAAGGTCAGATTCATGCAATTTATCTTAGAAACACTACAGCTGACCAAAACAGTAATGTCTGGCAAAAACTGTGCCAAACAAAAAGGGAAAAATGTTGAAAAGAATAAAATGCAGGCTTGAGTTGCAGAGCTTAAAGAATTTAGATTCTCTGGGATGAATCTAAATAAAAGAAATGTTAGGCTCCAGGATCAAAAACTGTAACTGAAATGCGGGATCACTGGACTATTCTCAACTATAATGAATGATTGATCATATAACTCAACTCACCAAAATGATAGGGTCTTCAACAGCCCATAATCAAATGATCAGGGAATGATACGATATGTTACATGATATGTTACACGATATGTTATAATGATGATATGTTACAGAATAACAGTAAAACATCTATCAACGTATTTGAGGTGGACTATCGCTGAAATGTTCACAAGCATTTTGAAAACTGAACACTACACTAGCCCTACTCTACTCTACCCGCCTTGTGCTGCTTTTTCATTAGCCGCAGTCGCCTGCCCAACGGGGTGCAGTGTCGCTGTAAACAGCTGAGCGGCACTGCGGTGACGTCATTTTGAGCGCGACACAACAATCTGGCTTTTTACCCCTTGAGAAGCACAGGAGAGTTTTGGAAGCTATAGGCTACAACAGAATGAAGCCGAGGACGAGAGCAATCAAGCTGCAAAGAAAAGAGGGTAAGCTAATGGTAGCTAGGTTGGTATGGTAGCATGCTAGGTTGTCGTGCTCATGACTCACTGATGACGACATTATCTAACCAATCAGTAGCCAGCAGCCGGTGACGTCATCTATTAGCATCAACTCAGCTCGCTTGAAATCAGAGCGGAGTAGGTACTAAAACTAACTTGTTTTAGGAGGTACCAGGCCGGTGGAAACACGCTGCAAATCGAGTAGGGCCGAGTAGAGTAGGGCCAAGATGTGCTAGTGGAAAAGGGCCATAAATATTGTTTAACAAAGCAATCTTATTGAAGACACAACTTGTTTCCATGATGTCACATCTCAAGGCATTTACAGATTAAGGGCTCTAATTTCGTGGCGCAGCGCAGGGGGCGCAAGCCTGGTGCACCCCATGCAGTGTTAATTTCATCCGGCACACCGCCGTGCGCTGCCAATTTGACAATTCAGGGGAGTTGACAGCGCACCAGGGGAGGTGTCGGCAGGTTCATGTTGGCACAGTGACAATTTCGCGCCAAAACAGTGCAGAAAAGTGCGCTGAAAGCTTTTCCGCTTAGCTCCAACCTGGTCTATTTCGCACAAATGAGCGTTAATTCTCCCAGCTGTAATTTGCGATAAGCATGTGCGCACACATCATCAAAGCCTCAGAGGCAGGTTTCCCAGAGTGTCAGTACATTTTAAACCAATAAACAATCACAGCAATAACTATTTAATATAACCGTCTGAACCAGCATATACATTTGTATCTCTATTAATTGTCTCGTCACATCTGATGTCGGATTAAAGCCGTTTGTCATAATGGGAACTTAACCTGACGGCATCACATCATCAAAGCCTCAGAGGCAGGTTTCCAGAGTGTCAGGCACATTTTAAACCAATAAACAATCACAGCAATAACTATTTAATATAACCGTCTGAACCAGCATATACATTTGTATCTCTATTAATTGTCTCGTCACATCTGATGTCGGATTAAAGCCGTTTGTCATAATGGGAACTTAACCTGACGGCATCTGGAAGTTTGATGCACATCTTACAAGTCAACAATAAACAGCCTTAACATCTGATACTGAGTAAATATCTGGCTTCTCTCATTTCATGAAATTCAGAGAAAAGAGGGAGAAAAAAGACAAAGAAAAAGGAGATAAAATAAATGTATGTCACTAAGGATTTACCCGTGATTTCCCATATTTCTCTATTTTAGTCTTTATTTTTGACGTGATCTAAAAAGATGGAGTACATTATTGTAAGGAGGATGAGGCAGAGACACCGGGAGAGTATACAGTATATCACTAAAAGCTCTGCCATTTGGAGATGACAAACCAGGAGTGCAGGTGGATCCCAAGCATTACAAATGGATAAGCCAGCTGCGGTGTAACTCTCTTAATTTTGTACTCCTATAATGACAAAGGAACAGATTACATCTGTCCTGGGAGCTGGCCCACACGGTGATGCGTAGACCGATGCGCGCCCCGATGGCCAGTCTGTTCTCCCAGCTGCTGAATGACATCAGCTCTGACCGTCTCCAGCAGCGGGGATCATTCAGACCAATCAGACACTGCGCCTCGCCAGCAGTGCATTTAAAGGCAAGGAGAGGCGGTCATTTGATTGGTGAAGACAGCGATCGGCTGTGGTAAACCCACTCACGGCTTTTTCTCCTCCTACTCTGACATTTGCGCCGAGGGGCAGAGACGTGGGCATGGACGCGCTCCTCTGCGCCTTCAGTGCGCCTCTCTTGGCACTGCAGGAAACTTGCAAAGTGCGCCGGTCACACCCTGTGCGCACGGCAAAGGCCGTCGCAGGGCAGGTGCGCCTGCGCTTGTGCCTGGTCTACGAAATTAGAGCCCTAAGTGTTCCGTGCAGGAGCGAAGTCACTAGGGGGAGCTGTTGATCTTTAGCAGATATTAAGTTAAATCTGCCAATTTCTATTAATGCTTCTGAGTGTCATAGAGAGAACATGCAAAGAACCTAGGGATGTACATCACATAATCCTTAATAAAAACAGTTTATGATATGACACAACAGTCCTTTATGGTTTTGTTCATCTGAAATGTCGAGTCAAGATTGAGGAATGCATTTGTCTTGGAAGAGTTTTTATAGTCAACAGCTGCGGGTCCCCTATGCATTTCAAAGGGCCAGTGGGGTTAACAAAAGATGAATGCCCTCTAGATTACACTTAAAATCTGTGAAGTTGCCAGTGGTCTTTCATTGCAAGCAGTGTCCTCGCCCTATAGTTCCCACAATTGTCATTTTATAACTATCCTCCTTAAAGGAGGAAATTGTTGAATCCTCAGAGGACATGAAAGGTGGGAGGGAGAGGTTGAGAATAGGGCGATGGGATGATTAAAGTTTCTGCTGCTACACGAGCAGCAAGACAGTTGCTGGTTTAATCCATGGGTTTTTTAGTGCCTCACTTTGTGGAGTTTGCATGTTCTCTCAGTGTATGTGTGGGTTCTCTCCAGGCACTCCAACTTCCTCCCGCTGAGCAAAACATGCTCATTAGTTTGATTGGTGGCTCTTAAAGCTATGGTCTACGATTTGGAAGCTTTGTACATATTAATAACACTGTTTATAAGGCTGTTATGGTCCTATGGTCCTATCTACACAGTATAAAGACCAAAAAGAATGAAAAAAATCCATTCAGTATATCCGCTGAAAAGCTGCATACTAGCTGACCAATCAAACCTAAGAACCTGCGACTATTAATTGGTCCGTGAGTTAGTCCATGAGTCCATCCAATCTTCGTCTCCCTCGCTACGCAGTACGCAGCGTCTTGCCCATGGTCCCGCCTCCTCCCCTCTACCTCCGGTGAGCAGCTAGCAGCGTTAGCTACTGAACTATCATGGAGCCGGAAAAGCCTAGCGCCGAACCCGGGAATCCGCCTCTCTGGGGCCCAACGGAGCTCTGCCCGCGGGTTGAGGCCTGTTAGCGGGCTAACGGCTAACGAATAGCCTCAGCCGGCCGTCAGGCCTTCAGCATCGGCCGTTTCGCCCCTGGTTGATCAGGTAATGGCTTTGTTTACTACAGTGGGAGATGTCTGCTGAATAACTGTGGTTAGTTTGTGCCTGCACGGGCTAATAACTTGTAGGGGAGCGGGTTAGCCTGTTAGCCGCTAATCGTTAGCACTGTAAGCTGAGCTGGGGAGGACAGGCTGAGAAAGATAAATCCTCCCCCACACTCGGCTCCGCTCTGGCGGCGCCAGACCCGCATTGCCGCCGGTCCAGTTGAAATGGCTACTGCTGTGTGTTATAATGGAGATGTCTGTCATGTTTGATACTTTCAGTTGAGCTGAGCTGTTTCGGATTGAGTTTGCTGCTGATATATTATGCTAGTCACTCGTAGCTCAGTCCGAGGGGGCTTTATGAGGCATCACGAGCTGGGGGCGGGATCTTGGAACACGGAGGGGAGAGGTGAGGGAAGGAGGGGCAGGCTGCGGTTTCAAATCGTAGACCACAGCTTTAATTCCCCTTAGGTATGAGCATGAGCTTGAATTCTTGTCTGTCTCACTATATGACCCTGCAATTGGCTGGCAATTGGTTCAGGGTGAACCCCACTCCTTGCTGAATGCCAGCTGGAATAGCCTTTGTTCCCCTACGACTCCAAAATGGATAAGCGGTAGAGAGCATGGGTGGATTAAAAATTAGAGCCAAAAAAATCAGGGAGAAAAATTATATTATTATGAGACAGCACCTACCTGCATAGTCCAAATTAGTGAGGAACCCTTAACCTCAACAGTTTCATCCACTTGTCCAAACATTTTCTCACAACATGCGCTATATGTTTACAATACAAATCACTGGAGGTACCTTCAGTCATTTACCTTGCGTAGAACCCTGTTTATTTCACAACCAAACTGACTTTTGATATTAACAGGAGACAAACCAAAGCAAAACTAGGAGCAAACATGAATCTCCATCACAGGCAGTACAGGTGCCATTTCCAAGATTTCAACTTCCACATGTTGAAAATGCAGACAGGCTTTTGTTTGAGTCATGGCTTCCCGATGTTTCCATTTTAGTAAAAAAAAAAACATTTGCTGTTTACTGAGCTTAGCCACATGACCCATATCTCTGAGACAGAGAAATGAGGCTGTAGGGCAGTGGGTTTCACATGGCGTGTCTCACAATGACAAGGTGAGGTGTGCTTAGGGAATGCATCCAACGATGTGCTACTAATGCAACTATTTAGAAGCTGTTGATTTCGTTTTTAATTTACTCCAACAGCTGTTTGTATACTTAACATTTTGAATAAAAAACACAACTTGAGTTTATTAAAAAATATGTCTGATCAGCATCAAATTCAACCAACGTACCACACCTTCTGACTGTTGTCTTGAAAAGGGAGGGCCTTCACAACCAAATCTGTTATGTGTGTCTGGCCTGTGTAATTTACACTTACAGATCTTCTGTTTCCTCTTCATTTCTTTATATATGTGCACAACAGTGGCAGCTGCTGGTCAGTCAAGGAGGGGAATCTAATTTATTTCTGGCCTTCATCATAAATTTGTTTATTATTTAAATGTAAATTCTACCCTATGTTCCTTTTCAAGAAAATGATCTGTGACCCTGTCGTGCCAACTAGGTGTCTTTTCCAGAGACTTTACCAGTGTTCTCTCAATGGCCAGCAGAGCTAGACTGCTTAAACGGCCTTGGCCCATTGTGTTGTGGGTGTAAGACTTGAGCCGCTTTATACAGGAGAAGCTCCTCTCCAGAACAACTGAATGTAAACCTTAGAAGATGCTCCGGTGGAGGGTTATACTTCAAGATCGCTGATTGGCTCATTTCACTGTCAATCAAAAAGGGATTCGACCTCAGGCAGATCATCCAGTCATCATGCAGAAGCCGAGCGTCCAGGCCAGCCCACTGCCTCATAGACCCCCAGACACGCTGAGCGTCCGATGGGCGGGAAAAAGCCCAGCGTTTATCCAATGACCGTCCAGTTTCCACAGTGGAACAACCCACTCTACGCTTCCACACCGAAGTCAGAAGACGCTCAGCATCCGGCTGTGTTAAAGCGCTGAGACGCTGCAGGGATGAATGAGAAGGAAGTCGCACCAGTTACCTGTGATAAGTAGCTGATTCTGAACAAAAGATGAAGGTATTCTAGCACATATTTAGTCAGTGAAATGTACACACAGCAGTACATATCACCACTTTTTTGGGGGACATTTTAGGGGAGACTTAGCTTCCCTTGCAGTCTTAGAACAATTGCCACTGGTGCACAATCTTATTAGCAGTATCCTGACTTCATAGATAATCACTAAGGTGTATTATACAGTTTTCAATGAAAAAAAAAAGAATAAAGCTGTTGAAGAGTGCTGACAGGCTCTTTGCTCAATTTATCTAAATTTATTATATTTGACTGCACACAGTGATTTAACAGCAGATGGTCTCAGACAGGTGCCTCCTGTTTGTTAGTGACTTTTTTAAGTAACACTGGTGGCTGTGAGGAAAATATGCCACATATTAATTTATGCTTTTGTCCAAAAGTATCCGGCAACCAATTACTGGAAAGACAAAAAAACATCTTACTTGTTGACAATGGATGATGCTTTTAGAATATTTTTATCTGTTTTATCTCGTACACTAAAAAGAACTTGCACTATTTTCAGACAAACAAAGGGTCTCTTTCACGCTGACCTACTATGATGATATCTTGCAGTTTGGTCTGAGACATTTCCTAAAATAATCAAAGGTAAAACTGTCCATATGAATAAAAGGTTTCTCAGTCCGTATGTCTCAGTCTCATATAAGAACAAGAAATATGGCTACAATAACAGACAAAGACATTTTTACTAACTCTAATGGACTTCATGGAAACATAACTTCAGGCCATGTGTTTGTTTTTAGTGACATGAGGAGGTGTTGATGGACCCTGGCTGTGAATGTTCCCCCCTGATCTTCGGCAGTCTGGTTCATACTTCTGTGTGACGCGCTGCGCCATTAAAAACATTCATCCTTTTTTCCAGTTTTCCTCCTCATTCCTTTCCTTCCCTCTCTGGTTCATGACACTGGAAACATGCCAAGCAAAATGTTGACCCTGATTCCCTGGCGTCACTTGTAAAGCTGCACGGCTCTGAAGGGCAACAGCTCCGGCTCTGAGCAGTGCTGAGCCATGATTGGTTGCAGGTAGCATACTTTAAAAAAAGAGTCGGATGGAGCAGTAGGACAGGATTTACCGGTGGACATGTTGTCATAATGTGTGTTTTAGGCTTGTGAAAAGCCTTGCTCTCTCAAATAACTTCTCTTCTGTCCGTCCCCCGAGCCTCCGAGGAGACGGTCACACAGGATTTGTCTTCAGAGAGTCTTGACGTGTCCTATGTTCCTGTCGGTCAGTCACTGAGGGGTCAAACTATTCTCAGAACCTCCAGTGGAAAAAAACGATTCAGTGTGCAAGTCATAATGAGCCTTCTTGACCTCCTTACATTCAACAGAAATCATGTTTGAAAGACGCACTCAAATAAACACTCTGACTTTAAAAAGAACTATCAAGGCTGTCAAGTATGGATTGATTGAAGTTATGGACTTATTTTTATGACAGTGATGATGCATTTTTCACAGTATTAATACAGAGCATGGAAACATGTAATGCACAGTTCACAGATAAATCAGAGCTTTTTTTCAAGTTTGGTCCATGTTTTGCCATTTGAGAAATCAGGGTGTCTGAATATCACATGACAGAATATTACATATGTGTAATATTTATAATATTCAGTCCATTAAATCCGCAAAAACATGAGGACAAATTAAACACTGATACTTTAGCTTAACAATCTTTAAACTCTTTTAATTAATATAAATTATCAGGTTCATGTAATTGTTCTGAATGTCTCCAAAAAGTCTTCTTATTTATACATTAGTTCCACATGAGACCAAAATCTTTATAAAATCTGTATTAATATGGGTTGTCAGCAAAGTTATCTCCAATGCTTGAGGCCATCACCATGTTTGCAGGCAACAGTGAGACTTCTAAGTAAGAGCCCTTCAGGTAGGGGCCCTTATTGAGCTTGAAATATCAGATGTTTAATGATTTCTTATTTAATTTTCTCATAGCATGAGTAAATTTGCAAAACAAGGTGTATCATTCTTGAATGATTGGCTCTTTTCCAATCAAACCTCTCTGCTGCAGTTTCATTAGTGTGTCATGTTGTAGTGAAATAACAATAGTTGACTTTTTCTCCCTCTGTTTAGCTTGTAAACTCTTAAAATTCCTTTGAGGGCTTCATAATTACCTTTTGCAAGAAAACACTCCGAAAACTCAAAGATAAAGTCAAGAAATAACATCATACCACTGTTCCCAGCCAAAGACCAGGAAATACTCTCCTCCAAATCAGAGTCAGATCACTTTTACCTCTGCTACACTTCAGCCAGCTTTTGTCTATTTTGTTCATTTGTGAGCAAGATAACTTTTTTTTTTTAATTCTGCAAATCTTGACGAAACTTTAAAGTGAATGTCGGTCATGGCTCAAAGGAAGAAGAGACTAGGTTTTGGGAAGTGAATCCTAAACCAGCAGGTTCTCCTTCAAGGACCATTTATTGTTTATTAGGACCCCCATTAGCTTTGGCAAATGATCGAGCTATTGTTCCTAGGGTCCATGACACATTTAAAACAAATAAACAAATAATCTATTAAAAATTAAGTGCAAAGATACATTCAAATAGGTTATTTTACAACACACCCTGCCTCATTATCATATTGTGGAATCCAGCAGTTTTTAACATTTCCACTAATAACTGGCTGAATAACTGCCTTGGAAGGTTGTGCTCACTGGGAGCTTCTAGTTTTAAAAAGCGCACATCATGTTAAGGTCTTTGTGTGTGTTTTGCTTCTAGTTTTATCCTGTGCTATTCCTTTTTTTACCCTGTATGAAAGGAGAGGAGATTATTCTGTCACACAATGCTCTGTGGCAACAGCATTTACTTAACTTTCCAGTAGACTGATTCTCTGAAGAGAGCAGGATATGAGATATTTGATGATGATTATGTTTTAAATATGGTTCAATATTAATAATTTGTGCACTATTAGATTGTGGGCTGAGCAGTTTCTGCTTTTCTTTCATTCAGTTTGTTTTCACGCACTGATTGGTGTTCATGTTGATAATGAGAGGACAGATTTACTTAAATCCTCACTTCTAACACTGGCTATGCAGACATGATTTTTACCGAGTTGTTAATGTTCAAATTGTCTGAAAGGAACAACATTGTCATGATACACAAGCACTACACAAGATTCGCCTTTTGTACTCCATCTTCATAAAATTGTAGTTTCATTGCAGCAGTAACATCCACCGTCACATGATGACGCAGCGCAGTGAAACATGCATGGCAGTATTCCTTTCCGAAGTCCTTCTGAATTCTCCTTTCTCCTTTTCTTGACCTCATCAAGGTTAAAGGAAAGTGGTTAGGAAAGGGCTCGGGGGGTGACTATTGGACTGCAGCCTCTTTCTGTCTTAGGCCCCATCCACACGAAGACAAAACGCTAAACAGTTTCCAGAACGATCGTCATAAAGACGAAGGCGTCTCAGAAAATGTGTGCGTCCACATGAATGCACTCGATACGCATCAAAACGCTGTAAAAACACATGCCAGATCTCAAAGGGCGCTCTAACGTTTTGACGGAAACAAGCAGAAACAGATGAAAAAAACAGTGGGCATGCGCACTTGCGGCAAAAGTTGTAAACAGAGATTGTGATAAAATGATCATAAAGTGCCGTAATGTGTCCTCCATAATTGTTTGTTCAACTCGGTGGTGATTGGGAAAGAGATTTTGCTGCAACAGGGGCGGTAGCTTCATCCGCTCATATGCTTCACATACGCCGCCATTGTTGTTGTCGCGTGTGGCGCATGCGTGTCAATGACTACATGAAACTATGACGTAAGCGTATCTGAAAAGTTACGGCGAGCCAGTAATCACGGAGCTGCGTATACGGCATTTCAAAATCTTTCTACTATGGAACCTGGTTTCAAAAATGTTCGTTTACAGACCCCCAAAACGCTGTCTTCGTATGGATGATACGCAGATTCGGCAAAAAATGTATGCGTTTAGACCTCGGTTTGGCTTCGTGTGGATGGGGCCTTAGAGCTGCAGCAGCGGCACACCTGTGATTCATCAGAGACACACATGCATTCAATCTCTGAGCAATCAACTCTTCTATAAAAGACTGGTCAAGACTCCACCAGATAATTCTGTCCAGTCAGCAGTGTCAAACACTTTGTTTTTACTTTTCGAAGCAATTCTAGTGTGAGAGTTTATCATTTGTTGTGTGTGAGCTTATCCTGCCTTCATAGCCACTAATTCCTGCTCTTTTGGAGTTTTCTCCAGGGAGTACTCTGCTGCATCTCGGGGATTTTCACAAAAAGACTTTAATCTCAAGTTGCCAGCCAGCCTTCAGCCTTTTCAGCTTTTAGTTGCTGACAGTATTCAGAGCTTTTTGTAATTGTTTTCTCCTGCTCGTTTTAATTAACACCTGAACACTGCCTTTTTGGTAGTCTGCTTCTGTGGTCCAGACTCATGTAGTCCCAGAAATCACTGCCCTTTTATTCTATTGGTCAGTAAAGAGGATGTGACCTTGACAAGCACAGCACTGTTCCAAAGGCTGAACTTTTTTTTTTTTTTGAGAATGGAACTGCGCTGGGAGCATGGTGACTACAAAATGAATGAATGGATTTTTGTTTTCTTAACACTGCACCACATTGGTTTTGATTTGACAACTAAAAGTACCAGAGAGCACAAACCTCAAGGCCGCCCAGCTAAATACCCACGTACCCCTGAACCAGACTGGCCCACACTTTACAACTGCATGGATTTTTTTTCTCACCATTACTGACTTTATTGGATGTGATGTGTATCCAAATCAGCCTTAAACCAACACTATGTAGCTTTTCAAACATAATATCATCCTTCGATATTCATTGTGATGGTCCACCACTTTACAATGAGTTGAATGACACCTCTGTCGTGGTCTGGAGTGGTCTGTATTCCTTTCACTGGTGCTATGTAACTTCGAGGTGGATGGTGGGAACCCTGCCACACTAAAAAACTACACGTTTGGACTGCTTTACGGCATACGTCACTTCCCCCGATTCCCGATTCGTTTAAAACACGGAAGTCTCGGCAAAAGCCAATCATTAACGCTGAGCTGTGACCATGGCGGAGACAACAACGTAAGGAAGAGAAAAGCTTTGTCGGAGGATACAAAACAAAGAAAGCGAGAGAAAAACAAGCTGAATGCTCGGACCAGAATAAACATCTGTTCGGCGTTCACTCGCTGGCGTGAAATAAAAGACGAGGAGGGATGTCCGACTACTATCAGGTATGTTGGGTGACTAATTTACGACGAAGTTCCTCAAAAAACTTGACAGGAAAAAAGTACAGCACAACAAATCCAGAACGTACCAGTATGTAGTTTTGTTTAGACCTATTTCAAGTGTGTGATATCGCCAGCTCGTCGTCTTTACTTTTATTTACTTTATTGCTTCAACAGGACGGGGGCAGGGGCGACTTCACGGTAATAAAACAAAGTTGAACTTAGCGATTTTTAACATCATCATTTAGTCAAAAATAAATACATTACCTCGTCGCAATCCATCCTGCAAACCGCCGCTGAAGACAGAGGAATACTTTTAGCGTTAGAGCTCATGGGTAGTTGAGTTCCCTATCCGGTCAAGCGGAGATCTTCCGTAGTGCTGCTTTAAAATCCAAGTATTCCTCTGCCTCGTTCAACATTTCAGCATGACTTTAAAAGCCTGAACTTAACTCCATGAATCTGTTAGATAATTCCATCATGTTGGGTAGAGCTTTTTGACAGCTATTCAGTGTTTTTTGTGGCCTTGTGGTGATCTGTTTTTGAAGTACTTGTGCTCAGAATTCCTCTGTTCAGCTCTTCGTCATCACTCGTTCCTACATTTGGTTATTCTCTAGCCAGTCATTGCCTCCTGTGCCTGGTCAACTTCAACACTTTGGGACATTTTGCCACAAAGTATAACTGAAATCAAATTGTTTGTATCTCTTTTTTTTAAATATCTGGTATCAAAAATGTGTTTTTAATTTTAAAGTATTCATGGGTTAGTTTCATTATTTGCTCTATTTGACAAACTGGTTGTAGTCACACTACAGGATGGGCAAATCGGAGCTGGACAGACGAGAGAAAACATCCAATGAGGTCTGTGACAACCTTCAGCTCTGATAGAAAAACAAATCTGACAATCAGAGGAAACCTGTCAGGCTAACAAAGGTTAGACCAGAGATAATCAGCCATTTGTTCTCCCTCATCAAATTGATTTATCTGTGTGTAAAGCTTATTGATTAGGTTTTTACAGGCTGTGTGAAGCTCCCAGCATCATCTTATTGATTGATCATCAGGCTGTTGTTTCCCAGCATCAACTCTGTCATGTTAGATCACTGATTGATTTATTGAGACTGACTTTTATGGAAAATGTTCACGTTACATAATCATGTTGAACACTACTTTATTGCTCCAGTTCAAGTTTCATGAATTTAAAGGAAAAGTTTGGTTCCTGCAGCTTTTACATTGTTTATAGAATGAAGAAGAACAATATACTCACCCTGAAGGCTTTCCTGATGCAAACAGTGCTTCGGGAGATATTTAGATCCAAAATCAAGCAGCGGACATCCAAACAAACGTAGCACAATAGGGCATGTATAGCGCCGCTCCTAAAACTGCATTAATCGTCCAAAAACTCATTATTTCACCAATATTCCATCATGGTCCAGTCGCGCTACTCCTCCAAGGCAGTCTGAGTCGCTCCAGACATATCTCTGAGCCTCTGCTGACCTCTGAGCTGACGAAGAAGACCGGGTGCCTCCGCACATGCGCAGTATGGCTTATTGTTTCAGGGGCGACCGCCCGGCTACTAGCGACTTTCTTCCTCCAGTTTTGTGCAAAATGGACGAATATCTATCGGTTGAAGATGTTGTGGAGGAGAACTTTGAATATGATGGGTGTCCTTACAGTTTCGAGCCAGAGTTTACAGATAAGGAGCTCAAAGAAAGGAGGACGTGGAGGCAGCGCTCCAGAGAGTACTGCGCATGCGCAGAGGCACCCGGTCTTCTTCGTCAGCTCAGAGGTCAGCAGAGGCTCAGAGATATGTCTGGAGCGACTCAGACTGCCTTGGAGGAGTAGCGCGACTGGACCATGATGGAATATTGGTGAAATAATGAGTTTATGGACGATTAATGCAGTTTTAGGAGCGGCGCTATGCATGCCCTATTGTGCTACGTTTGTTTGGATGTCCGCTGCTTGATTTTGGATCTAAATATCTCCCGAAGCACTGTTTCCATCAGGAAAGCCTTCAGGGTGAGTATGTTGTTCAACTTCATTCTATAAACAATGTAAAAGCTGCAGGAACCGAACTTTTCCTTTAAGATAACTCTTTATGTATTTACAATTCAAACATATGCATTGCTGAGTTGAATAAAGAACTCATGCAAGGATTAAGTAGGAAAAATGTTAACTGACATCCTCCTGCTTGGCTCCTTTGGTCAAACTAGTAAGTGTTGGTAATTTACTTATGGATTTACTGTCAATAATCTAAAAATCTAAGAAATCTGATGGGTTTTATTACCCGTTTTTCATTTCTTTGCTTTTATTTCTGCTTCAGTATATTTTCAGTGACATTACAGGCGTCTTAAAGCTGGTGTCTACGATTTGAAACCGCAGCCTGCCCCCCTTACCTCACCTCTCCCGTCCGTGTTCCAAGATCTCGCCCCCAGCTCGTGTCGGCTCATATAGCCCCCTCGGACAGAGCTACGAGCGACTAGCACAATATATCAGCAGCAAACTCAATCAAAAACAGCTCAGCTCAACTGAAAGTATCAAACACGACAGACATCTCCCTTGTAACACACAGCAGTAGCCATTTCAACTGGACCGGCGGCAATGCGGGTCTGGCGCCGCCAGAGCGGAGCCAGGTGTGGGGGAGGATTAATCTTTCTCAGCCTGTCCTCCCCAGCTCAGCTTACAGTGCTAACGATTAGCGGCTAACAGGCTAACCCGCTCCCCTACAAGTTATTAGCCCGTACAGGCACAAACTATCCAGAGTTATTCAGCAGACATCTCCCACTGTAGTAAACAAAGCCATTACCTGATCAACCAGGGGCGAAACGGCCGATGCTGAAGGTCTGACGGCCGGCTGAGGCTATTCGTTAGCCGTTAGCCCGCTAACAGGCCTCCACCCGCGGGCAGAGCTCCGTTGGGCCTGCGGGAGAGGGAGGCGGATTCCTGGGTTCGGCGCTAGGCTTTCCCAGCTCCATGATAGTTCAGTAGCTAACGCTGCTAGCTGCTCACCGGAGGTAGAGGGGAGGAGGCGGGACCGTGGGCAAGATGCTGCGTACTGCGTAGTGAGGGAGACGAGGGAGAGGGGAGAGGAGAAGGGTGGTCTGCAGCCAGACTGTCTTGGGAGAGGGAGGCGGATTCCCGGGTTCGGCGCTAGGCTTTTCCGGCTCCATGATAGTTCAGTAGCTAACGCTGCTAGCTGCCCACCGGAGGTAGAGGGGAGGAGGCAGGACCATGGGCAAGATGCTGCGTACTGCGTAGTGAGGGAGACGAGGATTGGATGGACTCATGGACTAACTCACGGACCAATTAACAGTTGCAGGTTCTTAGGCTTGATTGGTCAGCTAGTATGCAGCTTTTCAGCGGATATACTGAATGGATTTTTTTCGTTCTTTTTGGTCTTTATACTGTGTAGATAGGACCATAGGACCATAACAGCCTTATAAACGGTGTTATTAATATGTACAAAGCTTCCAAATCGTAGACCATAGCTTTAAGCTCTGATCACTTACCAAGATTGGTGACATTTGCCTTCAGCTACTGTAATCTTTCAGACAAGGAACACTTTTAGAGTTATAATAAACACATTTTATTTTTTTGCTGCCCGGTGGTTTGATGCCTCTACAGGGTACCCGAGTACTGGGCAGTGAAGGTAGGGGACAGAGAGGATGGATGATGTGGCTCCAGTCTACATATTTGTGTTTAGGTGTAACGTAGATCACATCACAGTGTTAGCTCTTGCTCACTTGAAAGCAGTGCAGGCCTACAGCCCGTGTTTTTGGATGTACGAATGTCATTGTTCAGTTTAAATTTGGCTGAATGATTTAGGGCTCCATCGTTTGACCCTATGCGATGTGTCATGGTGGGAAGCGCAGGTGTCTTCTCCATTTAGTTCTGTTGGTGTTTTGCTCTCCCCCCCTCACTTCCTGTTTTTGCTGCAGGTCTGTGAAGCAGCTGTTGCTGATCATGCACACCTGTGGTCACTCTGGCAATCAAGTTCTCAATCTCGATCTCATCCGACATCCTTCGGCCGGCCACGCAGCAGCCACATTACTTTGGTGCACCTACACGCATTTCAACACTAACATACATCTGTTTTCTTATTGATTCTCACAAACACACACGGACCGACAGCACACCATCCATTTACTGACTCCAGTAATATAATAGTTTAATTTATTGTTTAATTAATAAACACCCTAACAAAGGGCTTAAAACGTTGCCTTCTGTGTCCTCCCCTCTATTTGTTGCAGCCTTATGAGCCGGGCTGTAACAATATATATATATATTTGTATAATTAGGGGTGCAACAATACATGTATCTGTATTGAACCGTTCGATACAGTGGCCACGGTTCAATACACCTTTGAACGGAACGATACGCTATTATGTATTTATTTATTTGATCAACTTCTGACTAGACGCTATGTGCTGAAAGTTCAGTGAATCTGCATTCGATTACTTCGGGCTGCATTGTCGAGCACAGATCCGCCGAGCTGCGCGCGCAGCACCTCCCCTTTCATTTGGCTCAGAGCTGTAGAGATAGCTCTGATTCGGCTAAGCTACAGGCTACGGGACGCTACGGCACTGCTACATGGAGAATGCATTACCTTCAGCTGAAACCGAAGACCCTCCACTATCATTCAGATCTGGCGCATGGCCAGCAATGCCACTACGAGCTGCCGCTGCCACAGATCGTAGTGGCATTGCTGTCTTAAAACAAGTGGAAACAGAGAAACAACAAGCAGCACACATGCTACAGACTTTACCTGGGTCATTTAGACAGCCTTCAGCACATGATTCAAAGAGGGCAAAGGAAATCGACCAGGCCATAGCTACTTTTATTGCTGTCCACATGAGACCCTTTTCTGTAGTGGATAACGACACTTGATACACTTATAGCTCGTTCTTTGTAATATTTACTCTGCTGCTAAGAATGCACCACATAAGATGGGTGACTTCTCTATTAGATTCATTTAATTTTTACTTATTCTTATTTTACATGGTATATAATGACTGTTTTTTTAATCTCTAACAGTGCAATACACTTCATTCCACATAAATCTTTGTAGTAGTTATAGGTCACTTTTAACTGACAGTGTTAATCCATGTTTCTTGCATAGCCCTTGTATTCATATTTATTATTTTTTATACTATTTATTCTGGCCCTAATAATGTTTATATTTTTATACACTTATTCATTAACAATATCACTGTGTGTTGTTACAATCCAGGAAGCCAATGAAACGAAATTTTATTCCAAGTGCACTGCTGTGTAATTTGTGTAATGACAATAAAGGAAGTCAAAGTCTAAGTGATGTTTTTGTTTTTTATGGATCTAAGTATGTACTGAAGAATGTGCCTGGTTTAGCTGCAAGAGGTACATTTAATTTAATTAAAAAATATATACTCTGAGTTAAAACAAATGTTGGTTATTTTAGTAAACCACAAGTAAAAAAGGCATTGAAATTTCTCATATTTTGTATTGAAAAGGTATCGAACCGTGACAGAAACGTATCGAATCGAATCGAACCGAACCGTGAATTTTCTGTATCGTTGCACCCCTAATATATATATATATATATACAAAGAGAGAGAGAGAGATTAAACAGCATAGTCTGATTTTAGGTGTTACCTATGTCGCTGCTTTATTCATCTACGATCGATATAAATATTTGTCAAATCAAGAACATGAAGTGGGCCTACAAGTAAAGTGAAAACCACCATCACACACAAAAAAACTATGAAACAAAGTAGGACTTAGACAAAAATGGGCAACTTCATGTGGTGATGTTTCATCAAATATTGAATAAAACAGTAGAAAAAAACACGTAGGCCTACAGAGGAGATGTCATTTTTTAATTAGGGATGATAGTGCTCCAGTGCGATGAGCTTGTACACAAATAAAGTAGTTATCTCATCATTTGGCATCACCTTTAGATTATCACCATGATCAGATTGGACCACTGGTAAATGGAAGGTATTCTTTATGGAAAACTGTGGCTGTTGTCACCTTCACCTGTCACCTTTTTTTTCTAAGACAATTAGTACCTTTGATCCTGTTATGTGTTGACTGCACTTTGGGGGAGGAAGAAGGTAAATCAGATATATTTTCAAATTGTTTCCCCAGGTGGATTCGAACCCATGGCGCAATGAAAAGTCAAATTTTATACACCTCCTTGCCCTGCACCCTTACCACTCATCCACCTTCCCTCATATGTAACAGAGAAAAAGTGCAGTACCTCATATGTGTTGATTCATGGTTATTCCGGCGTTATTTAAAAAAGGTCTAAATGTATGTCATCGAACAAGAACTTCATTGATTACAGATCAGGATGAATTTAATGTGTACCATGCAGTTCACAGGCGTCTTTCTGCAGCCCGTCAGACCTTCTCTGAGATGGAGCTAAAGTAAGCTTGACTGTTAGCCTGTCCTGGACCAGGCTTGTTGCTCTGGCTGAGTTACCATGGTTACCAAGCCAGGCTAGCCCTTAGCCTTGTTAGTGGAACAAAACTCACTAAAGTTAGCGAAGCTGACCGAAATAAGTCAGGCTAAGACCTAAGCCAGCTTTGTAGAATACCACCCCGGTGTAACCAATCCTGAATCAGTGTGTGCATGCGATTCCTTAAACAGACACCAATCGATCACAGAATCACAGATTCACCATGACAACAAGAGCGGCATGCTTCTCTCCATCAGAGAGAATGCTCCATCCTGCATTTATTTCAGTGTGCAGACATGTGGAGTGGATTATATACAGATCTTTGGATGTGTATTTGTTCTTGTGTTTTGTAATCTTCTTTGATTCTGTGCTTTCTGTCTTGTTGAGCACTGTGTGACTTCAGTTTTAAAGGAGCTGATGGTTAACCTGCCCTGTTTTATCCTTATTCAATACAGAAACACCATGTGACTCTTTGACTTTTCACTTATTTGGCGGGTGTATTTGATATAAATTCTATGGATAACTCTTATCGAATGATTGCAGAATCATGTAAAATCATAATTTTATCTAAAATCACTGCAATAAATGATCACAGATGTTCAAATGATGACAGTGGGTCTTGTTGAATATAATAACAAAGAACAGTGGAACAAATATTGGTTTCAGTTTGTGGGGACTGAGAAAAGGGATGAGATTAAATACATTGTTGAATTTAGCCTGGTCTGGAGCCACATAATAAATCTCCATGGTAACATACAACCCAAAACCAGTGAAGTTGGCACGTTGTGTAAATTGTAAATAAAAACAGAATACAATGATTTGCAAATCCTTTTCAACTTATATTCAATTGAATACACAGCAAAGACAAACTTTATTTTCTTTTGCAAATAATCTTCAACTTTGAATTTAATGGCAGCAACACATTGAAAAAAAGTTGTCACAGGGGCATTTTTCCCACTGTGTTACATCGCCTTTCCTTTTAACAACACTCAGTAAACGTTTGGGAACTGAGGAGACCAATTTTTGAAGCTTTTCAGGTGGAATTCTTTCCAATTCTTGCTTGATGTACAGCTTAAGTTGTTCAACAGTCCGGGGTCTCCTTTGTTGTACTTTATGCTTCATAATGCGCCACACATTTTCAGTGGGGGACAGGTCTGGACTACAGGCAGGCCAGTCTAGTACCTGCACTCTTTTACTACGAAGCCACGCTGTTGTAACACGTGCAGAATGTGGCTTGACATTGTCTTGCTGAAATAAAGCGTCCATGAAAAAGACGTTGCTTGGATGGCAACATATGTTGCTCCAAAACCTGTATATACCTTTCAGCATTAATGGTGCCTTCACAGATGTGTAAGTTACCCATGCCTTGGGCACTAATACACCCCCATACCATCACAGATGCTGGCTTTTGAACTTTGCGCCTATAACAGTCGGGCTGGTTCTTTTCCTCTTTGGTCCGGAGGACACGACGACCACAGTTTCCAAAAACAATTTGAAATGTGGACTGGTCAGACCACAGAACACTTTTCCACTTTGCATCAGTCCATCTTAGATGAGCTCGGGCCCAGTGAAGCCGGCTGTGTTTCTGGGTGTTGTTGATAAATGGCTTTGGCTTTGCATAGTAGAGTTTTAACTTGCACTTACAGATGTAGCGACGAACTGTAGTTACTGACAGTGGTTTTCTGAAGTGTTCCTGAGCCCGATGATATCCTGAGGTGATATCCTTTACACAGTGATGCCGGTTTTTGATGCAGTACCGCCTGAGGGATCAAAGGTCACAGGCAGTCAATGTTGGTTTTTGGCCTTGCCGCTTACGTGCAGTAATTTCTCCAGATCCTCTGAACCTTTTGATGATATTACGGACCGTAGATGATGAAATCCCCAAATCCCTTGCAATAGCTGGTTGAGAAATGTTGTTCTTAAACTGTTGGACAATTTTCTCACGCATTTGTTCACAAAGTGGTGACCCTCGCTCCATCCTTGTTTGTGAATGACTGAGCATTTCAGGGAAGCTGCTTTTTATACCCAATCATGGCACCATGATTGGGTATACAATCATTCCTCAGCTTTCTCAGTCTTTTTTGACACTTGTGCCAGCTTTTTTGAAACATGTTGAAGGCATCAAATTCAAGTGAATATTTGCAAAAAAAAAAAAAAAAACAGTTTACCAGTTCGAACGTTAAGTATCTTGTCTTTGCTATGGGTTCAATTGAATATAGGTTGAAAGGGATTTGCAAATCATTGTATTCGTTTTTATTTACGATTTACACAATGTGCCAACTTCACTGGTTTTGGGTTTGTATATCAAAACATATCCCACTTCCCTCTATCCCACATTGTGCAACCACATCATGGATTAACTGATCCAGGATGAACAAGACATCCCAGCCTAATCCCTTATCTTGGTTTTGTGCAACAGGCCTCTGCTCTTCTCTCAGGACCATGTCTTAGTTTAGGACATACACGGCCCAGGGTGCAAACATGTTTGTTTGCTGTGTAAAAAAAAAAAGAAAAGAAAAAAAAAAGGTGAGTGCTAGGCTTAAAATTTACTGCTACATCAGGTGAAACTTCTGTGTTTTGCACTGGCAGACAGTATTGGCGCTGAAATACATTTGAAATTAAATTGCAAATTAAAAGCAAAATGATGTAAAATCAAGGAGATTATTGCATGCTGCAAACACCATTTTAAAGAGTATTTATTACCTGCCTGTGTGGACATTTTTACTTTTTCTGACGGTTGAATTTTACTTTTTAACATCCATGCTAAATGTTTACAGCTTCATTTAAAAGTTTAGTATTAAAGTTTAGGCAATTGTAGAGAAAGTTTTATCTTTAAACAAATATAGAAATTTACCAAAATCTCCCAAGTATCACCATCTCACTCTTTAACATTGAAGATGTCCATATGAGTCATACTATTTACCAGCAGCATACTGTAGTGAAGTTAGGTCACACCTGGCTCAGTACACCAAGAACAGTATTAATAACATTTACTTAAAGGGACTGTGAGGAGAATCTATTTGCGGAGACATTAAGACTCTGCTACCCGTGAGCACGAGCAGTGACCGTAGTAATGCTGCGTTTTAGTGCCCTCGGAACTGGGAGTGACATCATCTCCGACTTATCAGCGTTCCAGTTGAAGTCTGAAAAAAACATGCTGATCCACCAGGCTATTGTTAGCTGTTTTAGCACGCTCTGCGTTGTTGTTCACAAATATCACATGAAGAATGTGATTATCACTATGGCAGCATTTTTGTTAATATAAGTCTAACAATACTATGTATACAGCTGATCTAGAGCGACACACCCCAGTCAGAAGTGCAAATAAATTGATTATTACAGGAGCTAAATAACTGTTCACACTGGGGGCATCCATCTTCAATTGTCAACTCGGGGTTGGCGAGGTTTCACCGAGTTCCCAGTAGGAAATTCAGACTTAGGGGGACGTTCCAGTTGCAGTTTCCTACTCAGAACCCAGAAATTCCTACTTCTGACTACAACTGGAACGCACCAAAAGACGTGATGCTAATTATAATGCAGCTCGGACCTTCCTCAGAACTCTGCATTGCTTTACAACTTCTTTTTTCAACAACTTACAGGATGCAAAGCCACAAGGTAATGTATCTCTTTCTAGTTACGTAGCGGTAGTTTTTGATGTGTGACAACAAGCAATTTTTGGAAAACTTAGTATCGTAGTTTTGTAGCCAGCTATATATCTCTACTTACAGCCCGGTGCTCTAAGACGTGTCCGAATAATATAAATTTGCTCTAGTTTTAATTGTCTTGTTCCCAAAGTTGAGTATCTTGGCCAGTCCAGCCCTGTCCGACCTGACCGGAAGGCTAAGAAATAGCATTTATAGATAACCTACTTTAATGCTATAAAACTCATCTTAAAGTGTGTATTTCCATCAGGCATATATCTAAAAGTGAGACTTTTTTGTAATTACTTAGAAACTCCTCACAGTCCCTTTTAATATTAAAAAAATGTTTATGTACAATGAGGTAGTTTGAAATGTTCAAGTCTCAGAATTGAGCTTTAAAGCAGTGCACATAGAGAACAGCAGTATGTGAAATACACATTGGATTTGTATGTATGACCTCAGAGAAGATGCTGACTCACATTAGGAAGAGAAATGACATGCTGAACATCTGAGGCAGCCTGATCCAAACAGTTTGAATAAATGAGATCTACAGCGAGCTTTAATCCGTCTTCATGTCTTTCTGATCATTTGAGACTTCCTGCCTCGGCTGTTTTCACTCCAGCATGTAAATATCTCTGCAGAGCTTTAATGCTGCTCTGATTTTTGGGCCTAATTTAAATAAATTCTGATAAATAAACATGAAGTCTTGTATTGAGGAAAGCTGCAGTCCGGTCTCTTCCAAATATCAGCCGTCCTAACACTGTGCCTCTGTCAGCTGAAAATGGGTCAGAATCTCATTTTGTTATTTCATCTTAATTAATCTTGTTCTCTATTGCATCTGAAAGAAATAATCAGGTCCACCTTTACAGAGGCTGCTCTTCTTTCATGGAAAGGGTTTGTGTGTATATGAGGACACCAACACTGTTCAAACACAACAATCCTTTTTGTTACATACCTTAAAAATGTAGGTAGAATTGTTAACTTATTTCACCTCCTTCATTAATTATAGATGGCTCAGCAATCGATTTGCAGCCTCATCAACATAAACTTGCACAAAGATAATAATTCATTCTTACATACTTTCTGTCTGAATAATTTTATGTAAGTCTTCAATTATGTGAACAATAAATAACAACATTAATGGATAAGCGGCTGCCACTCATGTTTGGACTCTGCATCCTGTTTTGTGGGTATGGTTGGATATTTGAGATTGAATTTTCTCCTGAAACTGTAACTCCAATCACCTTTAAATTTTTTTCTTCGCTTTTAAAATGACTTGATCTGTGAGAATCTCTGCTGAATCCATAAATATGAGTAATTCTGTAAAAGCATGAGTTTGTGATCCTGATATCCAGCCTTGCTAATGATTCCTACAGCTAACTGTTGCAGAATTTCTAGTGAGTGTAATGAAGTCTTGTAGTAACTGACCAACATTCCTGCACAGTAAGAGAGATATTGTTGAACTAGTGAACAGTGCATAATGTTGAGTGATTTATGATTTAAGACTGCCCTTGGTTTATGTAATTCTGCAGTACTTCCTGATAAGTAATGTGTGACGAATGTTCTGAAGTTTGCTGAAAATTTCGCCTTGGTTATACCTAAGAACCTGCCCCCTCGTTTTCTGATTTAGAAACACTCCAGCCTTGGCTTGTCCCTGTTTTCTGCTCATTTTTCCTCATGAGTTTATCTCTCTGCTGGCTGCCATGGAGCGTTTAGTCTTGAAGTGAAGGATTTCCTTGGCAGAGTGACACCACATGTGACTACTGTGAAAAAGAGAAAATACGTGCTTCCAAAAAAATTGATTGTTCCAAAGCCAGTACAGTAAGCAAAAAATAAATAAATTAAAAACAAGGCAAATGGACTTAAAGTGTCCCATGAGTGTGTTGCCATTGTTAAATACATTTTACAGTATAAACCAGACTTTAAACCTTGGGGCCAACAAAATGAAACAAATCAGCCCGAACAGTTGTTTCCTGTAGTTCAAGAATTGAGAGGCTCCCACAAGAGACCTGGGGCCTCATGTACAAAGGGTGCGTACGCACAAAAATGTGGCATACGCTCATTTTCACAGCAAAGTTCAGATGTATCAAGAGTGAAGTTACTGTGGAAATGTGCAGTGCATCACGCCAACTCCATGGGTATGCTGCTATACAGTCTCAAGAAAGTGTGCCACATTGTAATGGCGTGCAGTGTCCTCCACCATGTAGCACACCCGCATGCCCTACCGCTGCCAGAGCAGCATATCCCCCCACCAGAGGAACCAGAATCTGCACCCATAAATGAGCAGCATACCCAGGAGGCCATTTGGACCAGACAACATTTGATTTCAACAAGAGGCAAGGACACATGATTCATTTTTTCAAAGATTTAATGGACTCGTCAATATTTTCAGGACGCCAATTAGTTGATCTAGGCGGTCATTGATGCCGCCTATAGCACTTGTAATCTCTCCCTGTGATTCCAACACAGCGCAGGTGAGGACATGGCTGGAGATGGTGGAGGAGGCCCCCAGGCCTGTGACACTGGAGGCGCCTGAGACAGTGGAGATGGAGGCCCCCAGGGACGGCGGAGACGGTGGATAAGGCCTGTGATGCTGGAGATGCCCAAGACGGCGGAGATGGTGAAGGAGGCCCCTGGGACGGCAGAGGTGGTGGAGGAGGCCCCCCCGCAGCGTGCTCTCTCCTGTTTTGAAATAAATTCAGTTAACAAACAAGACTCAATGTCCACCCTTTGATATGTTGGCATGTTTAAATTTTAACGCTATACTCTAAACATTACAAACAGCTTTTACACATGAAACTCATGGCCTATCGTACCGGGCTGCGAGCAGGCACAATGAACACATGTTGTGAGTTATACTACAATATGTAATAAACACAAAGCCTACTTACCTTGAGTGAAATCTGAGTCACCCACATGTGCTCCCACCACCCCTGAGAGAGCAGGTACACCCAGTAATGCTGGGCTCCTCTCCGCCAGTCCCCCCACCTGTCTTGGTTACACTTTGGCGGTGAGCAGCCATCCTCTGTTTCAAGTCCACCTTCACATCGGACAATTTTTTTTTTTTCGCGCTCCTCCGACCCCACAGCATTCACCAATTCAATTACGCTCTCCCACTCACTCTTCTTCCATTTTGCTGTTATGCCAGGGGAGAGCGTGCCAAAAAGTACAACTTTGCACTTCTCAACTTCACAGAGAAGCAGCTCCATTTCACTTTCTGTGAAGTTCTTCTTCTTGCACTTTCTTGCCCACCATTCCTGTAAGACTTGATCATGCAGAGTGGAGAATCTCAGGTGCAGAGTTAATTTAAATATGATTTGGGTATTTAAATGGGGGGTGTGGACAGGGAGGGGTCGGGTACTCCAACATGTGCGCTCAATTCCATGCTGATTGGGATGTACAAAGGGAATGTGATGATAGATAGATGAACCTTTATTGTCCCAGAAAAGGGAAATTTGTTTCCACAGCCTTCCATATCATGTTGCCAAAGCACACCATCACACAGAACACAAGCATAACAATGAACAATCACAAACAAATACAGAGCAAGACAGCACTTAACATTGTCTGGCAAGTAGGTTAAGTCAATGCTTGGATTAATGCGTTCGCAAAGGTTCATCCATCCGGATTTTTTATGCTGACTATGTTTTCCGGTTTTGATCGTACGCAAGGTTTTAGGAAATCCACGCAGGTCTTTGGACATGAGGCCCCTGGACTCAAGGTTTGGATCTAAGTATTTAAGTGACTTTGAGTGTGACATGATTGTCGTTGGCAGATGGGCTTTTCTGAGTATTTCAGAAACTGTGGATCTACTGGAGTTTCACACATAGCTCCACCAGGTTAACAAAGAATGGTACAAAAATGGGAAAACATCCTGTGAGCAGCAGTTCGGCTATTTTTTTAATTCATCAGTGAATCGGAATAATCGAAAATAAAAAAAACAGTTGACTTTTTTTTGGTAAAAATAGAAGGCAGTCATTCTTGACACTCCTTGTTCTGTTCAAATGATGTAAATCAATCTAAAGACTGATTGATTAAGAAAATGTGTTGGCGTTATCGATGTCATCATGAACTTTAAGAGAAAGTGCGGCCGACAGCATTATAGGATTTTGAATTTGTGAGGTCTAGACATTGGTGAAAGGTAATGAGGAAAACATTGATGTGAGGGGCTCTGAGAGGCTGGAGCTGGACTCTGAAGGAGGAGGAAGTAGAGCTGTCAGTTTATAGCCAGTATTCTAATAACCATTTAAGCATGGAAGCAAAAATCAATATATTCAAACTGTAAATAAGCATGCAAATATGAAATAATCAGCGGAACAGCAAATAATGGCACCTGAAACAATAAACCACTTGATCCAGCAGAGGGACTCAGCTCAGCCTGTTCAGCTGGACCTCAACAACAGCTGCATCTTGTCTGCTAAAAATCAACAGAAGAAGAAGACACTTCGAGGACATGGAGGACCAGCAAAGCCCATCTGAGTGGACAACAACACTGAAACATGAGGCCACTATGTGACATCCATAGACCTGTTGGTTGAACTCCTACCTACTGCAGTGCTGCCTTGTAAAATGCTTGGCTTTGTGGTGTTGTGTCATCCTCAGTAGTGCCCCCACCCCGCCCCCAGGACTAGGAAAAATGGCCATTGCAGACAAGATTGAAGAATTCATGAAGGGACATGCATTCTTTTTGAAGTGTATGTCAAGTTGATCTACTGGAAATGTCTTGTGTGTGTGTGTTGTGAAAGTGTATGGTTAAAACTTGATCAGCTTTTACTTTTGGGAAATGTAACAGCCTTAAAGAGACTGTGAGGAGTTTCTAAGTAATTACAAAAAAGTCTCACTTTTAGATATATGCCTGATCGTAATACACACTTTAAGATGAGTTTTATAGCATCAAAATAGGTTATCTATAAATGCTATTCCTTAGCCTTCTGGTCGGGTCGGACAGGGCTGGACTGGCCTGGATACTCAACTTCAGGAACAAGACAATTAAAACTAGAGCAAAAAAATTATTTTATTCTTTATATTACACATCTTAGAGCACCGGGCTGTATGTAGTGATATATAGCCGGCTACAACTACGATAATAAGTTTTCCAAAAATTGCTTGTTGTCACACATCAAAAACTACCGCTACGTAACTAGAAAGAGATACATTACCCTGTGGCTTTGCATCCTGTAAGTTGTTGAAAAAAGAAGTTGTAAAGCAACGCAGAGTTCTGAGGAAGGTCTGAGCTGCATTCATTAAAATCACAACAAACACACGCTTTGGCTTGAGTTACGTCTTTGGTGCATTCCAGTTGTAGTCGGAAGTAGGAATTTCTGAGTTCCAAGTAGGAAACTGCAATTGGTACGACCCCGAAGTCGGAATTTCCTACTGGGAACTCAGTGAAACCTCGCCACCCTCGAGTTGACAATGGAAGATGGATGCCCCCAGTGTGAGCAGTTATTTAGCTCCTGTAATAATCAATTTATTTGCACTTCTGACTGGGGTGTGTCGCTCTAGATCAGCTGTATACATTGTATTGCTAGACTTATATTTACAAAAATGCTGCCATAGTGATAATCACATTATTCATACAACAACGCAAGGTGTGCTAACAACAGCTAACAATGGCCTGGTAGATCGGCATGTTTTTTTCAGACTTCAACTGGAACGCCAATAAGTCGGAGATGATGTCACTCCTAGTTCCGGGGTTACTGGAACGCAGCATTACGACAGTCGGCGCGCGTGCTCATGGGTGGCAGAGTCTTTATTTCACTGGTAATGGATTCTTCTCATAGCACCTTTAAGGTGCGTTCACATCAAATGTGACTTGGTGGCAAAGATCACGTCGCTCAGGTCAATTTTGCCTCCGCTGGGTTGCTCATACCCCTTTTCCACCAAGCTGGTTCCAGGGCTGGTGCTAGTGCTGGTGCTAGAGCCGGTTCACAGTTGGTTCAAGTACGAACCGGTTAAGAACCGTTTGCTTTACCACAAACGGGTGCTGGCCAGAGAGCTACGTCAGCACGTCAATGTATAAGTCTGTATACGTCATGCCAGTTTCCCACAACAACTAGCGAACAACAATAAACAAAACAATAAACTTACCAGGCGCTGTGGAGGTTTGCTCCATGGTTGTGTCCTCCTGCATAGACTCCAGCATGGCTGTGGCCGAATTCAATGCCCCAGTAGCACTGCACGCCGGTCGGTCCCCGAGAACAGCATCGAGCAATTTGTAATGCGGGCTGTTAAAACCTGGCCGACCATTGCCACTACGGCCCAGCTCGGTCTTCTGGTCCCTATATTCTTTCTTTATATATTCTTCATATATATATATATATTCTTTTCAATCTGTTTTTCGCTTACTCCAACCTCGTCTTTTTAAAAATGGCTCTCTTCTGTGTTTTTACTCTGCCAATCCCGCCCCCACCCCCTGACGTAAGCGCGTAGCCCCTGACATAACGTGGTTCTTTCTGCTGGCCCAGCAAAGAGTTGGTGCTTGCCAAGTACCGGTTTTGAGAGCCAGCAACCGGTGCTTAGTCTGTGGAAAACCAAAGAACTGGTGCTAAGTCTGGCTCTAGCTCCGAACCAGCCCTGGAACCAGCTTGGTGGAAAAGGGGTATCAGTGACATCAAGCCCGCTCGAGCTTCACTGTGATCACATCGTCTCTTATATATTTGTATGTAATAGATGACATAATTCCAGCTGTATCCTTCTCACTGATCTACCAATCGTAAAACACTGCAGCTGATGCAGATGAGGAAGGACAGGATCCCAGAGAGCCTCCTCTTATGTACTCACTAATGTTCCCACACTGACATGGATTGTCACTCTTGTCTTAGGTGTCATCACACACCCGCACTGATTGACTGTAGCCTGAAAAGTATACATTATTCAACTATGACGACAGCGGGACACAACGTGGTTGAGCATCCAGAGTGACCCAGAAGCTCGACAAAGTCACCCAGGTCATATCCGTTGCATCGCATGAGGGTTAGCCCTGCCCCATTGCGGCTGTACATTGACTTTACATGGAGAGTGGTCACCCATGTCGCGTTCAGTGTGAATGTACCTTTACTTGAAAGTGAAATATATTTATTTCAAAAGATTGAAAAAGTATTGTGCACTATCACATGAGAGACGAGTGCTTTTCGGGTCGCCACGACCGGTAAACATTGAGCTCTGAATGCCCATCACTGAAACCACAGACAGGACTTAAGCTGCCTTTGATTGGCCATTTGAGTCGGCAGCAGAGAAACTCAAAAATCAGTTTTTTGGGGAAGCGGAAGTGAGGGTGCTTAGTGTAACACAAAATGGTTAAAATCCGTCGGTCCAATCAAAGTTTAAAGGACTGATTCCCCTGTCGCATGTCTGAAGAAGCTTCAAGAACATTTCTGAGCCGTGTCGTAGATAGCTGCTCAGCGTGCTCATCCTCGTTTGACTTGGCATGGCCTTGTGTGTCAGATAAGAGCTTGCTAAATAAGAAGGAGCAGCCAGCAGGCCAATCTGCCCCAGGATAAGACAACCCCCAAGGGCCGCCGCCGCTGCTGCCCTCCACGTTGGTGACAAGTTAATCTGGAGAGGGCTGCTCTTCAGCATCCTCTCTGTGTTTGTGAGTAGTGTGTGTGTGTGTGTGGGAGTGTTTGTACTGCACACACTCCTCTACAGGCTTTAAAATCCCTGCTCTGTGAACACTTCCTCACTCATAAATAAACTGCTGACCCTGCTTTACACTCCCCAGACTCATGCAGTCTTTTATGATGAGATGAAGCCTCTGACAGGTCGTTCCATTTGATTGTTGATATTAAAGAGTTTATATTGATCAGTAACTCCACATTATGTGTCATTGAGAGTAAAGAGCACCGGGGTAGGCCTCTGTCTGATCTGAATATCTCCTCATTGATGTTTACAGAGCAGAAACTGATGCTTACTTCCTCTGATGGCTGCATAATCAAATTTGCATGCGTCTTTCTGCACCCTCTGATGCTCCTGTGTGTCTGGGGAGGTGTTAAAACTCACACATTTTGTCTATGTGTGTTTGCATCTCAGTTTATATCCACTTGCTCTTAATTAGTAGAAGCAGCGAGCGTTGCAGTTCTGAGGGGGATTTTATGTCTGTGTAAACAACATGCATCATGATTTAGCGAGGTGAAGGCGGCGCCGCCGGCCGGCTGACGAATCTCACTCATATCTTGACGGCGGCAGTCGGAGGTGACGCAGACTGATGTGGAAGTGATGACTGATTTATTTCCCTGGGTCAGAACACACGAGGGCAGATAAGATTTAAGTGTAAATGTCTGTCCGGATGTGGCACTGTGAGTGTCAGAGATGCTCAAAATAAACGTGTGATTCAGTCTCATTTGTCATCGAAGTTTTTCTTTAAAAGAAGGGACAGAGGCAGCTCCATCAGTCAACATCCACAAGTGTTACCATTTATTCTGCACTGCATTCTGCTCAGTGGTAACAGCAGTACTTTACTGTGCTGGAAAACAGGTGAAGTTCCTTTTCTGTCCACTGGAGGCTGCTTACAAAGAGAGGAGGGCTGTGCTGTAGCCTGTTCTTTAGTTTACTGTCCTAGGAGGTCAAGTTCACATGTAAATGTCCCTTTGTGGCTGTTCTTAGGCTCAACTAATTAGATAATATATCATGCAGAGTGCCACAAGCTAAAATGTTTTATTCTATCAGTGCTGCAAATTTTTCAGCTGCTCGGCCATGATGGGAATCTCCAAATCTGTTACATCCCAAAAGAGCATTGTTGGAGTGGGATCTGGTGACTATGGATGCCCCTCGATAACAGTGGGCTCAATGTCATGTAGGGGTGTAAATCACCAGTTTCATGACGATGCGATACAATACGATATTTGCCAATATCACCAAGTCTGTCACGATTCGATTTCGATTTCGATTTGATACGATTCAGGGGCCTTCGATCGATTCAAGACAATTATGTACTCACTGAACACAATCAGCAACTTTTCACCTGAAGCAAGAAAGAAATACAAAACAATTTTGATAGTTTTATTACTGAAATGTGAAACGATGTGCTGACCTTTGGGTATGGTAGTTTGCAGAGGATTATAACCATCTGTAAGATCTAATCATGTTTTAAAATTAAAACTGGTTTAATGCAGGTAAGGTGCTTTTTTGCCCCCACAGTTACCTTATGGGTCTGATTGTTACTTTGTAATGTTTGTTTATTATATCAAGTAATGATGCAACACTACAATACAAATTATTGAATTATTATTTTAATTTCATTCTATTGACCTCCAACATTTGACCATGCTCTATCAAACTAAAAATGTGTAGCTTTGATTTTAATTAAATCAAAACATTTTTCATGTTCAAAATTAGAACTATTAACATAACTAACTAACTGGACTCACCACCCGTGAGAGGGGCCGTAGTGGTCGGGTGTGATGTGAGCTGGGGGGCGGCCGAAGGCGGGGACCCTGGCGGTCCGATCCGCGGCTGCAGCGGCTGGCTCTAGGGTTGTGGAATGACCTGGAAGGAGCTGGAGCTGGTGGAGCAGTTCCGACTAGATATAGTCGGTCTCACCTTGACACATAGCTTGGGCTCTGGAACCAGTTCTCTTGAGAGGGGTTGGACTCTCTTCCACTCTGGAGTAGCGGATGGCGAGAGGCGTCGGGCGGGGGTGGCAGTGCTCGTCTAACCTAGGCTTTAGGCCTGTACTTTGGGGTTCACCCCGGTAAACGAGAGGGTAGCCTCCCTCTGCCTTCGGGTGGGGGGACGGAACCTGACTGTTGTTTGTGCTTATGCACCAAACAGCAGTTCAGAGTATCCACCCTTTTTGGATGTCCTGGAGGGGGTGCTGGAGAGTGCTTCTTCTGGGGACTCCTTCGTTCTACTGGGGGACTTCAACGCTCACATCGGCAACGACAGTGAGACTTGGAGGGGCGTGATTGGGAGGAACTGCCCCCCCCCCAATCTGAACCCGAGCGGTGTTCTGTTACTGGACTTCTGTGCTCGTCACAGACTGTCCATAACAAACACATTGTTCAAACATAAGGGTGTTCATGTGTGCACTTGGCACCAGGACACCCTAGGTCGCAGTTTGATGATCGACTTTGTAGTCGTATCATCGGACTTGCGGCCGCATGTTTTGGACACTCGGGTGAAGAGAGGGGCGGAGCTGTCAACTGATCACCACCTGGGGGTGAGTTGGCTCCGATGGTAGGGGAGGATGCCAGTCAGACCCGGTAGACCCAAGCGTGTTGTGAGGGTCTGCTGGGAACGTCTGGCAGAGTCTCCTGTCAGAAGGAGTTTCAACTCACACCTCCGGGCGAAGTTCGACCATGTGGCGGGGGAGGCAGGGGACATTGAGTCCGAGTGGGCCTTGTTCCGGGCCTCTATTGTGGAGGCGGCTAATCGGAGCTGTGGCCGTAAGGCGGTTGGTGCCTGTCGTGGCGGCAACACCCGAACCCGCTGGTGGACACCAGGGGTAAGGGATGCCGTCAAGCTGAAGAAGGAGTCCTATCGGGCCTTTTTGGCCAGTGGGACTCCAGAGGCAGCTGACAGGTACCGGCTGGCCAAGCGGAATGCAGCTTCGGTGGTCGCTAAAGCAAAAACCCGGGCATGGGAGGAGTTCGGAGAGGCCATGGAGAACGACTTCCGGAGATTCTGGACCACCATCCGGCGTCTCAGGAGGGGGAAGCAGTGTGCTGTCAATACTGTCTATGGCGGGGATGGTGCGCTGCTGACCTCGACTCGGGATGTTTTGGATCAGTTGAAAGAATACTTCGAAGACCTCCTCAATCCCACCAGCACGTCTTCCAATGCGGAAGTAGACCTGGGGGACTCTGTGGTGGACTCTTCTATCTCTGGAGCTGAGGTTGCCGAGGTGGTCAAGAAGCTCCTCGGTGGCAGGGCTCCGGGGGTGGATGAGATCCGCCCAGAGTTCCTCAAGGCCCTGGATGTTGTAGGGCTGTCATGGTTGACACGTCTTTGCAACATCGCGTGGACATCGGGGGCAGTGCCACTGGATTGGCAGACCGGGGTGGTGGTTCCTCTTTTCAAGAATGGGGACCGGAGGGTGTGCTCCAACTACAGGGGGATCACACTCCTCAGCCTCCCCGGTAAGGTCTATTCAGGGGTACTGGAGAGGAGGGTCCGTCGGATTGTCGAACCTCAGATCCAGGAGGAGCAATGTGGTTTTCGTCCTGGTCGTGGAACTGTGGATCAGCTCTATACCCTCCATGGGGTGCTCGAGGGGGCATGGGAGTTTGCCCAACCAGTCCACATGTGTTTTGTGGACCTGGAGAAGGCATTCGATCGTATTCCTCACGGGGTCCTGTGGGGGGTGCTCCGGGAGTATGGGGTAGGGGACCCCCTGATAAGGGCCGTCCATTCCCTGTATGACCAGTGTCAGAGTCTGGTCCGCATTGCCGGCAGTACATCTGAGCCGTTCCCGGTGGGGGTTGGACTCCGCCAGGGCTGCCCTTTGTCACCGATTCTGTTCATTACTCTTATGGACAGAATTTCTAGGCACAGCCAGGGCATTGAGGGGTTGTGGTTTGGTGACCTCAGGATCGGGTCTCTGCTTTTTGCAGATGATGTGGTCCTGTTGGCTTCATTGGACCGGGACCTCCAGCTTTCACTGGATCGGTTCGCAGCTGAGTGTGAAGCGGCTGGGATGAGAATCAGCACCTCCAAATCCGAGTCCATGGTCCTCGCCCGGGAGAGGGTGGAGTGCTCTCTCCGGGTCGGGGATGAGATTCTACCCCATGTGGAGGAGTACCTCGGGTCTTGTTCACGAGTGGAGGAAGGGTGGATCGAGATCGATAGGCGGATCGGTTCAAGGCCAGCAGTAATGCGGGCTCTGCACCAGTCTGTCGTGGTAAAAAGGGAGCTAAGCCGAAAGGCGAAGCTCTCGATTTACCGGTCGATCTTCACCCCTATCCTCATATATGGTCACGAGCTCTGGGTCGTGACTGAGAAAACGAGATCGCGAGTACAAGCGGCCGAAATGGGCTTCCTTCGCAGGGTGGCTGGGCTCTCCCTTAGAGATGGGGTGAGAAGTTCAGTCATTCGGGAGGAGCTCGGAGTAGAGCCTCTGCTCCTACGCGTTGAGAGGAGCCAGATGAGGTGGCTCGGGCATCTGGTCAGGATGCCTCCTGGACGCCTCCCTGGTGAGGTGTTCCGGGCACGTCCAACCGGTAGGCGGCCCCGTGGTAGACCCAGGACACGCTGGAGAGACTATGTCTCTCGGCTGGCCTGGGAACGCCTCGGGATCCCCCGGGAAGAGCTGGACGAGGTGGCCGGGGAGAGGGAAGTCTGGGCTTCCCTGCTTAGGCTGCTGCCCCCGCGACCCGACCACGGATAAGTGGAAGAAGACAGTACGCTACGGTACATAACTAACTTAACATTGATGATTTGTTTTATTGTGATGGCTGGTAACCATCACGGTACGGTACATAACTAACTTAACATTGATGATTTGTTTTATTGTGATGGCTGGTAACCACAGTTTGTATGTCAGTGTGATCAGACTTTGTTTCTCTGTTTAATGGTCGGTGTGGAGAAGGAATGACACTGAGCTCTCGCTGTTCTACTTTCTGACTATATGAAATTTCATTAATCAGTGCTCTACAAAATCAAATGATGAGATAACTCAGAGCACTTGTGTGATGATGCACTCCTGTGGTGCGTGCAGCATCCTCTACTGTCAGATCGACCGTATCTTACCCGGATACAGCAGAGCTATTTTATGATTGGCCGACATATCTGGCTCCCGTTTAGCTCTGTGATGCTTACAGCATCTTGCTACATGTTCGCCTTCAGCGGTGTTACTCGGTGGGCGCTTCACAATACATTTTACAACAGGATATATCAGGTGTGGCGTGTCAGAGAGTGAAAAGTTTCAAATGTGTGTCTCATACGCTGAATGCGTAAGACTTGAGAGGAAACTTCAGAACGACGCGCTGTTGGCCAGAAACAGACACGCATGTCCAGTCGGGATTTCAAAATAAAGGCGTTCATTAAATATGACGATGTTGACTGATGTTTGCAGTTTCCATCGATGTGATTGGATCATTGCTTAACCAATCGATGTATAGATCTATAGACCAATCCTGAGAAACACCGGAAGTTGTCGAGCCACCATTACTGCGGTGGTATGTCGGGCAGCTGGCATATATATGACTGAGAGTGATCAGGAGAGTGGACTGAACAGAAATCGCTACTTTATTTTTTTATCACCGTAAAAACATGCCAGGATGGTCTGGGAGAAGGTGAGCTGTTTTAGGCTGCCACAACAGTAGTGTCTAACATCATCAATCCAACTATTCATCCTGCTCTCACAGCCAGCCAAGGGCCAAGGGCCCCCCCAGAGCCACCAGGGCACCCGAGACCCACCCCATGGCTGCCAGAGCCACAGGACCCAGACATAGACCCAGAACCCAAGGAGGCACCGACCTGTCCCCCCAAAGGCACCAGGGGACAGCACCAGGGCTTCCAGGGCAGCAGCCCCACCGCAGACAGCCCCCCCCACCACCCGTCCACCCGGCCCCAAGCCACCCTCATCCCCCCGCGGCAGGCCAGAGGCCCCCAGCCCCCCAGGAGCCAAACCCCGGGCCCAGGCCCCCCCCCAGAAGGGGGCGTGACCGATTCTATGTTGAGCCAGATACCAGCCGCAGCAAGGCCAGGTGGGGCACAGTGTGGGCATGCGGCAGTAGGGTTGCGGCTACGCCACTCCCCGCCAGGAGAACCAGGGCCGAGGTGAGTGCCGGACACCGCCGCCCAAGCGCCATAGGGGGCCCCTGAATCATCCCCACAGAGCAGCGACCCACAGGCAGCCACCCACGCCGAGGTCCCCAGCGAGTGACAGGCCAATGGACCCCGCACCACAGGCCGCCGAGGGATGCATGACCCAGCAGGGCCCACCTGCCCCCAGGGCACAACCACGGGTCCCCACCCGTAGACACCGGAGCCCAGCCGCACCCGAAGGCCACCGCCACCGCCCCAGTGGATGGAGAAGGGCTCCCTAGCATGGAGCCGCGGCCAGAAGGGGCCAGACCCCACCAGCCACACCAAGCCTAAAATAGTGAAACACCCCCTGTCCCCCCTGTTATTCTGTATCCTTGTTTCCCGACAAGGATACATTAACCCTCCACCGTGCCTAAGTGCTACTACTCTACATTTAGTGTGATGCATTAAAACTGGGGAGAAGTAGGTCGAGTGGGAGCCCGCCAACTTGGTGATGTGTCTTCACTTAACTTCCATACAAGCAAAAATAAACTCCTTCTTGTGGCCCTAGCCATTGCCAAGAAAACGATTCTCTTAAACTGGAAATCAAGGAAATCCCTAAATTTAGCCCAGTGGAAAAATCTCCTCTCGGAGTATGTCGCACTACTGTACTTTCGATAGTAGTGACGCCATCCACCACAATTTGGTCGTGCCCACAAACCCAATGCATATGTAAATTAATTATAATTCTCAATTACATAGTATATTGTTCTATCCATTAATTTACATTCATTATTTGTATTTTATACGACCAGCTCTCTTTGTGTAACTATCATGTAGCGATTCTCCCTCCTGTTCAGTGCCATCACGTAAGAGCACATGGCTAATTGAATATGCATGAGTAGGAGCTGGTTAGCTTAAGGCTATCCAGGCTCACAGCAGTGAGGACGTAAAGCTGATGGTGGAATAAACAGCAAAATGAAAGCTCTAAACTAACAAACGGAGGACAACACTCAACTTTAGCAGAACCAGAAAGCCCATTTCTCACGGCTGGATGTTAAAGTTTAAGGGGAACGAAGATTGACATCGTAAGTGGGTGAGTAACATAGTTCATATAAAATGTAGACGTTATTTTTTAAATATATATTTGACATGAATAAAATTTTTATCTGTGAAATATATCAAAAGTTTTAGCCCTTAGTTTACAGTACTCTTGTGGTTCTGTAACGTCTGATTACAGATGTTCATGCCGCTATCTCAGACAGCAGGTTGTAGTAGACGCGCTGCTCCACCACCGCAGTACTGGCAGCCGCTGATATTGGCGGCGCCCACAGATCAGCCGTAGTATTGGTCTATATCAATGGATTGTTACAGACCTACTGCCATGTTAAAGAAACCAGTTTGACATGATCTGAGTTTTGAGACATGGAGCTGGAAGTCATGATCAGACACTGGCCCTCGGTGGTCAGCTTCAATACTCAGGTAGGCTGTGGGGTTGAAACCATGCTCAGGTGGGACTAAGTGGCCCAAAGTGAGCCCAGAAAATGTCCCACACACCATCACACCAGCACCAGTAGCCTGAATCACTGATCCAAGGCAGGATGGATCCATGCTTTATGATTTTCACTCCAAATTCTGAGCCTACCATCCAAATCCAGAGCATAAATCCAGACTCATCAGACCAGGAGACACTTTTAGCAATTTTAGGAGTAAAAGCATAAAAAACAACAATGTTACTAACCCTGTTGTTTTCTAGTAATGGTGAATCTAATTAATTGCTATTTCAATTGTACAACACTGTTACCATTACAGACAGTGGAATGTGATGTTATTTTGCACCAGTGTCTAGCAGCTGTCATCCACTATGTCTCAGTCAGCCAGGCACAGGACAGGAGCTGCCGCACAAGACAGCTAGATGTCAAGTTGCCAGTTCCACCTATTATAGATGACGTTAGGCTTTGGGCTTGTTCCAAAAGTGCAGTTACTCATTTGGGACTGTTGTTCCCCCAAACCCAGAAAGGCATCTGATGCACACTCTACCACCAATATAAACTTCATTCAGAAGTTACACAAAGCATTTTCTCTCACTCTAAACATAAATGTAAGTTTGTGAAAGAAGCAAATATGATGTGTTCACCACCTTAAAGAAAACCTTATAGCCAGAATTCTATTTATTTCTAATGTAGCTGTTACTGTTTTCACCATAATAAAGCTGTAAAGGATTAACATGAAACTTGGATAACAGCCTGACTGTGTCTGTTTGGTTACAAAAATCAAGATTAGACAGGCTGGATAATGACAACAGAGGTATAAATAACAATACCCCCTCACTTTCCCTTCTGTATAAAGAAAAGGATGTTGAGTAAGTAAAATAAGAGCCATATAAAAATAAAAATCCAAAGTGAAATTGAAATGTAATGTGGATGAAAATTAAAACACGCTTCATGTAGATTTCTCTTTTGAAAAAGTAATAGAATTTAGCATTAGACAAAAAAGATGGAGATTGCTTGTTGGGGCTTGTTTTTATTGACCTGGTTGTTTATTTCAGTAGAATAATCTGGCAACACTGCTCGATGCAACAATGGGGAGTCCAGAGCTGTCAACTTCTGTTTACAGGATGGGATTACAGGCAGTCCATCCGTGTCATTGATGTTAAAGGCAAGAACATCCATGTGAAGTAAATACTATGTTGCCTTTTTCATCATCTCCGACCACTCTGGCTATTCTTTCCTGACTTCTGGTATTTTGGCCTCAAGTACTGATGCTCACTGTATATTTATGATTATTCACAGGCCTTTCTGGTGATGATGTCATCACTGTATCTGACTACCATTTTGACACTTTGGCTCCATTGCAGGTGTTAGACTGTGTCTGTCTGTCTGCTCAATCATACATGATCTCCTTCAGTCCTTCCTCTCCCTACACATCATCTCAGTCATAAAGGAAATGGTTGGTGTAGAGGATGGCAGTGGAGAGATGTGTTTCAGCATTTTTGGGGGATGCTTTCTGTTTGCCAATACCAGTATGGATCTTCAGCACTGACACCCATTCAGCTCTAAGACAGCAGTCAAAATCTATCCCCATGTTTCTATCTTGCCACACCTCAAAGGCCACAGCTCTGCTCTCCCTTTTTGTCGGTAGCCAGGTTCATTTCAGACCATGACTGATCACCTTCACAACTCAGTTGATCTGAACCAAACAAATTCTGGCCCACGACTTTGGGAAGTTTGTTTGATTTGTGGTGGTGTGAAAGATCCCTGACCTGAAGAATAAGGACAGATTTCTGTCCTCTGTATTGACAGTTCTTTCGCTTAATGGCGTTTTCTGTAATTTCCTTTTCTTTTATTATGTCAGTTTGCTTTTTTCTAAGTATTGAGCTTTCACCAGCTTTAATTAAAGTGATTTTTTTCATCTCACATCTTGGTCCTTTTGCCTTTTTGATGGTTCCCTTGCAGAAACAGAAGAAATAATTGTCATGTTGTGTTGATTAAAAAATCTGAAGGAATTTTAACATTTAAAAGACTAATGTGAGAGCAAATGGAGCTTTACGAGTCCTGTAACATTTGACTTTAAAAAATTGGGTTTTTTGTTTCTGTCCTTGACTGGTGCAGCACTTTCCACTACTGTGTTAAAAAAATCCACAGCTCTTCAGTTTTCCAAACTTGATCCAGACTTTGGCTCCTTTTTTTGTACTATTAAAAACTGCTGTTTCTGTTGGAGGTTGTAGCCAGGTTTTTCACAATTGTGGTCATAAATGAGCAACTCTGCTCTCGCTGGCTTCGATGGACTGATTTAAGGACACTGCTTTTCACATTTAAGGAATTATATTGGTTTGGAAAATCATAATAGAATCAGTTTGATGTGCATGAGGTTATAAGATTTAAAGAATTTCAAGTGTAAACAAGACACAAAAACAGTAATCAGGGATTGCATGCTACACTATATCCAAAACAAAAACAAGTAAGCCACTTTTATTCGGCACTACCTCAGTTCACAGCACAGCCAATGGATTCTGCTGGTAGCCCAGAGACAATATTAATACCAGTGACGATTGCTCTAAGACTGCAAGGGAAGCTCAGCTTCCCCTAAAATGTCCCCCAAAAAAGTGGTGATATGTTCTGCTGTGTGTACATTTCATTGACTACATATGCGCTAGAATACCTTCATCTTTTGTTCAGAATCAGCTACTTATCACAGGTAACTGGAGCGACTAATTCTCATTCATCCCTGCAGCATCTTAGCGCCTTAAAGATCCCATATTATGCTCTTTTTCTGCAGTGTAATATTGATCTTTGATGTCTTCATGAAGCCTTAGTAGCATGCTTTGGTCAAAAAACTCAATAAAACAGGCACAGCCGTATCATCCCTATGCCCTCTTTGAGCCTCTCTGTAGAACACTCCATTTTTGTGGGCGTAACTATATGTTAATGAGCCCCCGCTGAAACCACCCCGCACTTCCATGTCGGCGCATGCGCGTGACTATGTCAGCAGAGCTCCGGTTAGCATCTGTGTTGCTACATGAGGACCGCAGCACTGAACGCAGAACCCGAAAATAAGAGGAACCAGGAGAGAGTCAAGGACCAAGGATAAACCGGGATGTTTCTCAGTGGTCTGTATATAAAGTTTGATTCTTCAATGCTATAATGTTGACGAATCAAAGTTGTTCTGCCGTTCCTCTCCCCCTCCCCCTGTTGTTGTCGATGTTAGCATGTCTGTTAGCAGACGTGCAGTGCTTAGACTGGCGTTAGATAGAGCCTAGTAAGAGCTAAAGTAGAGTGAGCGGGTTACTGCAGAGACGTGAATTAACTTTCACTTCTAAGTAACACTGAAGGGGCCGTTGCTACTGATAGTGAAATAAGACAGAGAGAGGGGGTCTTCTCTGTTGTTGTGATGTGTAAATAATGTCTGGGCTCTTCAGGCCGATCAGAGCAACAGTCTGTTTTACAGAAATAACATTAGTAATGTGACTGACCCATCAGAATACAGCATTTAATAGAGCCATAGCCTTTAGTGACAGTAACAGTAACTGAGAACGTTTACCTGTAACTGAGTAGCCAGCAGCTTTCTGTGAACCTTATTTTAAAAGGTTATTTTCTTTTCTATATGCCACACAGTAGCTGTCTTAAAAACCTCTTCACTTGCATTATTGTATGTTATGACAGCTCTGTGTATATTCTTATACAATAACAGAACATTTCCTTTATATAAAAATTCTCCTGAACATCCTGTTTTCACTCTTCTCCTACATACAGTAGGTGCTCCTGTGGCAATTGTGTGAAAATTCCTACAGCCTGAAAATGTTTGTTGAATGGAGATACCAAAGGTATTGTGAAAAATTAGTGCTAAAAAACAATTTAGTACATTACCTTTCCTGTACTATGTCACTGACTTACCTGTTTTAATTAAGTAGGTCAGAGGAAAACTGCAGGAACTCCCAGTCCAACCATCCTGGACTCTGACTCTGAGTGTGTTTTTCACTACAACATGCATTCTATATTTATAGAGCAGACTATGAGCCTTTACATCTAAGAGGAGTAATGCATAAGTATTTTGATATAAACACTTCCATGACTGTTGAACAAAAATAGTAAAGATTAAAAGAACTGTTTCCTCCATCTCATTTTTTTGTCTTTCTTGTTATTTAATTATTAACATTACATGTAACATATGGAAAACTGAAAACACACAAAACAGTTCATGTAGACTTTTTATTGTGAAAGATATTTTGACATATAAAAACACCAAATGTACCGGCTGGTACGCTAGACATTTTTACATAAAGGAGGTAAAAAAGGCATGAAGAAAGAAAAGGAATTTTTAAACACAAGCCATAGAACCATATTGATAAAAATATGAATATATGGATAAAAACACCTATGACAGTAATTTTCATTTCTGACATAATCTTATCATGTCCAGCCCTTACAGATGCCTGGCCTACAGAGCCTTTGTGAGCTGATGCTGCCTGTGTTGTACTGCAGAGTTTCCTGATGCAGAAGACCAGTATGAGGGGTTCAGCGCTTCCTGGTATTTGGAAAAGGAGCATATGGTCTGGTATTTTCTGCAGCTCCTTCAGGTGTGGAGCAGGGTCCTGGAAAACCTTCCCAAAGACAAGGTCCAACAGTGCATCTGCATGATCTGAAATACAAGACACAAAAATATATGTTTACAAGAAATGGCACCAAAACACCTCACTGCAGTGTTGTAATTTTTTTTCATAGTCTTTTATTGACACAATGTCCTTAAGGATTATATATTCTCAATTCCATTTTGATAACATTTTTATTCCAGTTTCCTTTATCTTTTCATTTCCATGCTATGCCTATTTGCCAATGTTTTTAAATGTGTTGATTTTAATAAAGAATTGTTTAACTTACGGAAAGCTGGCTCTGCTCTCACTGGCTTTGCTGTACATCCTTCCTCCTTGGATTTTGAGAAGCTGACTGTAACCAGCGGTTCACCATCAGAAGATGCTGCCTGAGGTCGACCAGCATAGACACAAGAAAGAAAAATATTTAACCTGTTAGTGCATGAAAACACAAATAATAGCCATGCATTTTTACCTCTTTTGTTGATAAAATGTTTATTTCATGTTGTACTAAAATCTAAATAAATTACATGAGATGTTACAAATAGTTACTGTTACTCAATAGATACATTAGGTATTTCTGGCAAGTGATAATTCAGCTGAGGACTTTTATATTTATCATTTATCTGACTGTATTCATTTGGGGTTTTTTGTGATATTCTTTGATAATTTTGATCAGACACATACCAAAAGTATGTCTCAAATAAGATTCAACAGGCTTTTCAAGGGTTAATGAGTTTTTACTTACAAATGTCACATTATGTGATGCATTATAAAATGTCTATGCCCATATATTGTTAGTAAATAAAACGGGAGGATAATTGAATCAGACATCTTATTTGCCTCCCTCCGTTTTTTCGTAAATCACTGACGTGTTAGTAATTGTAACTTATCCCCAGTCACACAGCTCGTATGACAGCATTCTGTGGGCATTCCTGAGTGTTTAAACTCACAGAAATCTGATTAAATTAGTTTGGTGATAACGACATCTGCAGCGTTAGCGTCTACGTTATATACACTCCCTGTTGTTATCAATATTTACATGATCTGCTGTAACACACAGAAGAACAAAGCCTGATCGTTTCCCTCATCCACAGCTTAGACACGAAATGAGTTTGGATACCTTCTGAGATAATTTATCGATTACATTGCCTGTATTACAAAACAGCGAAGCTCGTTTCTCGTAGCATTACAGGCTAACACAACAGGCTAACAGCTAAGCTTAGCCCCGAGCTAACACAGATGCAGGGAGAGGAGGGCTGTACAAGGAATAATAATAATTATCCTCCAGCTGTTATACTCCTCTACTACTGTGAGAATATTCATACATCTAAACCTGATTAAACCTGTTGGTGATGAGGATGCTGTGGCCAATAAAGTCAGTTATCACATCTACAGATACACTGTTTTGAGCCGACGTTAGCGTATAAATATACTTTCACCTGTTATCAATATTTACATGCTGTGCTGCAAAACACAGAGAGACACAGCCTTCACTGGTCGTTTCCCATGTCCTCAGTTTAGACACGGAATGAGTTTTGATACTTTATGAGATAATTTATTAATTACAATGCCTCAGAGAGAGTAGCAGGCCTCTACTCACACAGCGGTACATCTCACAGCAGCAAAGTAATAGACAACAGACTAATATAATGGCCTAGAAAAGACACGATATGGTTAGAAAACAGCAAAGCTCGTTCATTGTAACATTACAGGCTAAAACAACAGGCTAACCGCAGCTAAGCTTAGCCTCCTGAAGCTAACACAGAGGAATAGCTCTTACATCTGCTCCTCTTCCCTCTGCTGTTAGCAGCTCGTAGCAATTAGCAAAATAACAGCACACAGCATTTGGAATACTCACATTTCCAGGGTCCGAGGTTTGCTGGTGGATGGTTGGCACTGATCCTGGGTTAAGGACCAGTCTATTTGCGAGCCCCTTTGTGTACTGTCCAAAGTTTGCGAAACTGTCAGCCGTTAAGTGACTGGCACAAACATGCACATTTTTTCTTTGTTTTTCTGGCACTTTTCCATCATATATGAACTCCAGCCACTTAGTTTTTAAATCTTCAGAGTCAGGCAGCTTGTGTAAGGAAGTTTGTGGCTTGTTACAGCCCACAACACTGCAGCAGTAACTCAAGCTGAAGTCCGATGTCTCACTGCCGGTAAATCCATCATGGCTGCTCTACACATAGCGATCTCACCAGCAGCGTAGAGAGGAGTGGGTGGGGGTGTCTTCTCCGGTGGACCGATCAAAAAATTCCACTGTGACGTCGGTACAACCTCAATGAAAGAATGCCTCATTAGGGGGCGGGATTTTACATTCACCAGCACCACGCAGCACAGGATTTGTCACTAAATATTACATTTTTTGGGCTGGGGGGAAAGCCATAGACCTCAAAATTTCACCAAAAGACTTAATAAAGTGATTTTTGCATAATATGGGCCCTTTAATATAGTCGGACGCTGAGCGTCTTCTGACTTCGATGGGGAAGCGTAGAGTGGGTTGTTCCACTGTGGAAACTGGACGGTCATTGGATAAACGCTGGGCTTTGTCCCGCCCATCGGACGCTCAGCGTCTCTGGGGGTCTATGAGGCAGTGGGCTGGCCTGGACGCTCGGCTTCTGCATGATGATTGGATGATCTGTCTGAGGCCGAATCCCTTTTTGATTGACTATCTTTTAAGTTTTACATTCAGTTGTCCTGGAGAGGAGCTTCTCCTGTTTAAAGTGGCTCAAGTCTTACACCCACAACACAATGGAACAAGGCCGTTTAAGCAGTCTAGCTCTGCTGGCCATTGAGAGAACACTGGTAAAATCCCTGGAAAAGACACCTAGTTGGTACGACAGGGTCACAGATCATTTTCTTGAAAAGGAACGGAGGGTAGAATTTACATTTAAATAAATAAACAAATTTATGATGAAGGCCGGAAAAAAATGAGCTTCCCCTCCTTGACTGACCAGCAGCCGCCACTGATTAATGCATACTTCTATTTGTTAAAAAACAAGCAATTGATTAAAATGTTAAAAAGTGTCTTCTTACAAAGCATAATGTTATCAGAAAACATCTTTTTTGTTTAAAATGATTTTTTTTTTATGTACCAGAATGTTTAAAATGCATGGATGTAGGAGTGGGCGATATGTCAAAAATATTAAATCACGATTTTTTAGAAATAAAATCACAATCACGATTTTATCACGATTCTTTTTTACTTTGATTTTTTCTAGACCAATTTGCATGTTTGACCATTTTTTCCCTATGTTTAACATATAAAACATGTAAAACCCTAAAAGAAAAAAAAATGACAAAGCCAAAGAAACTTTCTGAAAAGGTTTTAATCTAAATAGTGCAGTTTTAATAAAAAATGTGCAATAATTGTAAACATAAAAGGTAATGAACAACAATATCAACATTATCTCTTAAAGTGCAACAATTTAAAACAAATGTTATCGAACTGCAGTGTCTATAACCTGAGTGAATAATACAGCTGCTTTGGAACAGATTTTTGTTCAGACATCTTCAAGCTTTTATCTCTTTTTCTCTTTCCGCCATGGCTTCACACCACATAACCAAACAGGAGATACTACCATGCACTGCGCGTAATGTGCTACGATTGGTTAGTCGGGTGTGCGTCAAAGTCTCTGCGCCCACACAGACGATCTGACGATCTTTCTGCTTTATGAGATCATCCCCACGTTAGAATCCTTAATGATTTAATATCGTCATATCGCACACCCCTACATGGATGTATTTTCTTTCATGTTTTCAGTCTAAAAGATGTAAATTAATTTCAGAGGTATTTTCTCAAGAGCGTGCCTGATCAGAGATGAAGTTTTTTTGTTTGTTTATTGGCTCAGGTGAAGTGCATGTGGTGATGACATCTCTAGAGCTCAGAGAGGTGAGAGAGAAAATGGAGTGTGCAAGAGTTTTTGTCCGCAAGGAGTTTTCCAGAGGCTATGCATGGGTTACAGTATGTGTTTTAAAGCTGTTCGTAGATTAATAGCAAGGTAACGTGTAAGAAGGTACCAATAAAAGATCTTTTGAAGCCCTTCAGACTCAGGTAACTGCTTGTGAACTATTGTTGGTGAGCAGTGAAGAGAACTTTATTGAGCTGCTGCATCCAGACATCACTCACGCCTCTGGTGATGCTGGATAACTGTTGGACTTCATGGCTGTCTGCCTGCTCCTAACCTGGGTGAGATCTTCTCTGTGGATCAGATATCTCCAAAAGAAACTGCACTTTTTGAAATGTTGTTTTACCCAGTCTTACTGCACACATGCAGAGACACAGTCCTGACCAAGTGTCAGTGTTGCAAATATCTCCAATAGGCATTCAGCAATGCCCAGGAAGCTGTCATGCCCTGGGTAGAGTTCACCCCCAGGGGACAAGGTGCCCATGCACCTGCTGGATAACAGACAGTCCCAAACATGTTAAAACAACGTTGGCTCAGTCCTCTTCTGGACAGAAGTTCAGATTCTTTCCTCAGAAAGAATAATTAGAGCACCTCCTTATACTGCAGGTAGAGCAAACACTTTTATGGTGCCTGTATTTTAAAGAAAAAGAAAAAAAAGAAATCAGTTCAGTTTGACGCGTACAGTAAAAGTTTTATTTGTTTCCAGCGTCTCACAGCATCTTCCTCTTGTTCATTTTTCTGCAGGTTTAGAGATATTTAACCTGCCAGCTGCTGCAGTCTATGATGGATGCGTTGAGTATTATCAGGCTGTGTAGTGTGTTTGTTATGTATCCAAAGTTTTACATGCTTTTATTCAGTGTGTCACAAAGGATGACAGTCATGACAGGATGGAGCCTTGTAGCTCGACTGTATCATAAAATGCAAATATGTTACATTACAGTGAGGAGCATGACTTTTTCATCCACCTCCCTCTAAAGGAAATTGCTTTTTGTTTGCTACAAACTCAGATGCCAGGGGGAAGATGGTGGAGTTATTAGTCTTTGAGATAAACAGTATCTGGAGGTGCAGATATGTTAAAGAATGCACATACAGCTGCTGCAGAGGACCAATCACTGCTCACACTGTCTCCATGCCTCACCTACGCATCATTAAAATCTTCTGTTCTGCCCCTTCGGGACTCCTCATATGCACCTTCACAAGCTCAAAGGCACTGTGATCAATTAGATCCAAGAGAGCACGCTGACATGGGAAACATCAGTTTTCTGTAGGAGCATCTTTGTGTAACATTAAAACACTTTACTGCTTACTTGAGACAGAGACATAACAGAGCATGAAAACAACAGACTGAGTTCTGGAATTAATCATTTCAGAGCTGAAGGAAAATGTACAACAGCTGTAGTTATTGACTCTTAAAGCCCACTCTCTTTGGTTGTTTAAACCAAATTTCTACTTGCAAGTCACCCTGAATTTGTACCTAAAAATACATATTGACTGTTTTAACTTGTGAAGCTGTTATTTATTCTGATTGAAATCCTTATGATTGGAAAAGTTTGTTTGGGTTTGGTCAAATATGTGTAAATGGATTAAGGTTTGCACAGTTCCAACAGCCTCTTAAAAATGGCAGAAGCTGTTTGATCTCATTAAACTAAACAAAAGAATAAAATCACATTGACTTAAACAGGGAATCATTTCTTGTTGACATCACAGAGTCCATGTTCTTTGTCTGCCCTTTAGTTTGTTTATTGTGTCTGCTTCAAATGATACAGCACTTCTATGAACAAGACAACAAGTCTACAGCATTAGGATCTCTTCTGCTCCCCCTGTTTACAGTGCCAGTAGCTGTCCCTCTGCCTGAACCAAATGAGTCTACAGCTGTGACACCATACCATTATTTAATCTTCAGTTTTTTTTAATCTTCAGAGGATTACTTCCAGAAAACTTTTACCCAGTCAATACAAAATTGACCCTATTTTAATGTAATATCTTCTTCAAACTATCAGATGAGAAACAATCACATATATTCATCATCCATCGCAGGTTCAAATGAAGCCATTTTCTTGCTTCTAAATCCCTATAAAGACACATTAATGAGGACTCGCTCTGCTTTTATTTTCTAATTGACAATGAAATTTAGAAATCCTGTTGTCTGAAAGTCACTGGTTGACACGGTAACCAATTGTGATGTAAAATTTGGTAATTCAGTGTTTAAACAGAGCTAACCATGTGTTTTTCATCCACCATCAGTCCGAACTGATCTAATGCTTCTCATGGATCTCTGAATTGTCTCCTACCTCTACCGGGAAGTTGAGTACAGTCTAACACTCATGCAGAGTCATAAATACTTGTAACTTTGTCCATGTGAAGTTACATATATTATGTGAAGGAGTGTATGTGTAAAATGCTAAACAGTAAGTTATCTCAGTTTGTACTTTTTTGTTCATCACAGCAGAGACAGGGGGCCGAAGTCTAAAGCTTGGACAAGCTACACTGATGCAGTGATGTGATCATTCTTTTAAAATATGAACCCTTTAAACTCAATTACTGAGGAAAGGGTTGTTAAATTATTTGGTCTTGTTCCACTATATAGCCCAACAATAAATAGTGCATAGCTTGGTACCAGTATAGCTTGGTGCGTTGAGTAACGCTGCTACTGAAATAGGAAACATTTGGGTAAAAAGCAATCACTAAAATTTGGTAACGAAACGTAGTTCCTTTTTTAATGCAGCGCAACATTACTTTTCCCACAGACAGATCTGATCCGATGCTGCCTTTTCAGCTGCTCGCACAGACACGAGCAGCGTTGCCAAGTCTTCTTGTTGTAAGCGCCTAAGGGCCGAAAATCTTGTGAGTCACGGCCGCGGGTTGTGGTTTTTTGGGCTTGTTTCTAGACATGAAGTTTCTTCTTGGGGCTCTTCTGTCTGTGTGAATTCCCCTGATTATCTTCCAGCTCCTAACATAAAGCAAAACACGACTGCGGTAGGCAGTTTGTCCACTTCCTCATTTTCTGGTTATCATGCACGCCCCCAAACACACTCATGCACATGGCGCATGCTCCAGAGCCAAAGTTGCCAGGTCTGCTTATTATAGTCTTTTCTTGAATAGATACTTAGCGCTGTGAGATTGAAATGTAATGTAGAGGAAAATTAACACACTTAATGTAGATTTCTCTTTTTAAAAAGTAATAAATCACATTAGGAAAGGAATAGCTGGAGTTTGCCTATTTTGGGCTTGTTTTTATCGACCTGGTTGCTTATTTGAGAAGCAAAATGTGGAAACACTGGGCAGGAGCTCTCATTCCACAGTTTATATGACATGATTTTGTAAAATAAAGAGCACAAAAGAAATAACTGTTATGTTCTCTGTAGTAGATCTTTTTGTAAGCCTTCACATTTAGGAACAGATATGGGATCCTGTCTATGATCAGGCAATGTGAACGTAACATAAAAGTAACGAGTAACATGAAAGTTACTTTTCATAGAGGGTTACTAAGTAAAGTAATGAGTTTCTTTTTTCAGAAGTAACGAGTAATGAGCAAACACTACTTTTTAAAAGTAACTTCCCCAACACTGCAAATGATACGAACATAGAGCAACTAACAGTCCTTCGGGAATAGGGCATTAGGACTTTAGGAGACTAGAGAACCTCTAGCAAAGCATTTATTTTTCCAGCTGTCTGTTAAAGGAACACTCCGACTATTTTGGACCCACGCCCTTTCCCTATCATTGACAAAAGTCAGACAAGCTCAAAAATACCTTTTTTGTGTCTCTGCGTCCAGTGGCTGGTTCCCAGCTTTTAGCATCGTAGGTAGCTTAGCTCAATGGCTGGAAGTCAATAGGAGTCAAAGCCGGACTTACGAAAGTGGACAAAATACTCCTTGCAGTGGTCCAGTGGAGGGCGTATTAGCACGTGAAGTAAATCCAAATGGTTATAAAACATTTTAAAAGACGTGTTTTCTTTCTTAAATCCATGAAAATAACGTTTTGATAAACACAGAACTGCGCATGCGCAGAGCTCCGCGGACCGGAAGCAGCAGCCGGACTGACTACTGCGCATGCGCAGGTCTGCGTGTGTATAAAAACGTTGTTTTAACGGATTGAAAAAAGAAAACACGTCTTTTAAAAGCTTTATAACCATTCTGATTTACTTTAGGTGCTAATAAACCATCCTCTGGACCATTGTAAGGAGTATTTTGTCCACTTTCATCCGCTACTTCCGGTCCGCGGAGCACTGCGCATGCGCAGGTCTGTGTGTGTATCAAAACGTTATTTTAACGGCTTAAAAAAAGAAAACACGTCTTTTATAATGTTTTATAACCATTCTGATTTACTTCAGGTGCTAATACGCCATCCTCTGGACCACTGCAAGGAGTATTTTGTCCACTTTCGTCAGTCCAGCTTCTACTTCCGGTCCGCGGAGCACTGCGCATGCGCAGGTCTGTGTTTATCAAAATGTTGTTTTAACGGATTTAAGAAAGAAAACACGTTGGCTTATTAGCACCTAAAGTAAATCAGAATGGTTATAAAACTTTTAAAAGGCGTGTTTTCTTTTTTCAATCCGTTAAAACAACGTTTTTATACACACGCAGACCTGCGCATGCGCAGTAGTCAGTCCGGCTGCTGCTTCCGGTCCGCGGAGCTCTGCACATGCGCAGTTCTGTGTTTATCAACATTTAAGAAATTTAAGAAAGAAAACACATCTTTTAAAATGTTTTATATCCATTTGGATTTACTTCACGTGCTAATACGCCCTCCACTGGACCACTGCAAGGAGTATTTTGTCCACTTTCGTAAGTCCGGCTCTGACTCCTATTGACTTCCAGCCATTGAGCTAAGCTACCTACGATGCTAACAGCTGGGAGCCAGCCACTGGACGCAGAGACACAAAAAAGGTATTTTTGAGCTTGTCTGACTTTGTCAATGATAGGGAAAGGGCGTGGGTCCAAAATAGTCGGAGTGTTCCTTTAAACTCAGACAACTGCCCAATCCCACAATGTTAACAAACTCTTAATAGTATTACAGAATCTGGATTTGGTTTCAGTTCACCACCAAAATCAACCAAACCACAAATAAAAGCATCAAAATCCAATCACTATGTCCTGAATTATTTTGCACACAAACACACAAAAGCTGGCAAAAAAATCTTTAGTTGAACTAGCAAGGCACAATTAATACAATTAAAAAAGCACAATGAAATTATTTTTTCTGGACTGATGTGGACCAGTGCTTGACTTGTGTGAAAGCTTACATTTTTTAAAACTCCAATGGCAGAAAAATCCTCACGCTGATCTTTCCCATCAGCAACATTAACAAGTGATCACATTGTCACATTATTAATCCCAAGGTCACGCCGAGTCCTGTCGCAGTATTTAGTTTGAAGTCATCCTCTGACACTTGCTCGTGAGCACGTCTCAAACTCCACCTCTGTTTCCAGGTGAGCAGCGGCCTGACCAGCCCGGGCTGCAGATGTGCTAATCCTGATTCAAAACTCCTCAGCTTGCCCTCAAACCTCATGGCCTTCCCTGCACCAGCTGGCCCCTGCTCACTGGTCCCCACCCCCTACCTCCCCCCTCTCTCTCTTTCTTTTTGTGTCTCAGCAGTGAGCAGTGTGCAGCCACTGACCCTAATCCCAAACTGCTGCTGTCACTTCTGCTTAGCCGCTGCTGCTGATTACTCTACAGAGGGATGCCATGAAAAACCACTTTCTCCATTTTCTCCGGCTCGACACATGCAGCAGGCAGCAGATGAAATGTGATACCAGGATTTCAACAACATACTCTGGATTTTTTTTTTCTTCTTCTATCACTGCTGCTGCCACTCTGTGCCCTCACCCCCACTGTGCTGCGTTCACTGACAGCTTAAACTGCATCTGTGTTTGTGGTATGACAATGGCAGCGTATGAGGCTTGCAGGTGTGGAGTTACTTTCATTTTCTTCTTGGCAGTTTTGCTTTCAGGCTGTCGCAGTCACCTGCATTTATGTCACTAAGAAGAAATCTTTTCTAAAAGTGTCTTTAAGCGTGTAGGAGCTTTCAAAATTCTGAAACCACTGTTAAGGTCTTATGTCAAAAGATAATGCCATGTTTTGTTTTTGTTTTTTTCAATGCCATTTAGTGCAGGGGTTATCAACCACGTTTTTGGGGGTCTAATTAATATTTAATAAGTCCAATGCTATCATTTTTCCTGAACTGTATGCATGTCTTCATCTTATAAAGTGAGATCAGTCCCTATTTCCTGTACTGCTACTTGCCACTTTGGACAGTTGTAATATCTTGGCTACTGCAGCTGTCAAGTTTTTCATCACCAGTATTGTTGTATGTATTCATTTGTATGTTCAACAATTCATATCATGATTCTGTACCCAATTGCTATAGATTCTTTTGGAATACATTAACATACAGTATTTGTGGACTAAATAGTAATTAAGGCATTACTTTATTATAAACAGCATCTAGTTTTTTCATTTATGACATTGTGAAACATGTTTGATGACGTTTTATTGTGATTTATTGTCTGTTATATTGCTTCAAGAGGTGTTGGAATATGTTTTAATGGACACAGAGTGGCTTTATATTTAAAAGGGCAGAAAATAGAGAGCTTCTGTCCTCCATGGAGCTCATGTTTTAGATATTCTCACTCTGTTCTCCCTGGACTAGGAGAGGAAGTCCAAGAGGAAGAGGAGGGAGACGTGTTTGGATAAAATTTATTTTTTTCATGAATGATTTTGTCCTCCGCAGGCTTATGATACAAAAACAGCCTACGAGAAAGTAATTAATATTGTAAATCAAGTTTGCCCAAAAATTTTGAGAACTGTTGTCCAATATAAAAAAGGGTTTTAATAATTTAAGGAGAAAGGCCTAAAGAAAGCTGTCAGATCAAAGAAGGCAAAAGGGCGGCCCATCCACCGGCCTCACGACGAGCTCAGAGGAAGACATCGTATCCTCCACCTTCTCCATGATAACCTTGTAGGGCTTTGGTGCAATTTAAGTTGGGTTTATGAGTAAGGCAAAAATATTTTTCTTCTGAAACAGGAGAACGGCTCTCATCCGGCTCCCCCCTTCTCCAACCAGCAGTCCAGGCACTGATATAAAAATAATCGGAGACGCACTGAAGTGTTTTTTTTTTCTCATGAATGATTTTGTGTATCGGATGAAATTATCATTGTGTGGGGTGCGCCAGGCTCTGCACCACCCTGCGCTGTGCAAAAGGCCTATCCTGTCCCAGAGCGATGCTGAAAAGCTAGTCCATGCTTTTGTTACCTCTAGACTGGACTATTGTAACTCTGCTTTCAGGCTGTCCCAGCAAGTCGCTTAAGACTTCAGCTGGTCCAAAATGCTGCAACGTGTGCTGACTAGAACGAGGAGAAGAGACCACATTACTCCTGTTTTAGCTTCTCTGCATTGGCTTCCCATTAAATATAGAATAGAATTCAAGATTCTTCTCCTCACCTATAAAGCTCTCAGTGGACAGGCACCAGTCTATCTTAAAGACCTTGTAGTGCCGTACAACCCCTCTAGAACATTACGCTCCCAAAATGCTGGCCTACTTGTGGTACCATCAATCTCCAAAAGTAGTATGGGAGGTAGAGCCTTCAGTTATCAGGCTCCTCTTCTCTGGAACAATTTACCGACCACAGTTCGGGAGTCTGACACTCTCTCTACTAGGGATGGGAATTGATAAGATTTTATCAATATCGATGCTGTTAACGATCCTGCTAATCGATCCAATTCTTTAACGATTCCCTTATCGATTCCTGCAGATTTCCCATGTGAGCAAATGTTGGTCTGATTTTCGTGGCAACAATGTCAAACACATCTCACAGCATGTATAACTGCCTCTGCAAATTGCTGGTGTGTCCACTTACTTAAGGTTGTCTAGTAGGTGCAGTTAGGATTAAGTCACAATTCTGATGCTTCTGAACCCTGTCAGTGGATGGAATTGATAAGGGAATTGATAAGCAAAAAGATTAATGATATCGATTCTTTGATGGAGCTGTTAACGATTCTCAACTGGAATTGGTTTTCGATTCCCATCCCTACTCTCTACCTTTAAGGTTAGACTTAAAACTTTCCTCTTTGATAAAGCTTTCAGTTAGGGACCAGCTCATAGTTTATAAATTAGTTCATAAATTAGACTCAATTTATTGGGGGGGGGGGGGTCTGGCACAATGGGCTCTATCACTCTCTCTCTCTCTCTCTCTCTCTCTCTCTCTGCATCTGCTTTTGCCCCGTTTGTTTGCTCCTGTACTCGTCTCTGGCTCTTGTCTTGTAGGTGGCCTGGGATCCTTGGTGGAGACTGCCTGCTGCTGTGGAGTCATGAAGCCTCAAAACTACAATTATAAACATGACACATAGTTGGCCATTTTATTAGGAACACTCCATTCCCATTATCATTATAGCTGTTCATGTAGACATTAGCATGATCTCCATATCCATGATCAATACATCTACAGTATCTACTTTTATCACCACATAGGCATGAGGTCCCTCTGAAAATGGGATGTCACATCTCAAGAGGCCTTTAACAAATTTATACTTTACGGAGACAAATATGGTTGGGATGCACTTGTGGTCTGGGCACCCATGAGTTCGTCACTACCATAAATTCTAATTTTCAGTAAGAATATCATTGATTATACTTCTATAAAATGATCACCACTACCATTCAGACATGAGGACCCTCCTGAAAATGAGATGTAGCATCTCAAGAGGCTAACCTCTAATAAATCAGAAGACAGGTCTATGGTTCATGGATCTGTCCCTAACTTTAGTTATTATTCTAGTCCACTTGTCTCCTCTTACTTCCCTTCCTTTGCCCTCACACCCAACACAGCATTGTGTGGATTTGCTGTTCATCATGAGACTGGGATCCACATTCAAGATTTCCTGCTGCTTAACAGAAGGTTTTTTCTTGCCGCCATGATGGAGGGATTCATGATTGGCTATATGGATTCATGTTGGGTGTTGGATATATATATTTGTATATATATGTATATGTGTATTCTATATGTATATATGTATCTATGCATATATGTGTATCCATAAAATGAAGAGCTTTATGCTCTATTGTAAAGTGTCTTGAGATAACACTTGTTATGAATTGGCGCTATACAAATAACGATTGATTGATTGATTGATTGATTGATTGATTGATTGATATGTGCTTTGGACATAGGTCACAAGGATTACAGGAGGGAAGCAAAATATATGCCTACCTCAACAACCTTGTCCCTGTTATACAGATCTACTTAGAGCGGTCCAAGGACATGGGTTTTGACTATCACCTGTCCAGAGCATCTATTGATGCACTGATGACCCTTCTCAGGAGGGAGAAGAGCCATGGCTGGGGGCAATATATGGAGGTCCTCCTGGTGGTCTACTGGCTGGCACATGGACTGTCTCACAGTGTTGTCTCCCGTGTTTTTGATATGCCAAAGACAACCATCTCAGGCATATCCATCCGATGTGTGACACAATCCTGACTCACCTGAGCAAAGTGGTCCACTTCCCTTCACTGGCACAGTGTGTTGAAGTTGACCATGGCTTGGATCACCTTGCCAACAGCCCAGCCTTCAACCACTGTGTGGGAGCCATTGATGGATGCCACATCTGCATCAGGGCTCCCCCCGGTCCACATGCAGAAGATTTACACAACAGGAAACTGTTCCACCCTGTGCAGCTGCAGGCAATCTGTGACAGCACTGGCAAATTCCTGGACATATTTGTTGGCTACGCTGGTTCAGTCCATGACACCAGGGTGCTGAGAAATAGTCATGGTTTAGTTTCAGTTTTGTTACCCACCAGCAGGGGTATACCCATGTCTGGCTGCACCAATCACCATCATAACTCCATACCCTGAGCAAGTGAGGGGAAGAGTGGAGGCACGCTTCAACGCTCAACATGCAAGGGCCCAGGGCATCACAGAGAGGGCCTTTGGCATGATGAAGGCACAGTGTCGAGGGATATTCTTCAAGGCCCTGGAAGTGGATCACACCTTTGCTCTGAAGGTCATCGCAGTATGTGCAGCGCTACATAACATCTGCATCACCACCGAGGACACCCTTGAGCCGGCTGAGGATGAGGATCCTGTGCCGCCACCACCACGACCACCACCTGTGCAAGGGGATGAACATGGAGGTCAGCACTTTAAGGACGGACTGGCAGCACAAGTTTCAGCCCCACAACAGTGTCCCTCGCCTCTGCGAGAACATAATTATTTCAATTGTGAAAAAATGGCTTTTGTGTTAAATTTTGTTGTCAGTCAATAATCCAATACAGTGTCTTAACATTGTGGTTTGCACATTAATAGGTCAAGAACCTGCCTTCTCTTTCACAGAGTTTGTAAATTTATATTTACCTACGCAAAGGAGGTTGTTTTCGGGAGTGTCCGTCCGTCCGTCCGTCCGTCTGTGAACAAAATAACTCAAAAAGTTATGTATGGGTTTTGATGAAATTTTCAGTAAATGTTCAGCATGGGAAAAGGAAGAAGTGATTCAATTTTGGTGTTGATTCGGATCACCATCTGGACGCCATGATGAAAAATGTGACTTTCGTGAATAACTACTGAACTAAAATAGATATCATTATGAATTCAATCGTTAATGGTATGTTTTCATGGTCAAGGAATCTAAATATTTACATGAAATAAAGGTAGGAATAATATTTATAGTGAAAATCACAATATGGGTGACGACTGTGGCACTGGAGGAGGTCTGCGCTCTCCCAGTGCTTTTCTAGTTATTACAGTGGATCTTTCTGTGGCTGTATTAGGTAGACCTGTGCAAACAACTACAACAGCTCTACTATAAAGTCTGTCTTTATGTTTATGGATCAGTCATTGCTATTTCATTCTTTCAGACAATTGAACATCTCTGTTTTCACTTGTTTTATTAAACACAACAGGACTCTTTTTTTTTTTTTTTAGCAAGTTCTGCAAAGATGGCCAGAAAATGCTTGTTCTGCTCTTACAGAGCAGCATCCCCAGCCTCATCTTTTAGTGCCTGTGCTCTTAGGAATGCCAACATGCCCCCACCCCTCTTTGGCCTTTTAGTGGTCGGCTGGGAGCTGGTGGATGATGTGGACTCATCCTCACTTTGCTGAGGTTCCATCAGCAGTCTGGCCATGGTCTGGCACTGAGCATGAGGCAACAAGGGTGGGAGGCTGAATAGATGGCCTTTCCCCAAGTGTCTCATGCATGGCATCAAACCATGGCCAGGTAGCTGCCGTTGCCTCACCCCTGTCTGTGCCTGTGGGTGGATTCTTCAACTCCCATTAACACCATTGTTAACACAATGACAGTGAAAGGCCAGTTTGGGCAGAATACATTAGTGACCAATAATAGAATAATGTAAGTACTACTATACCTTCATGAGGCAACAAGGGTGGGAGGCTGAATAGATGGCCTTTCCCCAAGTGTCTCATGCATGGCATCAAACCATGGCCGGGTAGCTGCCGTTGCCTCACCCCTGTCTGTGCCTGTGGGTGGATTCTTCATTCACATTAACACCATTGTTAACACAATGACAGTGAAAGGCCAGTTTGGGCAGAATACATTAGTGACCAATAATAGAATAATGTAAGTACTACTATACCTTCAATTTTGTAGCCAATGATAATTGCTTTTGCCTAAATTTTTTAAGAGCTAATCAAATGTGTAGGTGACTAATTAATAGGCATTTAACAGTTCCATATAGAAAGTAAGTGTGAGCCTGTTTTTGGATTAAACAACATTATGTCCCCAGACATGAGTCCACCACAGTGCTCAGTCATCTGTTTGCTTTACCTTGTATTTGGTTTTCAGGGTCCCACTTCTTCGAGGCCTGTATGAGTGTCACCTGTCCCTCTAGCCCAATTTCTTTCTTTGACCCACAAATACAGGCTACTTACTCCCAACCTGATTTGGCCGCATTCCTCCTCCCACTGAAGAGATGCTCAAGTCTTGCCTTTTTTAAGGCAAGCGTGTCAGCGTCTGTGACTACAGTCAAATTAATTAATGATCTTACTTAAGGTCGGCAATAAATCGACACTCAAATGACAACATGACTAACGCACACTGATCCTATCTTACACTAAAACACTAACATGAACTTGATAATTTTATAACAGTAGCACCACATTCATAGTTCGAGTAAAAATACTGCAGCAGTTCTACTATTTATGTGTTCATTGTTCAATGTTAATGTTTCCTGAGGGTTGATGGTCAGTGAAGGGACCAGGAAGGCGGGGCAAGTGGGTCAGAGTTCAGAGGAGAGAGATAATGTGTGTGGTTGAGCGAGGAGAGAGTGAGCCGAGAGCAGCAGGTCTAGAGTTTGCTACTGAGTGTGTGTGTTCGTAAACTGAAATTGTTGTGGTTGGCGTGGTCATGGTGACTGTTCAGCATGGGAAAAGGAAGAAGTGATTCAATTTTGGTGTTGATTCGGAATGGTATGTTTTTCATGGTCAAGGACACTACAATACTGTTGAGAGTTCAAAACATATAATGTTACACATATTAGCAAGCTATGGCATAAGATGGACAACGCTTCATAATCAACAGTAACTGATATGGTGGTCTCCGTCCCTTTTTGTTCATGTTCCTTCTTCTTGTGGTTTATTCGTTTGTGTTTGTGAATGGTTGGTCACTTTAAATATTGTTGCCACAAGGAATTGCGGGACTGCATTATCTCTTTCCTTTTGTAAAGGATGGTCAGATGTACCATATGCTAAAGGAGATTTGAAAGGAAGCATTGAATCTCCTTTCCTTTGCGTCTAGAGAATTTGAACAGCTCTTATCATGGCTTAACCTGACAACCCAGAAGGACAGCTCCAAATACCTACCACAGAAATATTTCACTGGTCCATCTGGGTAGGAGCCCTTTGAATTTGTTTTCAGGGGCAGAGCATTAAAAAAAACACAAGCTTGTGATTGGACAATTGTTTGGCTCGTCACATTCATCACAGACCAATCCACATCAAGCAGGGTTGCCTCCTATAGTGTAGCATACATAGCGGCTAATGTAGTGGCTAATGGCTAACAACAGTGAGAAAAAGTTCATGGAGATTAGCCATGGCAGCTAACAGCCGCTGACAGCTAACAACAGTTAATAACCATTAGCCGTTAGCCGCTAACTTAGCTGCTAACATCTAACGGCCTTATACAATCGTCTTACACTAAATTATATCACACAGATGATTCATTTAACACTTACATGTGACATGAACCTCGTCAAAGACAATGCCTACAAATAAACTCCTGAGAAGGGCAGATTTTGCCAAGTTTTACTAGGTAGCCATGAGGACAATAGGCGAATCGGGATGTCCATTCTCAACTTCCGGTTGTCGTCACGTCCGCATCCTGCAGCTCCCGCCTCTCTTCCCTGATTGGGCCGTTAAGACTTCAGCCAAGTGATTTCATTGGACAACGGAGGCTGGCAAGACGGACCTGCAGGGTTTCAGAATCAGGCAGGTCTGTCTGCTCTGCAAGGCTAATCATGGCTGCCACTAAGATACTTCCGGGTCATTTCACTCAGTTAGGAACCTTCCGAGGCAAAAAAGACTTTTCAATCGCAGCCTCTGATCTTCTAATCAACTGCTACTTAAGCCTCCTATGGATTTGTCACAGTGCCAGATGATTCCTGCTTCTACTGGGGTATTGTTGGACATCTTTAGTGCTTTCGCGCATTCCCTCGTGTTTTCCTTGTGCTGTAGTTTTGATGTAATCTCTGCAAACCCAGCTACGTGCAGCCACACTCTGGTTCCTCATCTCCCTCAGCTCCCCCTTATCCACTCACCCTTTTCCCCTTACTCAGTAAATTATACATTTTACTCCTGAACTGGTCTATAGTTATTCTTTGGGTCCTCGTAAACCTTATGGAACTCGCTCCATCATAAACACAGCCTTGCTTTAATTTAAATATTGCTCCTAAATTAATCTCATTTTCAGTATGAATGTTTAAAGACGGTCCTGTGAATCAAGCTATTTTAGCTCAGTTTACCTTCTTGACATTATACATATGGTGTGTTTTGATCAAATAAACGTATCATCAAAACCATGGCAACTGTCTTAATACAATAAACAATCTGTATAAGTGGAATGCTTACTCTAAAGACTTTCATTCAGCTCCCTTTTCCTATTTAGTTTGTGAAAGTGTGAATCTACTGAGTATGCAGTATCACACAAAAGTAAGTATACCCTATGAGGGGTGTACTAACTTTGTGAGCTACAGTTTGTGTGAATGTTGCAGGGAGCTCTGTATGGTAAGAGCTGCAGGCTGCAGAGGCATGTAGAAAAGAAGCTGGTGTCCTCTGATCCTCAAGCATCTTGAGGTAAATTTTCTGAGTCACACAGTCAATTCATCCACTTTCACGACATGAGCATACACCGACATCAACAGGTAACTTGGTCCTCCAGTCCCCTTGCTTCATTCATCAACTTTGGCAGCAGTTGTTCCCTCTTGTGAAGCCTGCAAACCGTAGCTGGTCCAGGACATACTATAGGCTGTGCCATGGACTGAAGTGGTGCCTAGCAAAGCAGCTTACAAGTGACAAGGCAAGTTATTGTGCAATCACCCTACATTGTTTTGTTGCTTGTTTTCCAAAACTATTCAGATTAGTAGGAGCCATCAGCCCCATCTGCAGAAATACAAAGCTCTGGCTTCTGTGCCGGCTCTTTTTGTACAGGAGCAGAGCTGATCTTTGTCACTGTGGTTCATGGTCAAGTTATTACCATGCTCTTCATACATCCCCACTCCAAAAATCCAGAGCTCTCCCCTTTAGGTCTTGAAATGTCTTTCCTTTTAAACATAATCAAACAGTAAGAGTGTGATGATGCTGAGGGATCAGACAGACAAGGATCTGCTCGGTAAACACTTGAAAAGAGTTTAATTTAACGAAGCTCTTCATCTGAAAGGAGCTTTACTCTGTTGACTCTGCTCAGCTGAATCTTGGAAACAGGAGAAGAAGAAATGAAGGAAATTAACGTATGTGGAAGTGTTTCTATGCACGTCAGTCTTCAATCAAGCAGGCAGGCTGAAAATCATGTTTTTTAGTATTAATAAGCTTTTGAGACAATTTGTGCTGAAAAAACAACAAATGCTTAAAGTACTGTCTTAGCTCCTTTGGTCTATTCACAGCATCCTTAATCTCCTTTTTTCACTCAATCTGTCCGATCCTGAGAAGGATCAAGGAGGGCTGACAAACTAATAAGGTGTTTACCTCATGGATCATGAGTTGCACAACCCTCCTGTGTGTAGTTTGTGCATCTGGGTCCACAGTAAAATTGAAAAGAACAGCTGATGTCCCAATGATGTCATCATGACATCTAATCCAGGCAGGATGACCTTAAATGATTCAGTGCTCATGGTCGAAGCTTGTGGTTTGTGATCATGCAGCACATGAGCATGTGCAATTATGTCAAAATGGGGGGAAAAAATCAGGTTTTAAACAGCTTGACAAATAACAAAGAAAACCATCAGAAGATGTTAAGACTCTAAAAGTCTGTTCTTTGAGTTTTAAGACTCCTAAGACTGTGGTCAGACCAGCTCGTCCTCTGAAGTTACTGCGTCAGCTTACACCCATACTTTTCACAGTTGTACTATTCCAACTTTACCATGCCCTCCACAGAAGTTGTCGTCGCCTACTTGTGTTTTCAGCTGTTCAGGGCTGCGTAACATTTAAATATTAGCGATAAGATTCAATAAGGTAGTTTTCAATGATTTAAAATGCTGTTTATGAGCCCATGAGGCCAAAACACACATGGGGAAATTTGCCCTTTAATTTCACCAGCCATCATGTGGACATGGCCTCAGTAAAGGTTGGAGCTCATGTTTTTGCCCCACTGTGCCGAAGATATTACATTTTTTTGTTTCACAGCAGAGACTTACAGCCTGCACCCCACTAACACCTGATTTGTTCAGCAGAGGTAGCTGCGAGTCAACTGGACGGCATTATTCATGGACTGCTTCTGTTGCTGCAGGACTGTTGCTCTCTTCTTGAAGCCAGAATGTGTCAGAACTCTGACTCATCTCTATACTTTCTCACACTGGAGGCCAAATGCATTCAGCCTCCCGCTGAGGCTCACCTGGGGACACAGAGGAGTCAGCTCTCCCCTCCGCACCTCCTTTATTCAGTTCTGATGCGTGCTACCACATCGCTCAAACCCTGCGCATTGATCAGGGGAGCAGCACAAACTTGTTTAAGATGAGAGAGGAGAGTCACCGATGCACCAGCTCTCCAGCTAAATCTTTTCAAGCCTCTGTGTCACGACTGCAGAGCACAAGGAGGGAGAGTGAGGATGTAGAGAAGAAGGAGAAAGAAAAAGGTTTTAAGATGGGGTTTGCTGAAGGAAGTAGCTGAAATATACATCACAGCAGGCGGCTCTTTTGAGAACCCACTGCAGTCTCTGGAGGTGCCGGGGTGGGAGGATTGGAAACGCGCTCTTTAGTCACAGAGAGATGAAACTCAAACACCGCTCAGGAGAGAGATGGCAGGGATATGGCACAGGAAGCTTCCTTAATGCAGTGCAGTGTTAGGTGCCTGTGTGAATTTCAATCATGGCTCGGAGAAAAATTAATCAGGGATGTGGAGGAGCTCCTGACAAGCCATTGGTGGGGGGGAACATCACAGTACCCTAATGACAGGACCAGGGTCAGACAGAACGCTGAAGATTGAGCCAGTGACTCTGAGGGGGTACGTAACCTGACACTTCACACCCGTGTAACTTCTTATTTACATGCATAACTGATCAGCAGTGTTCGGCACGTTACTTTAAAAAAGTAATTAGTGCAATCACCCTACATTGTTTTGTTGCTTGTTTTCCAAACTATTCAGATTAGTAGGAGCCATCCTTCATAAATGTAATTAGTTACCAGGTAAAGTATATTGATCCGCTACTTTTTTGAAAAAGCTTTTGCTGCCTGAGCTGTGTGTCTCCGTCTCAATGTCCTTTCTTGTTGTTCCCTGCCTGCTGTGGCAGCTCTGACATCATCAGTTCTCCAACGCAGCGCCGCAGCGCGTGCAGTGGAATTTGCCTGATAGACTTCAATAAGAGCGATTTCAAGGGCGCAGCACTGCGTTGGTGAAGCGCTGGCACCCGCCAAGGTGCTGGAGATTCACTTTTATGCGTGGCCGCTTCCAAACCTTGTGAATTGACTGTCGTTAAGAAAGCACCAGACAGGAAATCAATGTGTGGAGTATCTGGAAGTTTCAAAATAAAACACAATGCATGGACTCTCAAATGTAAATTTCCCCAATTATTTGTCATTACGTCAAAACCGGAGGCACGAGCATCAGATCAGCAGTCGGTCAGAGGGTCCCAGAGGCAACACGACACCATGGGCAGATAAAAGTGAATTGTAGAGGTACAGAAATATATAACATTTTATACAAGACACCAAACATCTTTTCTACAAAGATATAGACGGGTAGAAGTTGATTAAATCACAAAGTTTTAGCATAGGGACCTTAGAGGAGCGAAGTGAGGTGTTGTCTATTTATTTTCTCAGTCCATAACATGCTTTATGAGTGTGTGACATCCCTAGTCTCATGAGAGCCTGTAGCGCTCCGGGGATCAGTCCTCCTCCTTCAGGGCGGCACACCGCTTTCAGTGTGGTTTGTCTGTCAGAGCAAGACCGTGGCGTGGTTCCTCCGTGTGCCGTGGAATATGGGGGGTGAGGCAGGTTGGATAACATCTACTTGACATCGGTGCAAAGTAACGCACCACATTTCACTGTCAGTAACAATAACAGTGTTGTAACGCAAAAGTAATTAATTAGATTACCCATTACTGGGAAAACTTAATGGCATTAGTAACACCTTTATTTTTAACGCCGTTACTCCCATCACTGCTGATCAGCCAATCACCTATCAGCAACTCAGTGCATTTCTGAATGTAGACATGGTCGAGACGACCTGCTGAAGGTCAAACTGGGCCTGAGTGAAGAGGAAAGGTGATTACAGAGACTTTGATCATGACATGTTTGTTGGTGCCTGATGGGCTGATCTGTCAAAGCACAACAATCTCTAGGCTCTATTTAGAACGGTCTAAAAAAAGGGAAACTATCCAGTTAGCAGGAGTGGTTTGGTTCGAAGGGCCTTGTCGATGCCAGTGGTTTGAATAGTGATTCAAATAACCACTGATTAAAACCAAAGGTATGTAGGAAACTAGACCAGAACACAAAACATGTCAAATCTTAAAACAGATGGAATACAACAGCAGAGAACCACGTCTGGTCCCATTCCTGTAAACTAACAGGAAACTGTGGCTACATTTCACCAGTTTTTGACAATAGATTGTAAAAAAAATGTCTCCTGGTCTGATGAGTCTGGATCCCTACTGCAGCATTCAGATGGTCCAGTCAGACTTTGGTGTGAACATCATAAAATCATGGATCCATCCTGCCTTGCATCAGCTGTTCCAGCTGGTGCTGGTATTGTAATACATTGGGGATTCTTTCCTAGCACACTTTGGGGAACATCTTGTTTAAATGATTGGAAAATGCTAGACCTCGTGATTCAAGTGGACAATGGTGTGCTTCTTTAGTTTGCACCTGACTTTGAATTTTTGCATTTCCCCAACTCAATCCCCTGCAAAGCAAACCATTTAATAATTCAGTCCAAACCAAAAATGTCAGGTGTGAAAATGCCCTGATAAAGGTTTCACACAAGGTGCATGAGGCCCATAAGTGTGCCTGCTCTGCTCTGGCACATACATACTCCTTGTATGGCATTACAAGGAGTATGTATGTGATGTTGTGGCTATATCTCCCTTGACAGAAAGTGTAATTGGACAAGTCGTATCTTTACTGTGGCATGTTCTGCGGCTGTGGACATACATACCTGCTGGATCAGGGTAAATATGGCTCTCTAGTTTTCAGTTTGTCTGTTCTGGCTGAGACACGGCTTGTCAAAATAATAGTCAAGCCTCCTATTTAATGAGATTTCTTACCCAAGACATGCAGCAAAAGTTGGCAGCCTTAAAGCTCTGACCTGATAACACACTTGCTGAAGTGAAAACATGAACACTCACTGCTGCTGTCACACTAGTCAAATGCATGCAGCATGAAACAGTCTTTGAATCATCTGAGCTACTTTGTTATTATCAACCTAAAAGAAGTAAAGAAGTTATGAGATGGTCTTATTAGCATCATAGGAGAAATTGTCCAGCCCTGTTTTTCCTGCCTCATTTCTACTGAAGTCTTTCATTGACTGACAGTCTTCATATGAGTGGTGTATATAAGGACACATGTGCCTCCTCTGTCAGTGCTAATGTTTGTTTCTGTGAGTGTTGGTAAAATGCCCTAGCTGCTCTGTATTCCCGACTCCCTGCTGTGTGCTGCAGCGGCTCCAGTCTGAACTGTGACTCATCACAGGCTTTAAGCAAGATCTCTGAGGTTAGATACAAAGGATTCAGACAGACAGAAAGACAGACACAGCAACAGATACAGTCATAACAGGAGCACGAACACCAGCTCCAAACTCACAGCAAAGTCAGAGCAATTCCACAAACATCACTAAGAAAATCCAACTGAAGAGTTAGCTGAACACGCTGAGGGGGAGGAGAGATGCACAAGCTGCTGCAACATAGCTGCCTGACAAGGCAAACTAACTGTCTCTGCTTTAAATTCTGCTGCTTCGAGACACCAAACACCTACAACGATTCATTTGTCCACCATCAAAGTCCTGCTGCCTCTGAGCTTTGGAGGCAGAGAAAGGAGACAAACAGACCAGATGGCACGGTGTCTTTATCACACAGAATGCTTGTTTCATAAACAAGCTTAGATCCTGATTCCAATTTGAGCCCAATTACATGCCAACCACGACAGGAAACAGATCTCAGGACAGATTAGAGGTCACTGCAGCTCAGCCTACGATGGACACGGAGAGCAGAGATGCTGCTTTTACCCTACACATGGTCAGAGTCTGAGTCATTGTTCATGCTGTGTGGCTGCCTCAGACAATGAGCAGGAGCTCCAATTGATAAGATTAAGTGTTAAACAGCCTGAGCTGATAACGCTGTTGTGTTTGATTGTGTGGAACTGAATGACTGAAGGCGGAGCGATAACAGCTGCAGAGACTGAGAGAACACTTCCTCATCATTGCCTGATTATGTCCATATTAACCCTGCTTGATATGAGAAATCTGAGATAACACCGCTCAGTATAAGGATGGAGATTCGTATAAACAGGTGTCAGAGGTTGAACGAGATTCTGAACCTCAAGTTTCTCCAATGATGCCAAACAGGATCCTGATGCTGATTGATAACTTTCGTAAAAACTGAGCCATCAGTGAGTGACTGTGGGAGTGAAGGTGTGAGAGTGGGTGGATTTGACGGATAGTGTAAAAGCATTTTGAGAAGTCAGGAAGACTAGAAAAGGGCTAAACAAGCTCATGTCCATTTACCAATCATCATGTTTATTAAGACTTACAGTGAAGGGGTATTTAACATATTTAAGATAATAGTTACACTTAGCAGGGCCTTTGGGTAAATGCACTTATTGTATGGTACAATTAAAATTACTGTATATTAATTAGTTAACATAATCTAATGGGTTTTACAGTCAGTTTGTGATGTTTGTATATTTTATCAAGCAATGATGCAACATAATAAAACAAATGATTTTTGTTCTTTTTGTTATTATTGACCTCCAACATTTAACCATGCTCTTTCAAATTAAAAAGGTGCAGTTTTGATTCTTATAGCCAAACATTTCACATGTTTTTAGTATAAGTATTTACTTAACTAAACATACTAAACATTAATGATTGTTGTTTTAATGTGATGCCTGGAACATTGTGTGTAAATGTGTTTAATGGTAGGTGTGCAGGAAGAATAAGAATAAGCTCTTGTAATTTTCCTTTTGTACAATAAGTAATTTTATGATTCAGTAGGCTACAAAATCAAATGATGAGATAACATACTGCACTCATGTGATAAGGCACTCCCCTTGTGTGTGTGCAGTATGCATCCTCCATGGTCAAATCTGCTGTATCTTACTCAGATGCAGCAGTGCTTTTCTCTGATTGGCTGATATGAAACAGTATGTTATTTTTTTTTAACTTCTTTTTATTGGGGTTTTTCTTTCCAAATACAAACAGAGAGCAAATCAAATACATTAATAAAACATAAATCATGTACATGTAAGTAAACACAAATAATCATGATTGCAATTCAGATCATAATAATAAAATACTGAAATAAAAAAATAAAATAAAATAAAACTAACAATAACATAACACAAACTGGAGGATACCATGCATTTGGGCCCTGACCAGTTATTTTTTATTGGGATTACCTTTGTTATAATAATCTATAAAAGGATGCCATATTGAGTAATACTTATTTACCTTTCCTTTCAGGGTATACTTTATTTTTTCCAACTGTATGTGTTTCATTACATCATTCATTAAAGCTTGATAAACTGGAGGATTTTTTTGTTTCCAGTTCAGCAAAATTATCCTTCTTGCCAACCGTGTCACAAAGAATATAACATTTGGTCGTTTGATAAAGAGAGCTCCAGATCAGCTGACCCAACCCCAAACACTGCAAGAACTGGGTCTGGTTGGACAGGTTTCTGGGAAATCTTAGAAAAACTCTGAAATATCCTGATCCAGTAAGTGGCAATATTTGGGTAAGCCCAGAACGTATTTGCCAGTGAGGCTGGAGCCAGACCACAACGATCACAGAGAGGATTCTCACCAGAGAACATTTTTGAAAGTTTCAACTTTGATAAATGAAGCCTGTGTAAGATTTTGAATTGTATTAGTCCATGTCCTGATGAAGAATGTACTCGATCCAGAGCTTATGTCCATTGGTTTCCTGAAATGTTAACTGCAAGGTCTTCCTGCAAAGCTTCCTTCAAGTGTTCAAGTGTGGCTGTACAGTCCATATGTGCGAGATTTTGATACATTTTCGATATAGATCCTTTTCTTGACGGCTCAGGTAGGAGTGCAGAACTCATGACACGTTCAGGGGGTCGACCAGGAAAGGAAAAACTTCGTGCTTGCAAATATCTAAAGAAGTCGCCATTATGTATGTTAAATTTTTCCTGCAGCTGATGAAATGTCGGAAATATACTATCAACAAACAGTTCTTATATAGATTGTATTCCTTTCAGATGCCACTTGTTAAATGCATCTGAAAGTGCAGTATGTTACTTTTTGATTGGCTGATTGGTTGTTGATCTCATTGACTGGGTCAAGTCAAGATCCATTGATGCTCAGAATGCCTTGCTACAAATTCCAATGCATGTACAGTAGTAGCTTGGTCAGCGTTACAAAATACATTTTCATGTGTGAAAAATACCAGGTGTGGCGTGAAAGTGGAAAAACGTTCAACTGAATGTGTCGCACCTGAATGCGTGTGACTTGAGAGCCCTGATTGAGTTTTCAGCTTGCTTGTTCACAAAAGTGAATGTCTACACAACACTTTGATTCCCATCACAATGTATAGAATTACAAAAAAAAATCTGAAATGAAGCAGCGCTGGGGTGATGGTTTGGCGGAGTGGTTAGCAACCAGGCACCCCATGTATTTACTTCTGCCGGTCCAGGTTCGAATCCCGCTTGTGACCAGTTTGCAGAGTGTCTTCCCCTACTCTCTCACCCCCATTCACAAGCCTATCCGCTGTCTCTCTCCTATCAATAAAGGCACAAAATGCCCAAAAAATATATTAAAAAAATAAATAAATAAAAATGGAGCAGCGCCAGCAAACAGCATGTGTTGGTTATGAAATAACACACACGCACACAGTAACGTGTAAACACATAAAAATGGCCAACACAACATGGTTTGTGTGGTTGGAGAGAAATGTTTTTTCTTGTGCAGCATTTCTATGGTCATTGTTTACAGGGAGATATGTCTGAAAATTATGCATAAATATTTTCCACAATTTACATGTGTTTTAAAAATCCACAAATATATAATCAATTTTCACTTTAAAAAAGTGTGTGTGCATTTATCATGACTTATCATTTCTAAATCTTACATTTTGCTTGTGAATTGTAAAAGTGCATTTGTGGATCAATCAGCACAAACATTTAATTTTTAAACAAGTGTCATACAGTTTTGAAGAGATCTACACAAACCAGTAGAGAATATTCACGTGTGGAGAATCCAACTTCTCCATCCACTGGGCGTCAGTGTTGCTCTCTCTGTATAACGGTGGCTGACAAAGGCAAACGGTCTTCAACGGGTCTTTGCAGTTCAACAAGAGGGATCTGGAAAATGTCTTTTATATGTATACTATTTAGTCATTTTGCATACAGTACCCCAAAACAACTGCAAGAGGGAGATGCTGAAAATTCATGACCAGAGGGATGGACTAAAACCTATTTATAAGCCGGAGATACACAGGAGAATACTGACTGAGAGGAAAGCGAGATTCTTCGAAGGAAGTTAGCAAACGTTTGAAGAGGAGAATAAAAATGTATGTTCTCCATTGTGTCTTCGCTGTTAATCTTTTACATCTTTTGCAGTTGTTTTGGGGTTTTGTATGTAACATGTCTCTTTGGCATTTGTTATGCTAATTTGTCTGTTCATCATTTCTGTGTTCGCATCATTCTTTTTTTTTTTTTGGTAAGTTGTCTTGCTTTCTGCAACCATCACTAAAACAATAATCATCTCCTTACTGTGTTAAATGCCACAAGCCATGAGGGTAAGGAAGCTCTTTGTTGGCTTGGATACTGAGAACTGGATCCAAGGTTTGAAGATACAAGGAACCAATAAGAGACATGAATATGGGTTCCACTTTTTGTAAATTATTTAACCTCAGTAAGAATACTGCTGTTCATTAAAGCTTAATATATCTTCAAGGACCTGCTGTGCCTGCATCGCAGTGTTTTGTGTAACTAAACCCCACTATAAACATAATGACAGCACCTGCAGAAAAGATCTTTGTCATATCATTTTCAATGCCTTACTTCAACCAAAGTATTTACTTGGACACAGCACTGATGTGAGGAAATGCGCCATGTTCAGATGTACATTGTAAACTATTACACCTAATCCAATGCACAGGTGGCAGTTGCATTTGTGTTCTCTTCACACACTGGTAAAAACCCAGTTGATCTCGTGATTTTATTTCTATTCAGATAAATTAATCATTTCCAAAAATTTTAGAAATATATTCCTCAGATATGAGTCCACAGAGTGATCCACTAACCCCTGCTTACTGCAGAGCTCACTGTAGTGATGAATGAATGAGGAGGCGGGGTGTCACTGTGCAGTGAGTGGGAATCTTCCCCAAGGATTAAGGGGTTAAATCTGTTTGACACACTAGGCTGTATTTAAAGCAAAATTTATTTCTGGATATCCACAGTAATTTTGACTACATGCTGGTTTCATGTTGTTTTGTCAAGATGTCACAAATTCTCAAAATAATCGTATCTAAGTCTCAAAAAATGTGTAATGGGAATATTAAGAGCCAGCAGGCTTAGTTTTGTACAGCTGCACACATGGACAAAACTGCTGGTTCCCTTTCGTTAAAGAAAGAAAACACACAATGAGCAAAAGTAAGAATAAACACAAATCCACTGAAAATTAACTAATAAAAATCAGACTTTATTTGTTTAATTGTGGTTTAACATAATAATTTAAAAAATTAAGGAATCTGTCCTGATAAAAAATTATGTTACCCCAAGAAAAGATTGAAAAGAACTTAACCATAGGGACATGCCCTGTAGTATCACAGGTGTCTTCAAGCTTGTTTGATATTGTGATACCACACTGAGCATGGACCACAAAAAGCTAAGGAGAGAGTTGTCTCATGAGATTAGAAAGAAAATTCAAAGGCTATAAGACCATCTCCGAGCAGCTTGGTGTTACATCAGCATCAGCTTGCACCATCCATCACTGTTTGAATCATAGTGGACTTAATAAAAGATGACCAAGAAGGACACCACTGTTAAAAAAACAACAACAACAAAAAAACACAACAGGATTTTGACAAAATTAATATTTAGCAGCCACAAGGCATCTGAGAGAATGTCCTTTGGACAGATGAGATCTATTTTCACAGACACAAAAATGAAACATACAAAGGAAATGAACGCTGTACCTACTGTGAAACGTGTAGGAGGCTCGGCTATGTTCTGGGGCTCCTTTGCTGCATCTGGCACACGGAGACTTGAATCTGTGCAGGTACAATGAAATCTCATTCTGGGGGGAAAATGTGGAGTGAAATGTGCTGCCCAGTGTCAGAAAGCTTGGTCCCAGTCACAGGTCATGAGTCCTCCAACAGGATAATGACCCAAAACACACAGCTAAAAACACCCAAGACTTCAGAACAAAACGTTGGACTATTCTGAAGTGGCCTTCTGTGATCCTTGTTCTAAATCCTGTTGAACATTTGTGGAAGAAGCTTAAACATGCGGTCTGGAGAAGACAATCTTCAAACCTGAGACAGCCGGAGCAGTTTGCTGATGAGGTTTGGGCCAAAATACCTGTGGACAGGTGCAGAAGTCTAATTGAGAGTTACAGAAATAGCCTGGTTGCATTGTTTGCCTAAAAACGGTATGCAAAAAAATGTAATTTAAGGGTACCATCATTTTTGTCCACATGTATAAGCCAGCCTGATATTACCTGAGAGGTAATTTATGTTTTTTAATATGTTGTAGTGCAAATCGAAATGGGGGAGTACTAAACTTAGTTCAGCAGGAACTACAAATGGAAAAGACCCATTAGTATGCTTGAGCTGTGAAGAAAGAACATTGGAGAAACTGTCATCTGGGCATGAGCAGGATAATCTGAGCTCAGGAGTCAGCCATTATTGTTCTAGTCCTCTGTCTTAGACACTGACTTGAACCATAATTATTTTGTTGCTTCTTAAAAGCATACACCACCAGGCATGATTCAGTTAGTGCATTCAATGTAAAAAATAATTGTCTTCTTAAAAACATAAAAAAAAACTACATTAAAGCACTGAGCTACCAAAAGAGACTGTCGACATCTGCAAAGTTTACAGCAGAAAGCGGTGTTTGTGGTCCTCCAGGGGAGTTTCATTGAGTGTGATATCAGATAAAAACCATCAGAACAGGGACCAGAACAGCCCAGATGCTCTAAAGTGTGCATGTTAACATGATTAACAACTGCATTTTTCCTTTTCTCTGAGAAGTCACATCAGACATGTGGAATTCAAAACAACTTTTTCTGGCCACATTACTAACCTACAAATGAACAGCAAAAGTCACCCAGACTTTTTATTGTTTGGTGTGTTGGTTGAGAAATGAACTCTGCCTGAACAGTTAGGATCTGCTCCATGTGGTCTAAAAAGAACACGTCCCTGAACCACAGTTTGCTGTCCATCTTACCCCCTCAGGTTTCACTCCTAGGTGTGAACCCTCCTGTTAGGATGCTAAGATCTAGCTCTGTTCTGCAGTCTTTTTCAGCTTTCCCGTTAAAATTAGTGGGTAAAGGTTTTTCCATGCGGGTAAACCTGCCGACCATCAGCCAGTGACTCCTTTCCCACTGCCAGCAGACCCCGGGCTGCCAGAAGATGAGCTGTGTAGCTGTTTTTTTTTTTCCCTCTGGTGGGTCAAGCTGACATAACGAGCATGACGAAACACATCCAAGTAAACAATGGAAGCCATGGACATGGTGGTCAACTGTTTTCTATACTTTGTACTTTTGTCCCTCTTTAAAATATACAAACTTGGTGCAGACTGAACAACATTTGAGTGCTGGTGATACAAAGGAAGGGATTTTTTTTGCCAGGATATCAAAGAGTCGTAGAAGTTACAGACAGAGGAGAGGAGCCCAATACTATGCTATAGGCATGTTACGCCAGCGTCATCCTGTAAACTTGTGCATTCACCCGGGTACGATGCTCTCCCTGAGGACCAATCGGAGGCAAGCCGATCAAAACTCATGTCGCTTTCAGGGTCAGTGAAAGGGGCATTTCTCTCTCTGAACTATGGCGAGAAGGGGACTTAGCTCTCTCCCTCAGCTCCTTCTCAGCCTGCAGATAAAGACATTGAATCTCTCCAGTCTCTTCTCAGGAGTACAACCTCAAGACTTTTTCTTCAGTCCTGCTCAATGTAGACTGTAGTCCCACATTCCTACTACCAACAACGATGCAAGAGTCTGCTTTAAGTAACAGGAGTTCCCAGTCAAAACAAGAAGAAGCAACAAGACAGAATTAGTATCAAGCTGCTAACTCAACGGACAAAGGAGGAACCAGTGGTCTACAGAAACAGAAGTTGAAGAGCCAGACAGGGCTTGAACCCACTGGGAATCTGCCATACCTGCAGTACTACACTTTACAGAGCAGAACCAAAAAGGGACACCTTTTCCTTCCATGGACTTGGTTATGTAACTAGGCTGTACATAGTGAAGCATAGCACGGCTTAAAGGTGTAGTCAGCGATCTTCTAATCATCTAATCTAATGCAGCATTTGTCAAAATCACCGTATTTCTCCTCTCCATCCACAAGATGTCACCACTGACAGCATGTTGAAAAAAAAATCTGGTTTCAATACAGAGCCTTGGCTCTGAATTTCAGCAGGTAAACACTGTGGCTCGGGCCGAGTCACCAAAACAGGGTACATCCCCCACATCCAGGGGGCGATCATACCCATGCGCCGATCAGACAGAGGGGGGAGGGGGAGTTGTAGGTTGCATAGTGTGCGCAGTTAGCCTAAGAGAGAGATACAATAGGTGAAGTAGCAATGGCTGAAAAACAGTCCAAAAGAAAAAGGTCAGAGGAGTGAAAATTGAAAAAGAAGGGCTATGACCAAAGAGCGAAAACCCGGGTCAACATTGGTGTTGCTTTCCGACGGTGGAGGGAACTCCACCAATTGAAAGACCTGAAAACGGATGCGGATGTTGCCGTCTTTCTGCTGGATAGGTAAGCAACATTAGCTTTGTGGTGCTTCACATAACAGTAATAGCCGTCGGGCATTCATCTTATTGTCTAATCTGCCAGAATGTACTGTTGTCGTGAACGGCAGTCGAGTTGTCTGACAAGTCGGGGTTATCTTAGCTACGTTGGTCAGCTACGCAGTGTCTACGGCTGTTTCCATGACGATGCACGTCCATAAGCTTTTGGGGGTGGAGCAAGGGGTGAGGTATGAAGGGAGAGGCGGGTCTAAATTTGTTTATCAACAACTTCTCCACTCGCTTTCTCCCACATCGCTGACTACACCTTTAACACAGGACTATTCGGTTTCTACAATCACTGCATTGATATATTGAGTATGTTCTTTAAGCTTTAAGCTATGGCTAACTGCTGTGTATACTAACGTGGAAATTTCATAAGGAGACGTCAACCTGAAACAAAGAAACCTCTAACCACCACTCCCCATGTGGTCTTGGTTGTAAAAGCCTTTGAGCCATGCAGTGTTAGGACACCCATTAGAGGCATCCATCTCGCCTTTTTCTGCCACACACACACACATAGGATTTTGTTCAGTTGAATATTATGTTTTCATTTTTGGTTTTTAATAAATGATTTTGAACACAGAGTCAGTTGCTGGTCTGTTAATGTTGCATAATCATTAATCTTGCCCACCTCTACTCTGTAGAATTCCAAATCCTTCAACTTTGACCGACAATATATTTAGTAACTTGGTTGTTATTGTTAAATTAATTGTAAAACATGGTTCCAAACTGAAATTAACCTTTATGAGACTGACTTCATAGATTAGCTATCATCTCCCTTTATGAGTGATTCACTGAGGTGGATTTTATGCAAATTAAATCCCATCACTTAATGTAATTAATTATTTCTGATAGCCAATATTATGTGGTTCCGACAAAATCCCTATTAGTCCTGGTGACCCCCACCATGACACAGTGAGTAGTTTTCTAGTGTTCATTAGTGCACACCACTAACCAAATAAAAAAACTGGTTGATAACCTATCAAGCATGGTTAATGTTGGCCTTGTGGAGAGTAAAACAGAAACAAATATGATTTAATCATCTGGAATAAGACTTCAAGCATTAACCATCAGTGCTGGAAGAGTTAAAAATAAAAGGATTTTATTTTACAGGATGTCCTCTTTAAATCCTTCCTTCAGGATGAGCAGCAGGTAACCGTATCTCACTGACATATAATCATCATGTTCAACAACATAATCTCCTATAGTGCCTAAGCTGACAAGAGTTTAATGTCAGAATTAACTTAAATATCTGTCCTCTCCTCTTTGCTTCTACTGATTTTCGGTTTTAGTGGTCTGACTTCATTTTAATGTGAAGACATTTTTTTTTTTACGATTGTCTGTAAACCTGCTTTTTGGTTACAACAGCATGTCCTACCTTCGTCACCATACCAGCATAGAAGTGTCCACATTTCTGTCAGTTAGGCGATGTTCACTTCTGAGAGTACCAGAGTATTTAACACTGTTTCATATACTACAGATATGTAGCTGCCAAGCTGGTGGCACAGCCCTTAAAACGTGCCATTAGGATGTCATATTAATTAGCTTGACTTTGACAGCAGTCATTAGGAAGTGGAAAAACTCAAATGTGCATGCAGACTGCTGTTTATATAATAATAATGATAATAATAATAATAACTTTGTGCAGCACTTTTAAAAAACAGATGTTTACAAAGTTTGACAAGCAGACAGAATTATACAAAAGAAAACTGCTAGTGGTTAAGGACAAGTGCTCCCTGACAGGTGCCTAGTTTGGAATTGCTTTTTTCCCCTCTCCTCTCCTGTCTCCTTTTCGGCAACCCCTGGGAGTGGACGCTGGCATGACTGGTTGCTGCTGCTCTCTGTTTTTTTTTGTTGTTTCAAATTTTGTAAAGGCATCATATTATTAATATTATCATCATTATTATCATCATAAACAAAAGCTCTATTAGAATCAAAGAATAGACCTAAGCACAATAAGAACCCAAGAAGACAGCATCAAACCAACAGTGCCTTGGAATGGAAAAACTTGCATGGCTAACAGAAATCAGCTCCTCAGTCCAGTTCGGCCATCTTCTTGGCCTGATTGGCCAGCGGTCATATTTATTAATGACAGCTAAGCTAAGCTACCCATCCACTTGACATCCTCTGTAAATGCTGTCTCTTGCTCCCCTCTTTCCATGCTGGTTTTGCTCAGATTGGGACATGCCAGAGAGACTCTTGTGCCACGCCTCCTTCCATCTCAAGCCTCTTGCTTCCTTAGTGTGAGGCTAAAGCTTTTGGTTTTGATAACACAACATGCATTCAAATGTTATAAGTATGTGACGGTTGTACTTAGGACCCAGAAGCAAGCAGTTGGATGTGAACAATGAACAGTCTTTTATTGACAGCAGATTAAGCACAGTTCAAAGCGGGATTTAACCCGCACACTCAGAAACGACTGGTGAGAGTTCTTTCAGGTGAACCACAGAAGAGACGTGCAGACCTAGGCTCACCAGGTGTAACACGGGGAGAAGGCTGTGGCTTGAGCGGAGATCGAACCTGCGACAGCCGACTTCGTAGACGGGCGCTCTCTCGACTGAGCCAAACGGGAGATGAACAGAGACTCACTCAGTCTTTTCAGGAGGAAGCTGCCGCTTGAGCGGGGGTTAAACCCGCGACAGCTGGCTTTAACGATGAGCCCTTCTCAACTGCGCCACAAAGAAGATGAGCCAAAACAGGGATTCACACAGTGCAGCAGAAGAAAGGCTGTAGCTTGAGCGGGGATCGAACCCGCAACAGCCAGCTTCGTAGACGGATGCTCTACCGACTGAGCCACAAGGGGATGTACAGGCAGGAGCTCATACAGTCTTTAAACGAGAAGGCGGTGGAAGCTTGACTCACTCTCAGACGAGCAGAGGCGTTCAGGAACACTCAGAGAAGGGATTCAGGCCAACTCACATAGTCGAGGACAGGCAGGGATCAGATACCAGACGGATAGCACAGCGTAGGACAGGTTGGATACGGCGTCAGGAGACAGGCAGGGATCAGATACCAGGCGAAGAACAGCGTAGGACAGGCAGGACTCGGCAACAGGTGACAGGAACCAGATCAGTTACCAGGCGGAGAACACAGCGTAGGATAGGCAGGACTCGGCAACAGGAGACAGGAACAGGATTGATAGCCGGGGATTCAGACAGGATGCAGGACAGAAGCTAGTCGATACCTTGAAGTCAAGCCGAGGGTCAGGTGTATGAGGCAAAGTCTGGGACGAAACTTGTCGGCAACGGGTGATCAATCCGGGAAACAAGTCTGGAGTTCTCAGCATGAGTGCGAAGACAGTCTGACACTGACTGAGTGTGGAGCTGGAGCTTTTGTAGGTGGCTTGATTGCAGCAGACGAGGTGCAGGTGTGAGCAGAAACACAGGTGAGGTGAGTCTGGACTGATTACACTGCAGCACTGGAGGCAGACTGGAGATGATACTGAGGCTGAGACTGAGAAAGTAAAAACAACGGGTCTCCTGTAGCACTTTGCACGCACATTGATGATGGTTAAAGTTTTTTACTGTGGGGTTACCTTCTCACATTTAGACACTTTAACTCCCATTTACATGCCACTGACACAGCAGGGGGAGCAATTTGGGATTATGGCTGCATCCATGCTGAAGTTGGTGTTTTTTTTAGAACTGAGGTTTCCTTTCTCTGTTTTCAAAAAAAACAATCCTGCCTTGTCCAGATATTTGATTAAGTGTGGTTTTTTGAGACATTGCAGTGCAGTCCTGCATACAAATAACACATCCAGCCAATAGTTTTGACTGTAAAGGTAATGCTCTGTGTCAGTCATCAACATGACGTAGATCATGTGACCTTCAATAGGCTTCTTCACTGGTGACATCCTCCAATTCACATCTCTAGTATAAAGATTCTGTTTATTCTTTTGTAATGCGTGGTGCTTGAATGACTGATGGTTTTCTTACCTTCATCAGCTTTTTGTTTCAGGTCCCAACGCTCCACACGCTGCTGGCTCACTGTCACCATCAGGGTTTACTGGAACACCTGAATGAAAGTGAGCCGTTGGTAATGGGATTAGAAACACCTGCGCTCAGTTGAATCATCTGCTGAGAAAAAGGTCTGTGCTGACAGTTTCTGTGGAGCACAGCAGCACATGGCTCTCAGCTGTTTGTTTGCAAATCCAGCTCTACAGGTGAGACAAAAGAGCACTGTCCTCTCATTTAAAATAATAATACGTCAAATATTAGCACTGAATTGTCTGAATTGTTCCCATAGATCATATATATATATATATATATATATATATATATATATATATATATATATATATATATATATATATATACACATATGTGTGTATGTATTTTGTAGGTGAGTAACAGCATATCCTGTTGCATTTCTAACATTTTACAAAGATAGTGCAGATAGATACAATAGTGTAACAGTTTGTGTAGTTGTTATGACTTCTAGAGTCTCTAGATTAAGTTGTAATGTGCAAAGCCAACGGTGGCCGATGAGGGCAAATAGCCAACAGCTGCTTGATGCAGTTCAGTAAGAAGAAAACACCTGCAAGAGTAGAAATGCAACAGAACCAAGTACAGGTACAGAAGTGCTCCAGGCCTAGGTCTGGAGCAGGGACAGTGTGTGGAAGAGACTGCAGTCATTTAAATTCGCAGTGCTCATTTATTTGGACATTTACGGTAGATGCTCCTTGCAAAATGTGATGGAGATGGCAGAACGGCTGTGCCACGTTATCATGTTTCTTTTTTTCTTTTTACCATCGAAAGAATGCATTAAAGGAACCTTACCTTCACAGTGGATCTAAGATGCCTCTTTTTCCAACATAAGTGAACAGAATGCGTAATTATATTGGATCAACTTTTAATGTAATCTATTATCAAAGTTCTCAAAAATGTTACTTACACAAAAATAAACAGAAAAAGTACTCTATAGTGCTTACACTTGTTGTCCAGGAGGTCCTTTAGTTTAGTGTACCCCCTTAGTCTTTGTCATACCATGTCCCTGCACTGGTCAACAGCCCATCATTGGGGGTGCATGTAGAGACAACCATAAATTGTCACATAAACCTCTTTTTTTTTTAGAATCACCAGCTAAGCTAATAAGCATGATTTTTGTCTGTTGTAAAGGAAACCCCAGTCGCTGCAGAAAACTCACACATGCACAGGGAGAACATGCAAACTCCAGACAGAGAGGCAAACCAGCTACCGTTTTTTCTTTGAGGCTCAAGCGCTAACCTGCTGCACCACCACGCTGCCCACATTTTTAAATTTGAGGTCGTCCCTTTTTTCTGTCTTACTTTAAAAGGATCGTCTGACAGTCCCTCACGTTACCCCTGGGCATCGTCAAATTTCGGTTTATAGAGTGCTGTGTCTTAAAGGAAGTGTTATTCCTTATGAGGACCAAGGGAGTGTGCTAAGCATGGAGGGCTAAACGAGTAGTAATTAAAAGGTTTGATTGAAGCCCAGTTTGCAGGGAAATGGTCCCACCGGTCCTGCTCCCCAATTATGAGCAGATCTGACTGACACAGAACAGGCTGTGAGGAGTGTTTTGTTAGCTTTAGCTTAAATCCAGCAGAGCAGTCAGTCACTTCATTTTGAGCAGTTTTCCTTCTTCATGGTTCAAGGGATAATGAAGGCATTTGCATTAATGCTCACCTGACGAGTAACCACGAAAGACCAGGTCCCTTAGAGTGAAACATGCTTGTAATCTGTATCTCTCGATAGTTTTAACGAGCACTGCTTGTAGCAACTGGCAGCAAGATACTGTTTCAGGTCATCAGCTGTAGATGCAACAACCTCCTTTGAAATTGTTGTTTTGGGTTTAGTATATGATAAGCTTCCAAGCATGATATTTTTTTGCACCTGCTTGACTCTGTTTGTCTGTGACTCATCTAGCTGAGCTGAGAAAAAACGTGCCTGCAAGCACCTCAGCGACAGAGGGGTGAAACAGCTTGAAGCAGCCATCAGTATGATTCTGGGAAACTGATGTGCCTTCTGGCTCTTGTCTTGTAGGTGACCTGGGAACCTTAATGTAGACTGCCTACAATTAATAACTATTAACTTTCCTCCTCCAAGGAGGTAATGTTTTAGCCAGGGTCTGCTTGTTTGTCAGTGAGCAAAATTATGCAAAAACTACTGGATGGATTTGCATGGATTTTTTTTTGACCAATCAATCAATCTTTATTTGTATTGCATCAATTCATAACAAGTGTTCTCAAGACACTTTACAATAGAGCATAAAGCTCTTTATTTTATGGATATACATATGTGCATAGATACATATATACATATAAAGATACACATATACATATATACAAATATATGCATCCACTATGAATCCATATGGATTCATAGTGACTCCATCATGGCTCAAGAAAAAAACCTTCTGTTAAGCAGCAGGAAATCTTGAATGTGGATCCCAGTCTCATGATGAACAGCAAATCCACACCATGCTGTGTTGGGTGTGTGGGTGAAGGAAGGGAGGTAAGAGGAGACAAGTGGACTAAAGTAAGAACTAAAGTTAGTGACAGATCCATGAACCATAGACCTGTTGTCTGATTTATTAGAGGTTAGCCTCTTGAGATGCTACATCTGGTTTTCAGGAGGGTCTTCATGTCTGAATGGTTATGATCATTTTATAGGAGTATAATTGATGATACTCTGAATGAAAATAAGACTTTATGGTAGTGAACACACTCATTGATGTCCAGACTACAAGTGCATCCCTACCATATTTGTCTCCGTCAAGTATAAATGTATTAAAGGCCTCTTGAGATGTGACATCCCATTTTCAAGAGGGACCCCATGACTATGTGGCACTAAATATAGACACTATAGATGTATCAACCATGGATAGGGAGATCATGCTAATATCACCAGAGGTGTAGTTTGGTCCAAGGAATAAGTAGTTATAGAAATACAGATATTGTTCTGGATTCAAAAACTCCCCAAAATTAAAAAACAAATCCCATAGGTTATTGTGGGCGGAATAAGCAAAAATCATATCTCTACCATTTCTCAATAGATTTACTTCCAGTTTTACAGGATAATAGGGGATCCATGTCTCTATCATCAAGGCAAATTTGATCTGGATCCAAATCAGACTGATGTCAAAAAAACACTTTAGAATTCCCAATATTTCATATTAACTCCAAATATTAAGTGACTTTCCCAAAACTTAGTTGGTCATACAAGAAAACAACCTCAATGTGTGTGCTGAGTTTGGTCTGAATCCTGGCTCTGTTCTGATCTGGTGATCCAGAATAGTACATTTTACAGGTTTGTGGAAAAGACACTGCAAGAACTGAGCTGCTTGGCGGATGTCTGTGCTCTCTTTTCTAGTTGTTAATGTAGACATTAGCATGATCTCCCTATCCATGCTCGATTATACATCCATAGTTACTATTTTTAGCACCATATAGGCATGACGTCCCTCTTGAAAATAAGATGCTACATCTCAAAAGGCCTACATTTAATTGATTTATATTCAGCAGAGACAAATCTGATGAAGACAGGTCTATGGTTGTAGTTTTTTTTTTACTCATACAGTGTGAGCACTCAGGTTGTTTATGACCATCAGAATGTACAGTATGAGAATGTGGTTGTGCATTAAATGATTCAGCTAGTGGAAATTCCTCCATGACTTGGCATTGCACCGTGTTCACCTGGCATTTTATATCCCCCACAATGATCTAAGTCGAGGCAAGGTTTCACTTTGGCTGGACAAGCAGCAATATGAAGAAGGTCCGTTCTTCAGAGCTGGGGTTTGGATGTTGATAGAGATAGTATTGCATCTAAAATATCAGAATATTAACAAGGTGTGGTCTAAAGAGAAGAAGGACCATCCAGACCATTATCAGAGCAAGGTTCAGAAGCCAGCCTCTGCATGGAATGGGAGTGTGTTAGTGCCCATGGCAAGGGTAACTTGATCACCTGTGAATGCACTATCAGAGCTGAAAGGTACGTACAGCTTTTTGGAGCAACATGCCGCCATCCATTTTTTTAGGGGACATCCCTGCTCATGTCAGAGACAAAGAAGACACGTTCTGCTCAAGCTACAACAGCATGGCTTCAGAGTGAACGAGTGCAGGTAATAGACTGAACTGCTGCAGTCCACACCTGCTCCTAGCTGAACAGGTGAGGAGCATTATGAAGTGCAAATTAAGATGACAGACTCAGAAAGACAATTAAAGCATCCCAAATCTCCTCTCTATGCAGTCTTTACCAGGAGTTAACCAATCTTTCAACTCACAAAGTAGAAAAACAGAGACTTAGGACCACCACTGAATGCAACTTTAAACGCCACACACATATTTTCAGGATTTTATTTGACATGTTCTCATATCAGCATAGAATTTACCTTATGACCATGGTTTGATTTTATATTGATTCCATTTGATGTACTTTTTCTAAAAATATTGACAGTGATTCCACTTTCAATCATTGAAAAATTATCAAGTTTATTAAGGATTTCTGCTGTTTTTTTTGTTTGTTTTTTTACCCAGATCTGGTAAACATGTGACCTGAACAGTGAACTGTGGGGACTCAATGAGGAACATTCAGGGCCAACATCCAGGCTTCCTGCTCATTATCTGGGTTAACAGGAAGGATGTTAATGGGAGATGTGCACAGCCTTTTATTGATCATATTGATACTCTATAATGCCCATGCATTGGCTCAGGCTTTTTCACACAGATGATTGATGAGCAAAGAATCTTAACAAATCTTATCATAGATGGCAAACCATTTAAGCTGTCTAATTTCAGTGACTGTTACCTAAATACACAATGATAAAAGTTTAATAGGCCTCAAATAAAGACGGTTGGATTATCCATAAATTCTGATTACAGCTGCTTCTCTGTCTGTGCACCAACACATCAGAGACTCCCCCTCCTCTCATGCTCTCCCGACACTCTATCTTCTTTGCACTGCAGCAGACGTGATGGTCAAGTGTGAGTTCATACTGCCATCTTGTGTTGACTCAGAGTAGTGCATGTTTCAGTGCTGGCTGAGTCAGGAGAACGCTTCATGGTGAGTCAAGGTTAAACGGTTTGGATTTCCACTGTGACTGTTTACAGAATCAGCTGGCTGTGGACACGTCACACCCTTTACCCTCTGAGACAGCAACCAGCCATGTGGATCTTAATCAGGCCGATCAGGAGGGATGTTGACTCAAAATGTAAAATGATTAAAAAAAACACACAGATAGAATATCAGGCCAAAACAACATAAGCTGTGGTTGGAGACAGACTGTCCTATTGCAGATCTATACTGAAAATAATAACCTGAGTTATAAGATGAGAAGCAATATCTACTAAAAGTACTGTAGCTATTTATTTATTTATTGTATTCAACCTTTATTTAACCACATATATCCCATTGAGATCAGGATCTCATTTACCAGGGTGACCTGGCCAAGAGGTCAGCAGCACATGCCAAATATTTATCAGTCTGTCCTTGTCGTTCCAACCCAGACTGTTTATTTGTTGTTGAAATCCGTGTCTCTGTTCTTTAATGCTATCTTTATAACAAAAGTGTAATATTACACATTGAACTGATTTTATCCCAGTGAATTAAAGGTGTACTCAGCGATCTTCTAATCTAATGCAGTATTTGTGAAATTCACCGTATGTCTCCTCTCCATCCACAAGATGTCACCACTGACAGCATGTTGAGAAAAAAATCCGGTCTCAATATACAGCCTTGACTCAGAATTTCAGCAGGTAAATACTGTGGCTCCGGCCGAGTTACCAAAACAAAGTAACCCCCCCCCCCCCCCATGTCCAGGGGGCGGTCATACTCATGCGCAGATCAGACAGAAGGGGGAGGGGGAGTCGTAGTGTGCGTAGCGTGCGCAGTTAGCGTAAGAGAGAGATACAATAGTTGCGGGAGCAATGGCTGAAAAACAGCCCAAAAGAAAAAGGCCAGAGGAGTGAAAAGTGAAAAAGAAGGGCTATGACCAAAAGAGCAAAGACCCGGATCAACATTGGTGTTGCTTTCCGACGGTGGAGGGAACTCCGCCAATTGAAAGACCTGAAAATGGACGCCGATGTAGCCGTCCGTCTGCTGGACAGGTAAGCTAAGCAGCATTAGCTTCGTGGTGCTTCACATAACAGTAGCAGCCGTCAGGCATTCATCTTATTGTCTAATCTGCCAAAATGTACTGTTGTTGTGATGTTTTCAATAACGGCAGTCGAGTTGTCTGACCAGTCGGGGTTTCCTTAGCTATGTCAGCTACGCAGTTTCTACGGCCGTTTCCATGACGATGCACGTCAATCAGCTTTCGGGAGGCGGATCTAAATTCGAATATAAACAAACCCTCCACTCGTTTTCTCCCACATCGCTGACTGCACCTTTAAGTTAACAAATAACAATGTGACAAGGCAAAATACAGCTCCATTGCTGATCTTGGCAGTTGAAATGGTGAAACGTAGCTTGCTTAGACTCAGAAAATAATGATCCTGCTACATAGTTACTGAGAGATGTAGTCGAAACACCAACGTCGCTGTTTGTAGTGACGTTACTGTCCCATCACTGGTGGTTTAAGGTCAATGTGGTAATTCTTTATATTTCTGAAAATTATTTTTGCTCTGCATTGTGTTGAAAGAAAATTGGTTAGCATGTAGGGTTAGGAAAGTCTCGAAAATATGTAATCATATGAGCCTGTCCAAACCTGAAACTGTTGTTCTTATTGTATGGACATACTATTTGAACAGGAATGAGGAATTTTTAACGGAATTCCCCCTTTAACATCTAAATCTAAGCTGCTCACTGGGCTCCTCTGAAAAGTAAGAAATTCATCAAGCAAAGCATTCAACCACTAAAATGCTTTTTTCTGTTCTCGAATGCAACTAAATTACAACAACTATGTGCTTTCTTATTCTCCCTTTTCTTTGTCAAACAGTAAATTTGAAGAGTCATGGATATAAATAGTGATTATCTTTTAGCATTAAAATCATTTTGGTTAAAGAGTTTCTACAAACTGGTGTTTTAACCAACAAAGAAATAAAAACATGTTTTTGGGATTAATGCTGTTGACGGAGGACTGCTGTGGCCTTAACCTTACATCAGGTGGTGGCATATTCATTCTCATATCTTTTTTGACAATGGTATACACATGCCGCTTACAGATAGCTGAGCATCCTATTCTGCAGATTTTAAGTATTGAATACATGGGAGATGTTTGACTAATGCTGGCATTCTGAAAGCTCCGATTTGGCAACATGCACGCTGAAAAAAAAATGTGAAAGCACTATAGCCGCCATTCTGCAAGAACACATCCAGTGTGCAACCCCTGTAAAGCAGGAAGTTTGCAACTATAGATACAAGAAAGTGTTCGTATGGCAGTCATATGAGTAAATGTGACACAGACAGACATGAAGTTATAAAAATAGATAGGCTATGGATGTGAAAATTAAAACGTAAAACAACCTTTGGTCACTTATCTATAGAAATTTGTCCTTAATGTATAAGAGAGTAAGTGCTTCAACAAAGTGGTTAATTTACACCAGACTTCATTGGTCACCAGTTGAATTCTTTATTGAAGTCTAAATATCATTGTCTACAGCACAGGTAGAAATCTTTCCATGAATCCATCATCCGTATCAACCATCACAGACTTTAAAGCTCGATCAATTCACTGCATGTTTTCTAAAGGTCTCATCTATCCAGTGTCGATAATCTGAGTGACTTCAGACATTTATCTGCTGGCTTAGATAGTAATTACTGTCAGCTTCTGCTCCTCCTGCAGCCCTGTGTTTGATTAGGCCTTTATTGATATTCCAGTGGTGCAGAGGAAAGATGATTGCTCACATTAGTCCTCGCTGCTGTGTGACTTTTCTGCAGAGATGAATGTCGTCTGTGTTTCATTCCTGCTGATAGTATTCACCCTGTTCTGACTCCCTGAGATCTGTTTGTGATAACTTTCTCCCTCAGACCAGAATCAGGCTCTCCATCCTGCAGCGAGGGCAACAGGCCCAACAGTCTGACTCATCTTATCAACATGCTGTGCTGATGTAACCGAGATTTCAGAGGGCAAAATGAAAACCACGTCCAGAGACACAGAGGAGAGAGAGAGAGAGAGACTGTTCCTGTTCACGACAATCCACAAAGTACTGGACCCACTATCATCACTGATCTCCAAGCAGTGATAGACCAATCATATTTAACATGATACAAACCATAATTCCAATCAATAACGGAACAGAATACAATGATTAACATATTTTATCATTTTGATCTTATCAAGGTATTTTACAGTCAGACTGATAAACAGCATTCCTCTTTGATAAAGCTTTCAGTTACACATCAGCTTATAGTTCATAAATTAGACTCATAGTTAAGATGCAACAGGCCTAGACTGCCGGGGGGGATCTGGCACATTGGGGTCTCTCTCTCTCTCACTCTCTCTCTACATCTGCCTTTGCCCCTTTTGTTTGCTCCTGTACTCGTCTCTGGCTCTTGTCTTGTAGGTGGCCTGGGATCTTTGGTGGAGACTGCCTGCTGCTGTGGAGTCATGAAGCCTCAAAAACTACACTTATAGACATGGCACATAGTTGGCCATTTCATTAGGAACATTCCATTCCCATTATCATTATAGTTGTTAATGTAGATATTAGCATGATCTCCCTATCCATGATCAATACATCTATAGTATCTATTTTTTTTATCCCCACATAGGCATGAGGTCCCTTTAAAAATTGGATGTCACATTTCAAGAGGCCTTTAACACATTCATACTTAATGGAGACAAATATGGTTGGGATGCACTTGTGGTCTGGGCATCCATGAGTTTGTCACTACCATAAATTCTTGTTTTCAGTAAGAATATCATTGATTATACTTTTATAAAATGATCACCACAACCATTCAGACATGAGGACCCTCCTGAAAATGAGATGTAGCATCTCAAGAGGCTAACCTCTAATAAATCAAACGACAGGTCTATGGTTCATGGGCCTGTCACTAACTTTAGTTCTTACTTTAGTCCACTTGTCTCCTCTTACCTCCCTTCCTGTGCCCTCACACCCAACACAGCATCGTGTGGATTTGCTGTTCATCATGAGACTGAGATCCACATTCAAGATTTCCTGCTGCTTAACAGAAGGTTTTTTCTTGCCACCATGATGGAGTGATTCATGATTGGCTGTATGGATTCATGTTGGGTGTTGGATGTATATATTTGTATATATATGTATATGTGTATCTTTATACGTATATATGTATCTATGCATATATGTGTATCCACAAAATGAAGAGCTTTATGCTCTATTGTAAAGTGTCTTGAGATAACACTTGTTCTGAATTGGCGCTATACAAATAAATATTGATTGATTGATAAACTTCATTGTGTTTTGCATTGATTCTGTCAGGATACAGTCAACATACAATTACAAAAAAAGGATAAGGACCCAAATGCAGATAAAAAGAAAAGATTTAATTATAACAACAACAAAAAGGGATAAAAAAAAAAAGACAACCAAAAAGTTAACCTTTACAAAAGTATTTCAAAGTACAACACAAAATCTCTAACAAAGTATCAAATAAAAACTGGCAAACAAATAAAGAAAACACCAAAGATAGAAACTGAAAAAGACAAAACAAAGCCACTACAATAGGTGGCTTTGAAAAACTCACCAACTACAAACACTTAGGGAAATACAGGAGACACTGGAGAAACACTGATGACAAACACAAGGTGTGACACATGGAAGACCACTGACGAAACAAAGACAAAGGGAAGCAGACTTAAAGGGACAGTTCTGTTGTTTTGAAGTGAGGTTGTAAGAGCTCCATATGGCCACTAAGTACATAAGATGCAGTAGAAAGTTCTCTCCTCTCCCTCAGTAAGCCACAGCCTGTAAGTCTGTTACACAGAGCCAACCGTAAACAGAGCAGTGCCGTACCAAGAACAAAGGGTAAAAGAGTACACTACATATGCATGTTTTTAAGTGCAATTACTTTAAAAAAATATAAAGTTTATCTGGAACTAACCAACTCACGTCATGTATTCCTCTACCCAGCGCTGCTGCTAGCTGCACAGTGCCAATACAACATCGGTTTTGTGTATGGCAGAGAGAGAGAGACACACACACACAAGTAGTCTGCTATGTTATGGTTAACAGCCTTCTTTACTCCCCTTGTTTGTCTCTGACAGATCGTTATGTTATTTCAGGATTGATTCTAAGGTCCTTTTAATGGTTTTTAAATGCCTTAGGGGTCTTGGACCTTCTTATCTTTCAGAATTGCTTTTACCATATGAACCCTCACGGACCCTGAGATCCTTTGGCACTGGCCTCTTAATGATTCCCCAAGCTCGAACTCGGACTTATGGGGAGGCGTCTTTCCAGCATTATGGCCCCCGTCTATGGAACAGCCTGCCAGAGGACCTCAGGGCTGCAGAGAATGTTCATATTTTTAAAAGTAGGCTCAAGACCCCACCTTTTTAATTTAGCTTTTAACTAATCCCATATTTTTATCTGTTATTTTTATCTATATTTTTTATTTTATTTCATTTATCTATATAATCTACCCCTCTTTTTACTTGTTATTCTTATTCTATGACTATTTATTTGGTTTACTTGTGTTTTATTTATTTAATCTTATTTATTTTATGATTCTTAGCCTATGTAGTTTTATTCCATATCTCCAGTGTGTCCTCAGCGGGGGGCTGCCTGCACTGGGGGCCCCTGTTGGCTCTGGCTGGGATATCTCTGTCTTGTGGCGGGCATCGTCTTGGACAGGTGGGGGGTCTGCAGCACTGCTTTGCTGTGGTGGGCCCCTCACTGGTCCTGTACTGAGGCACACCTGGGTGGGGGCATCCTGGCCCTGGGCCGTGGGCGGCGCCCAGTGCAGTCGGCCTCCTGGCTTTTCCTGACCTGGCTCCTCTGTACTCAGCCACACGATTTTAAAATCACACACAATTTTAAAATCACACATTTTAAATCATGTTATGTGTGTGTGTGTGTTGGGGTGGAGTTTGAATGGGGGGCTGGGGACTGTTTTTAACATGTATAGCACTTTGTGCTTCATTTTTAATGTATGAAAAGTGCTTTATAAATAAAGTTTGAATTGATTTGATTACGTGGAGCTTAAAGCAAAATTTCAGGAGCAGGACGACACCTCAACCACGCCTCTTCCTGTGTTCCTATAAATTTTAATTGACCATTTCCCCCTTTTGTTTTGCACGCTCAACACACCCCTCCCCCTATCTTTAAACTTCTTCCTTCCTTCTTTCCTCAGGGTCTTATAGAGGGCGTTCATCGTGCCCGGGAACTATGGCAGATTTCCCAAGAAGTTTCCCTAAACCATTATCCACTTCATGTACCTGCTATGTTGCTCGTTATCCACTGTGTGCAATCAATACTTGTCAAATTCATGCCCATGTTTATCCCAGTTTATCTTCAGGAAATCAAAGAATGTTCACAAAACTCAGTTTGATGAGTAATACAGATGGTGTGAGGGTCACCTGTGTCTTCTGACCCAGACAAATCTTGAATTTGGTCTGTAACGAAGAACCACTCATGGCAGCAGTAGCACTCAGGGTAAGGCCTGTTCATTTTCCAACTGCAGCTGCTCTTCTTCTGTGAACTCCAGTTCTTACAGGTATTCTCTTGGCTCCAAAGTGAATGGACCTTCATCTACACTGTCTTCCTCATGCCGCCAAGAGTCAGAACAAAAGAATTACCATACTTAATAAAAGTTTCATGAGAGTGAGGTGGAGTGATTCAGCAGCTCGTGGCAGTGCTGCGTGGAGGAATAAATGACATGAGTCGGTTAGTTTTAGATAAACTTTAAATCTCTGAAAAGTTAATGCACTTCAAAACATGTCCAGGTAGCATACTCTTAAATTGTGGTATTATTTTTGATGGGAGTTCTAGTAGGCAGAGAAAATATCCTTTGTTCTTGGTATGATACTTCCCAGTTTGTGACTGGTTCCTCATAACAGACTCTTTCAGTCTGTCGCTTACTGAGGGAGAGGAGAAACTTTCTACTGTATTTAACGTACTTAGTGGCCATATGGAGCTCATATATAAACCCCACTCCAAAAAAACGGAACTATCTCTTTAATACACTGGGAAAACATCAAGCACAGGTGAGACAATCACACAGGTGGAGGGAATCATAATCACTAGCACACAGAAGGAAGGGCAGGAAACACCAGATGAATCAAAGGGATTTCAAAATAAATGGAAAACATGAGAGACACAGAGAACAGGACCAAAAAGCACATGGAAAAAAATCATACTATATATAACAGAACAAACCAAACCATTACAGATTTACTCAGTTTTAGAATTGGAACCTATCTAGCATATTGCTCTGCATTGCTTATTGTATTTAAATTATTGTATTATCTTTATTTTAAAAATGAAGTATCAGAAAGCATAGTTTGTAAAATGTATTTGAAAACATGCAAATGATGCTGCAAATAAATATATTGTCTGTTTTTCTGTCTGTTCCATTTATGTTATATTTAAGGCCAAACTTCAGGGCTACCAACACGACAAACTGAAAAGAAAGTGTCTGGTGGACAGCACAACCCAAGAAGAACTACAGCTGAAGAGAAGCATGCTAAATCTCATGGAAAAAGCAGAAAAACAAAACATGGAGAATCTCAACACACTTACCTCAAACATAGCTCAGCTCATTACCACAATCACTCAAGGGTTTAACCTTCTGAGTCAAATGCTTCAGCCACCTACCCATTCACCATATTAACAGCACAACCCCAAACGTACACACAGTTGCATAACGCCCTGTCCAGAGGGGTATTCCACGAAGCTGGCTTAGGTCTAAGCCTGGCTTATTTCGGTCAGCCTCGCTAACTTTAGTGAGAGTTTTGTTCCACCAACAAGGCGTAGGGCTAGCCTGGCTTGGTAACCATGGTAACTCAGCCAGAGCGACAAGCCTGGTCCGGGGCAGGCTAACAGTCAAGCTTACTTTAGCTCCATGTCAGAGAAGGTTCTGACGAGCTTCAGAAAGACGCCTGGGAACGTACGAAGTTCTTGTTCGGTGACGTACATTGAGACCTTTTTTAAATAACGGCGGAAGAACCGTAAATTAATACATGTTAACTGCACTTTCTCTCTTTTACATCAGTGAGAAGGTGGAGCAGTGGTTATGCTGCAGGGCATTGAAGCGCCTGTGCATTTACTTTTCACTGCGCCGTGGGTTCAAATCCACCTTTGGAGACAATATGAAAATGGATCTGATTTATTTCCTTTTTTCACCCTCTAAGTGCAGTCCACACGTAACAGGATAAAGGCACAAATTATCTTAAAAAAAAAAAGGTGACAGGTGAAGGTGACAACAGCCACAGTTTTCCATAAAGAATACCTTCTTTTTACCAGTGGTCCAATCTGATCATGGTGATAATCTAAAGGTGATGCCAAATGATGAGATAACTTCTTTATTTGTGTACAGCTCATTTGTGTCTTCTCCCTTATTTAAATGTAGGGCACTGCAGCACTATCATCCCGAATAAAAAAAAAAAGACATCTCCCCTGTAGGTCTACATGTTTTTTTCTACTTTATTATTCAATATTTGATGAAACATCACCCCATGAAGTTATCCTTTTTTTTTGCTAAGTCCTACTTTTTTAGGTGTTAACTATGTTGCTGATATATTCATCTATGACGGATATAAATATTTGTCAAATCAAGAACATGAAGTAGGCCTACAAGTAAAGTAAAAACCACCATCACGTTACACAGAAACAATGAAACAGACTATGCTGTTTAATCTCTATCTATCTATCTATCTATCAATCATCTATATATCTACAGTATATAGCCTATATACACATATATATATATATATATATATATATACACACACACACACACACATATATATATATATATATATATATATATATATATATATACATATATATATATATACATATATACATATATATATATATGTGTGTATATGGAGAAATCAACTTCTTTAACAGGTGTTGATCAGCTTCATTTCATCAAGATCGATCTCCTCAGGGCCACAGTAGTGTGAGGGGCTTCAGGGTGAGAAAAAAAGGTCGTCAGCCACAGCAGAAACTCAATCAGGGTTTAAAATCATGCCCTCTGAAAATCTAAACTTGCAGATGTGTGCGTGTGTACGCACTGGCAAAGCGCTTCATTATATACTTTAAACAGTCGGCAGTGCTTTGCCAGGCAGCGTCTTTGGCTTTATTTATTGCAACCGTGTTGCCCTTTCGTTATGTTCCCCTTGTAGTCCTCATACAACTCCCCGAGAAGCTTTTGCTCCGCAGTTCGACAATCGATACGTCAGGGCTTTCTCTCTCCCCCGGATGCGCGCTCAGCTGCAGCTTGGATCAGCCTGGCTTGAATAAGCGTCTCTGAAAATCAGCCGAGCCTCGTTAGTGGAACTACTTGCAGCTAAGATTAAAGTTGCCACTTATTCAAGCCACGCTTACCGGCGAAAGCCCAGCCTGTTTTAGCCAGCTTTGTGGAATACCCCCCAGGCACAGCCCATCATACACAATGACAACTCCACAACCAAATACCACACGTGTACTGGCAGGCTGTCTTTCCTGAAGACAATGAGGAATGATTAAATACTGGTTCAGGTGGGAATGCATTGTTACAGTTTTTTGAAATTGTTATTTCGGTTTGCCTACTTCGTTTAATTTTGTATTCCCAAATGTTACTCAGGTTGCACACAAGACAACATTGAATGTATAGATAACCTTTAATAGTTGTGTATATCCTACATGTGAGATTGCACTATTATTGTGTTTTCTACACTATAATTTATGTTGCACATAAAACCACTGAATGTATAGTGTATACATATCCACTGAGTTATATTATTTGATTTAATGGTTAAGAATTAAGACATAAGTTTTTGGATGTCTGTGAGTCACAGATCTCCATTATCAGGACAGCCAGGTAAATGTAGAGTTTTGTGAGTAAATTAAAACACTTTAAGCAAAATTGGCATTTCTTTGATTGTTTTATCATGTCGATTTTGCAAGGGAACTAACATGACCAACTTGTGACAGACGTGGAAAACAACTACATAGACATGTTTTTCAATACATCTGCAGCACAAAAAAAAAGAACAACTGCATGTCACTACTGCTTATGTCACAAGTTTTAAGGGTCAAAAACATTGTGAGCACCCTTCTGACCCTCCCCTTCAGCTTCATTACAGTCTGTACGATAACGGTTAGACTCTGTGGGAGGCTGGAATTCCCTGTCGAAGTGAATGGCCTCCATCGCTCTGCTGTCATCCACTCTCTTTACAAGCTTCACAATACTTACTTAAAACAAAGCAAGCATAAATCACTGAAGGGAGGTCATTCACTTTTATGTCCATAGCTTTTCTAAGTGCTCCAACCCTTGCCTTTAGACGCCCAAAAGAACATTCAATTGTTGTTCGGCTTTGGCACAGAGACAAAACAAAGTACTGTTCCTGAGGGGTGAAGCCACCACTTGCGTATTCCTTCATAAGGTAAGGCATCAGGGGATAAGCTGGGTCTCCAAGCAGAAATACTGGGATAGGGTCTTCATCTTCCACAATTCGTTTCTTTAAGGCAGGGATACGACCAGACTTGAAATGAGAGGTCAACTCGGAATTGGCGAAAACTAGAGCATCATGAACACTCACAGGCCACTTGATCACAGCATCGATGAATTGATACTTGTAGTTGCATGCAGCTTGGATATTAAGCGAATAGCTCCCCATTACATTGATGTAATCCATAGAATTAAAGGTTGGTTGTTTTATTTCTATGTGCGTCCCGTCGATTGCTCCTAGGCACTGTGGCATACTGTGGGCATGGTAAAACTCTGTGGCCAGTTCTTCCACTTCAGGTTCCAAGAATGGCGCCTGATGTACTGTGGACCAAGACAGTCTGTTATAGCCCTGCAGATCTGAATGAATGAAAGAATGAGTTATTATTATGCACAGTGTACACCACAGAAGCACAAAATAAATTCATTTAAATATTCTATACAGATACTGTGTGTGTGTATATCAGTGGCGGCTGCTGGTCAGTCAGGGAGGGGAAGCTCATTTTTTTTTCTGGCCTACATCATAAATTTATTTATTTATGTAAATGATCTGTGACCCTGTTGTACCTACTAGGTGTCTTTTCCAGGGATTTTATTCCCCAAAACCCACTTTTGACCAGACAACACATTTTATTTGTGACAGCACTTCCAGTGGGCCAGCTCACCTTGTCATACCAGGAATGCTAAAAAGACCTGTTACTTTTCCACACCTTTTGCACTAAACCAGTCTTAGGAGTTGATCTGCCCTCCTGTTTAACTCTAATTTTCTCTTCGTAAGGAAGACTATCAAATGGCCTCGCCAAAATCTGGTTGACAACATTCATACTATCTGCCATTATGTGCAGCTTGCTAGCAGCTGGAGCTGCTTCGTGAGACCACTGTTTGACAGGCTGTGAGTGTGAGTAAGAGGGAGAGAAGATCCCCAGCCACAGCTGCTCATTTGTGAAAAGAAAAAGTGGCAGGAGAGAATCTTCAAACACAACGCTAGTCGTTTTTAAGAAAGATAAAGTCGCTGGTGATCGATAAAGCCTCCGGATCAGTCCAGAACAACTGAATGTAAAACTTCGAAGTTCCCCGGTGAAGGGTGAGCCTTCAAGATCGCTGATTGGCTCATTTCACTGTCAATCAAAAAAGGATTCGGCCTCAGACAGATCATCCAATCACCATGCAGAAGCTGAGCGTCCAGGCCAGCCCACTGCCTCATAGACCCCCAGAGACGCTGAGCGTCCGATGGGCGGGACAAAGCCCAGCGTTTATCCAATGACCGTCCAGTTTCCACAGTGGAACAACCCACTCTATATTTAAGCGCTGAAGTCAGAAGACGCTCAGCGTCCGACTGTGTTAAAGCTCTGGGATGCTGCAGGGATGAATGAGAAGGAAGTCGCACCAGTTACGTGTGATAAGTAACTGATTGTGAACAAAAGATGAAGGTATTCTAGCGCATATTTATCCAATGAAATGTACACACAGCAGGACATATCACCACTTGTTTGGGGGACATTTTAGGGGAAGCTGAGCTTCCCTTGCAGTCTTAGAGCAATCGCCACTGGTGTATATATATATATATGTGTGCATATATATATATATATATATATATATATATATATATATATATATATATATATATACAGCATATTTGGAGAGAGAGAGAGAGAGAGAGAGAGTGATAAATATAAATCATTGATGCACTTCTTTCACTGCAATTTCTGGGAGTAACTGCTGCAAACTTAGGACAGTGAAACAGTCTTATACCTATATTTGATAGATACCACCACACACACACACAGGTACCCCTTACCTGCCGTACGATGTTGGAGACGCACTGTGGGGACAAGCCAAAGGCATTACTGAGGTAATAGAGTGTACAGGCTACTTTTACAATACGTCGACTGGAGATCGCATTACAGTTGATTTACCTTTTATATGAGGGCGAAGAAGCTCGGCCAGAGAAATGAGTGATGTCCTGGACATGCAAAAGTTTAACTTCCACTCCTCATCAGCCATATCGCCTGCCACAAAATTGTCCCACCACCACCATCTGAACCGGTCCGATCCAAAACCGGCGTTTCTTGTTTCATTTGTAGAGCTGCAATGAGGGCTAAAAGCACAAAGAACACAGTTATCGCAGTAAATGTCGTCCATCGTTCTTCTTGTTGGCAACCATTGCTACAGTGACTTGTTGCTAGGTGCTTGACGTCATCGCGTCAACACCAGCTCTGTTTAACACCGCTACACGGATCCACTCAACGGGATATTTTTTTATTTCTTCACTTTTTTATCCCTTTTAAAAATCTCAGTTTATGTGGTTGAAATCGCTGTGTCTGTGTGGTTTAGAGGCCCAACTGGACAGAAAAATGTGCGTTTAGGAATATATCCATATTCGTGTGGTCCAGGCATGAGACAGACGTACTTATTGGTGTGTCACAGCCTTCAAACTTGCTCACGTTTTCTGAGAAAAAATTTGATGTCAAATTTATGTGACGATTACTTGTGACGTAGGTAAGCCCCGACGAACTACAATATTCCGAAAATGAACTACAAGATGCGCATTTATCCTCTGCCTTATCTCACAAGGTTGGTTTGTGTCTTCACTGGTTAACATTAACAATCCCTGATCAGAGGATTTACCTGTGATGGTGTTTTGTCTTTGGTCATGCAGTGTGTGTTTCCTGCTCACAGCTGTGAGGTTCATGAGAGCGTCTATAAATGTGGACATCTTTGGCAGACACTGACAATCTGAAGCCTGATAATACAGCAGACTATCAGAAGCACTATTCCCCCTGTTTCATTCACATATATCATCATGAACATTGTTTGAATTGATTATATCTGGAGTATTGTAAAAGTCGTCATTTGTCCTTTTGATTGTTTTTAATAAACGTTATTAGGCCTCATCGTTCTTATTATTGACATGATTGACTTCAGAAATTAAGATAGGTGGAAATGTGGTAATTAATATACATTATCAAGTACTAAATTCTTTTAAATGAGTGCTTTTTAAATTTAAACATGTACTTTTTATCTGTCCACCAATTTTAAAATGATAAAAAATATGAACTTAAAGACTTAATTTTTAAACACACTGACTTTGAAGCATATCTTTTACGTTACCTGTACGTAAAAGGTAGTACAGGTAGCGTAAAGCATTTACACTGTACGTTTACATACCTCCATAGTCACATTAAAATAAAAGATAAACACACAAAGTCAAATGTGTTTTACAATGCTTTTCAACACAGACCTTAATGTTTGGATTTGCAGGAAAATGACAATGTAGTTACAAAAACCTGTTCATGGTATTTCAATTATCACATAACAGGACCTTGAAGTGTCTTTATTGTGCTTGGTGTTGCCAAATTTGACAAGGGCTCAGGATGTAATTTTGCAGTTATATAATTACAGAAAACACTTTGGGCATCAGGACACATTTGGATTGAACTTACTAATGAATCTAACCCTTCAACCAAGCTGAGTAGAATTTGCCTGATGAGTAGCATTAATTAGTGGACTATAAAAAGAGAAAATTTGGAGTGCAGTTAGAGAGCAAAATGGAAGATTCCCAGCCTGCTGTGTTTTCTTTGTGGCTGACTCTGCAACTTTACTGGAGACGCATCCAAAAGAGGAGGAAAGAACGGCTGCGGAGGGCCACAGCATTGTTTTTGGAAATGGTATGAAGTTGAGTATTTTCCACAGATCATGGTTACATTTAACACTTAATAGTTTGCATGAGCTTTTTATATCGCATGTGATCATACTGTTTTTGCTTCAAAACAAATGAATGCATTAATTCAAAAAATTCAAAACAAGATTTAACATTACAATTGTTTATTTTTGACAGGACAAAATTAACATTTATGCCAGGTTGAATCCCCACCTACCTGTTCTCAAGATTTATACAGATGCTTCAATGGACACAAGGGGTGACTATCGCTTGTCTCGGCAGTCCATTGAAGCCCTGATGGCCCTCCTCAGGAGAGAGAAGAGCCATGGCTGGAGCCAGATTGTGGAGGTCCTCGTGGTCTTGTACTGGCTGGCGCATGGCTTGTCATACACTGTTGTGGCCAGGGTCTTTGATATACCAAAGACCACAGTGTGTGACATTGTGCACCGGATGTGTGAGGCCATCCTGACTCTCCTCACATAGGTCATCCACTTCCCTTCCCTGGCAGATTGTGCTGGAGTGGGCCAAGGGTTTCAGGACCTCGCCAGCTGTCCAGCTTTAGCCTCTGTGTTGGAGCCATAGATAGGTGCCATGTGAGGATAAAGGCTCAACATGGACCACATGCTCTGGACTACCTGAACAGGAAGCTGTTCCACTCAGTCCAGCTCCAGGTCATCTGTGACAGCACTGGCAAATTTCTGGACATATCTGTTGGCTACCCTGGTTCAGTCCACGATACCAGGGTGCTGAGAAATAGTCCAGTATTTGTCAGTGCCTGTTATCCACCAGCTGGGCACTTCATCATTGGGGATGGAGGCTACCCATGCCTTAAAACACCTGTGACCCTCATCACACCATACCGTGAGCCTGTAAGGGGGAGATTGGAGGCCCGCTTCAATGCCTATCATGCCAAAGCCTTTGGCATGATGAAGACAAGGTGGAGAGGAGTATTCTTAAAAGCCCTGGAAGTGGACCATGCCTTTGCTCCAAAGGTTGTTGCAGTTTGTGCTGTGCTTCACAACATCTGCCTGACTGCTGGAGATGTCCTGGAGCTGGATGAGGATGAGGATCCTGTTCCACTTCCACCTCCACCACCTGTGAATGGAGATGAGAGCAGTGGTCAGCAACTGAGGGACATACTTGCTGCATAAGTGTCTGTTCCACACCACTTTCCCCCTCCTCTACAGGATCATGATTATGTTTTGTTGTAAATTGTCATTTGCATTTCAACTTTTTTTTTTTTGTATTTGAGGAAGTTTTCTTCCATCATGTGTTCGATAATGACAAATTTGCCATCAAAAAACCTTTCTATATTCTTGAGTCTCAATCTAACCAAGCTGTAATTCTAAAGTCAATACTGCAGACAAATCACGGTACATTTTACGGTAGGTGACTGATCCCTTTGCATTAGTTTTGTAACCTTTAGAAAATCAACCCACTTTCACAACAATATTCACACATTTTACCTTGAAAGTTAATTTCTTAAAGAGTTGCACTAATTTCAGGTGATTCTTCGAGTATATGTTGAACAAATAAAAGCAGTATTTTTTGCATTTCAGTGAGCTTAATTGAATTTCCGTCTTTACCAGTCTGTGTCTCAAATCCTATTCAAAACACAATGATTTATATTGAAACTCAAGAATACAAGAGGCAAGGTCATGCATTTATTTTTTAGCAATCTGTTGTAGCAAGGCCAGGCATCTCTCATCTTGTTCCAAAAGTGCTTGGTCCATGGCCTCGTCTTTTAAAGCCTGCTCCTTCAGGAAGGCCAAAAGGCTTTGACCCCTTTTGACCTTTTTTCCGGGAGGCTGGTTGCTGGTGGAGGGCATAGGATCTTCCTCAGCCAGTGCTGCCATGGAAGGCCTTGGGAGGGGCTCAGTGGGCTCCCCACATGAAGAGGTTGAGGCTTCTGCACCCGCTGGACCCTGGTTTTGCACAGTGCATGAGACCACGGTGTGGGAGGCTGGATAGATGGCCTCTCCCCAAGAACCTCATGTATTGCTTCAAACCAGGGCCAGGTTGCTGATGTCGCCTCAGCCCTATCTGTGCCTGAGCCGGTTGGTGGGTTGTTCAGTTCCTATTTGTCATAAAGAACAAAACATTACTATAAACTGAACTTAAAGAGTACACAGCAAACATGAACAGAAGCAGTTCATTTCCACATGGAGAGCTGAGGTAACCATTAGAAGATCATTCTGATGATAGAACATAAGAACCAGATTGAAAATTGAAAAATGAATACTTTGTCACATAACTTTCTTTACCTTGTACTTGGTCTTAAGATTATCCCACTTCTTAGACAGCTGGAGTGGGCTCACCTCTCCCTCCAATCCCATTTCCTGTGCCACTTTTCTATAATGTAGAGAAATGGTTAGAATTAGCTTGAATTATCATTGTACTGTAATGCTTTCAAAGAATTGCATGATATACGTCTACTCACTGCCAGCCATCTTTGGCTGCATTTCTCTTCCCACTGAAGAGGTTATCCAGTTTTACTCTTGCTCTAATAAGCACAAGGGTTTCAGCATCTGTGACTGTAATAAAGAGAAATCGACAACTTTTATGAAAGTAGACATTTCTTCCAGACAATGATTTAACTTAGAAATGAGTAACATAGAAATTAGTCTCTTTCACTAGTGATTCATTGTTTCAGTTCGAAATTGCAACCAAACGTTTCAGGTTATAAATCTTTTTGACATTCATACATCGTGAACACAATGAGTATAAGTAAACACATTTAGGCAGACACATGATGGTAAATGTTAGAAAAGCAACAGTACTCACATAATTTCTGTCCCTTCTCCATCGTAAGGTTCCGTAAACCTTCGGCAGGAGCCGTATTTATACACGTCACGTGCCGCAAGGCTTTATGGGGCGTTTTCTTCTCCTTTCCTTTTGAAAAGGATGGTCCAGTGTTTCCTAAGCTAAAGGAGATATTAAAGGAAGCAAAGACCCTCCTTGCCTTAACTTTTGGAGAATTCGAACAGCACTTATCATGGCCGACACTTAAATGCTTCTGGGTCATTTCTTCAGTTAGGAAGGTTCCTTATCAAAAAAGGACTATTTGGATGCACCCTCAGTCTTGGTTAGTTTTACTTTGACTGCGCCTGAAGAGAGTTGAGACTGTGACAACAGGGAAACAGCCAACATGCAACACATTCACCAGAATGACAGCTGTGGTGTAGTGAGCTGGAGCTCACACTCGCTGCAGCCAGTCCATGCAGTCCGAATCTCTGGCCAGTTGGCGATCACATGAACATAGCATGGGGGATTTGACTGGCAGTTCAGTGTTTTGCAGCTGTTTGACAGGACACAAAAGGACCGCCTTACCTGCAAGTTTTGCCGAATACCAAAAATTCTGTTTTAGTCAGTACTTCCAAAATGGTGACTGCATTGTTGGGTGTAAAAAGCCCACTTTACACACCAAAGCATGTTTTAGTTCAGCTCATATTCCTTACACATTATTTTTTATTCAACAAAGTGCTGAAAGCAGAATAAATATTCAGCTCTCATGAACAAACAAACTTAATTTATATCCCTGTGACAGCACATCATGGTTTGCAGTCATAATTGATCAGAGGTGACTGTTGCAGACTGTTTTGATGAGAATAATCTGCTGAGTGCTGCCTGATAATAGCTTTTTTATTAGTTATGCAACAATAGTTTTAATTCATTTTGTGTGAAGAGCGCTGCAATCTGCAGAGCTGTGCCCTGCATGCTGATTTTGATTCACCAAACTGTTTCTCAACTAAGAAAAAAAAAAATCATACAAACAGGAAAATGAGTCACAGAGTCCTCAGAGGGAGTTAACCTTGGTGACGACTCAAAGTTTCTCTTACAGTTGAGAGGATAGTTTTGGATTTGGCAAAATAATGATCTGGTTTAAGGGGTTAATGGAGGTGAACAACTGCTTGAGTTATTTGTGATTTGGTGAATAAATGAGCAAACTAATAAATCTTTGACCTTTCATTCTGTCAAATCTACACTTGTAATATAGCAATTAAAAAACAATGAAGTTTAACAAAGTACTGCGCAGTTACTATGGAGTAAAATATGATTGAGTAAAACAGAACAGAATTTAAAAAAAAAGACAGAATCATTAAAACACATTACACATTAAAGGGACTGTGAGGATTTTCTATGGAATTACAAAAAAGTCTCACTTTAAGATATATGCCTGATGGAAATACACACTTTAAGATGAGTTTATAGCATCAAAATAGGTTATCTATAAATGCTATTCCCTAGATAAGTGGTCGGGTCGGACAGGGCTGGACTGGCCTGGATACTCAACTTCAGGAACAAGACAATTAAAACTAGAACAAATTTATATTATTCAGACACGTCTTAGAGCACCGGGCTGTAAGTAGTGATATATAGCCGGCTACAAAACTACAATACTAAGTTTTCCAAAATTGCTTGTTGTCACACATCAAAAACTACCGCTACGTAACTAGAAAGAGATACATTACCTCATGGCTTTGCATCCTGTAAGTTGTTGAAAAAAGAAGTTGTAAAGCAATGCAGAGTTCTGAGGAAGGTCCGAGCTGCATTTTTATTAGCATCACAACAAACACACGCTTTGGCTTGGGTCACGTCTTTTGGTGCGTTACAGTTGTAGTCAGAAGTAGGAATTTCTGAGTTCCGAGTAGGAAACTGCAACTGGAACGTTCCTCGAAGTCGGAATTTCCTACTGGGAACTCGGTGAAACCTCACCACCCCTGAGTTGACAATGGAAGATGGATGCCCCCAGTGTGAACAATTATTTAGCTCCTGTAATAATCCATTTATTTGCACTTCTGACTGGGGTGTGTTGCTCTAGATCAGCTGTATACATAGTATTGTTAGACTTATATTTACAAAAATGCTGCCATAGTGATAATCACATTCTTCATATGATATTTGTGAACAACAACACAGGGCGTGCTAACAACAGCTAACAATAGCCTGGTAGATCGACATGTTTTTTCCGACTTCAACTGGAACGCCGATAAGTCGGAGATGATGTCACTCCCAGTTCCGAGGTTACTGGAACGCAGCATTACCACAGTCACAGCGCGTGCTCATGGGTAGCAGAGTCTTAATGTCGCCACAAATAGATTCTCCTCATAGCACCTTTAACAAAACAATAATTTAAATAAAAGCCTATTTGAAGTACAAAGAGATTTAAAACAGTGATCATAAAATTCTAATGCTGAATTCAATGCAAACAAGTTTTGCACGTAAGTTTTAAGATGGAATTTAAAGGCAGATTAAGTGGGAGACTTTCTGATTCCAGGTGAAATCTTGTTCCATAATTGAAGGGCCACAGCAGAGAAGGCTCCATCTTTGGATTTTTAGCCTGGTCAAAAGAACGACAAGAAGAAGCTGCTCTACACTATTGAAAGACCTGACTGTAATGAGTTGTAAATCCATTTAAAGATTCAAAAGCAACCATTAAATCTTAAATTAACTTTTAAATGAACAGCAAGCCTGCAAAGAGAAGGCAGGATGAAGGTAATGAGTTCATGAATGATGAAATGAGCAGCACTGTATTGGAATGACTGTAGATGTTTGATTTATACTACAGTAGTCTAAAGGTGAAAAAATAAAAGCATGATTTGGCCATTCAAAATCATTAAATGATTAAAAAACAGTTTAATCGTGGATGAAAGTCTCGGGTGAATAAAGTGGATTTAAGTACAGAGTAAAAGTGAGGCACTGACAGCTGAATGAAGGCTCCAACCATCTGCTCATAAAGCCTGAGTACATTTATCTCATTTCTATTCTACGCATAACACTGATACAGAGCTGGACTCACTACGGGACTTCATTCTGTGGCAAAGACAAACACATGCTGCATCATAAATGCAACTTTATGGCTTCAAAAGTTTTATTAGTCATTTTTTCTGTTTGTCTCTGTAACTGGAGCATTGCAGAATTTCTCTCTACCTGCTGATTATATTATCTTTCCATTTTATAGTATCTTTTCTATTTTGTGTGTTTACAATTGCAAAAAAAATAAGACCACTTGTAAACCTATTGGTAATAACTAATAACTTTTATAATAGTATAGAAGCGAAACATCAGGGCTGTAGACACACATGGGGGACTCGTGTGTTTAGATCACCTGATCATTAAATGTCTGTAATAACACGGACATCTGAAGGTTGCTCGGTCACCTCCTATTCTCTCTGCGATCTTTGTTTATCAGGATTGTTCAGATTGATTATGAGCAGGATCAGGATTTATACTGAGAGGATTATGGAGACAAACAAAGACAGAACTGAAGGTTATTCTGTAATCAGGATCCTGATCATACACTGAGGAAAATCTCTCAGATTAGACCACCTTTGATTCTAACTATTGTCCTCTACATGTAAACCTCAGAGCTTTAGTGTCACAAAGTTAGGGATGCAGTTTGATTACATAGACTGTGTTGTGAGGGCATGTGTTGAATGGTGGTTTGCTGTTGGTCCGTTTTGTTATTTGGGCAGCAAAAACTTTTGGTGAAGATCGAGGCCCATGGTTTAAGAGGGCGGATTCTGTTTCTTGGTGAAACATGGATGTGTTTTGGGAGTAAAATAGTCCAAATCAATCAGCGTCTGCTCTCATTTCCCTTAAATGACCTTGTATGTTGTTCATTTTAATATTTACAACATGAGGTTAATGGTTAGGTCAGAGATTCATCTGGACTGTTTTATTTCCTCGTCTTTGATTGCGTCACTTCACTCAAGGAACACGCACAGAACACGTCATGAATATGGTGATGCTCAGATTAAAGTGAAACGAGTGTGTTTTGGACCCAAATGCAGTACACAATCTCTCAGGAACAGTTGGTAATGACTTTTATTCAGACCACAGCAAACAGGATACGGAGCAGGCGAAATAAACATAGTGCAGTGCTCGGATTCGAACCCGGGATGCTGAGTCCGCAGGCGAGCACTCTCCCACTCAGCCACACAGGTGATGCTCAGTTAAGGGTAACACAGTCTATTGAGCACGGTAACACAGTCTCTTTGGCACAGACGAGGGAAAGCTTACTTTAGCTGAAGACGAAGCTGGGGAAGCTCCAAGGGGTGTAGAGTCGGCTGGCCGTGCAGCGGGGCCGATGAGGAGTGAGCAGAGGAGAGGTCGAAGACAGGCTGGGGGGTCGTAGCCAGGAGAGCAGTACGAGAAGGCAGAAGCACAGTAGAGGAGCAGGCAGGAGGACAGTCGAGGCCAGGCGGAGGAGTCGTTGCCAGACGAGCAGACAGATACCAGAGACGCTGAGGCAGAGCATGAGGTTGGGGGCAGAAGGCAGGTGAGTTTACCGGGAGGCAGGCAAGGAGCGCAGGTCAGGGACAGGCAGAGTCGGCAACAGGAGATCAGACGGGGAATGAACGCTGGAAAGTCTCGCATGACGCTGAAGAACAATCTGGCACTGACTGAGAGTGCTGGAGAGGCTTATATGCAGGGCTGATTGTGATGAGCTGCAGCTGTGAAGGCAGGTGAGCAGAGGTGGGCGTGGCCGGCAGGTAGAGTGGAGCAGGGGGAGAGGAACACTGCAGCAATGTGGCAGGAGGAGAGGGAGAGACAGGGACTGTGACATAAAGTCTGATTCTTCCACATGAATGTATGACTGTAATCTCATTAAAAATTAAAATCTGATGACATTCATTGGTGAATATCACCACTTATAAATGATTTGCTTGTATACATGTTTATCTGATGAAACCTTCTCGTTCATCTTTTTAGAACTTTTTTTTTCTGGATATTTTAATTCTTCTGTACTTTTTAATGAACTGTGTCTTAGGTATCTTTGTTCTTTAAATATCTTTTTGTATATTTTTAATCTGTATAAGCCTCCCATGGACTGGTGTTGAAAATTAGCACTGTGCTACAAACACTTACAGCAGTGCATCTGGGACCTGTGTATATTTAAATATCGCAGCATCAATGTTTCTGTGTGTCTATGTCAAATAAACAATAAAATAAATAAAAATAAGAAATGTAGGTAAGTGTTGCATGAAAATCTTCAATCATGTGTCGGTTTCTTGTTTCTGTGAGTATAATGTGCGCTGGAGCTCATGAAAAAAACAAAATTTAAAATCAATACAGAAGAAGACACTATTGAGAAGATCTCTTATGTTTGTAGATCAACATAATTTTGTTACATTCGCAGAACAAGCAAATGAAAAGTTAAAAGTATAAATGTTCTTACATAATCTAGAACCCAAAGGCATCAGAGTCATTTCATTGTTCATTAAGTCATGCAGATTTCTTTATTTAGAACTATGTTACACCGTGCTCTAAGTCATAGTTTTATGCCACAGTAGTGGAGCTCACATTTTACTCATAAATCTAAAAGTCAACATCAACAAGGACAACCAGAGGACTATTTGCATGCACCGGCTGAGGTGGTTCTGGAAAGGCAAATGCCCCCTTTAAAACTGAGCCTGGACCCACCTGTGGTTGGTCACCAAACAAATATTATACAATATATAAGAGCTTTGGTATGGTGTTGATGGGACAGGCAGAACAAATATGTTTGGCACTTGGTTTCAGTAGGACTTCTTAGAGTGCTACACCACCAGAAGACAGAAACAAAAACAAAGGAGAAAGAGAACAGGGGCCTGTAGCACTAAGCAGGATTAATGTCTTTGCGAGGTAACTTAAGGGTTAACCCTCATTTGTCGATAGCACAAAGCCGGTTCATTTCTTATCAGGGTAGATCACCATGGTGACTTAGGCCGCGTTTACTTGGCACTGAAAACGGTCAAATCCGATAAGTTTTCTTTGCGTTTTGGCCTTACGTCTACATGGAAACTCGTTGAAAACAGAAACTTTTGAAAACAGGCTCCAGAGTGGAAAGATTTGAATCCGTTCTCCTTTTAGCTCCGTGTAAACCTGTATCAGAGCGTTTCAGGGTGAAACACTGACATCACCGCATGCGCTGTACTCTTTCAGATGAAGGCTGCACGCGCATACCAGAAACAACAACAGCTTCGGCTGTCCGCCGAGTAACGCCCCAGATAGCAAAGAGAGACGCATGATGGCCCCAAACCGGCCCACATCCCAATTACAGATCAGACCCAGATCAGTCCCAGAACTGGTCCAGATCTGATTTAAAAGCCTCATATTTGTCCCAGATATGGTCCAGATGCAGGATCTCCCTCAGAAATAGCCTCATATCCAGATTCAGCCCAGATCCATAAATAGCTCTGCTATTTATGGATCAGCTCTGACCCAGCTCAATTTCACAGCACATACTGAGTACCAATAATTAATCAAAGACATTTGATTATAATAATTAAGTAAAGAAATTGGACAGTGGCTTCATTTTTTTCAATGCTGTAAAAACCCTGCACTGAATGACTGATGACTGAATTGTAGAGGGGCATGCAGACAGATGAAGTCAGTGAAACAGCCTAATGCTTCACTAGCACTTCCAACCAAAGCCGCTAGCTTAGCATGGCTCCACACAGGGAGTGTATGGGTAGACTCCCTGTTCTAACCTGCAATCAAAAACAGATAACGGTCCATATGGAACGTTATCTGTTTTTAAACCAAGAATAGATTTTTATGCATTTTTAAAAGAAATACTTTAAAAGCCAAGCTACGCTGCACATGCACAAACCTTGTTGACCCACTCCCGCTGTGTTTTGCACATGCACGGTGTAGCTTAGCTTCGAGAGCATTTATTTTAAAAATGCGTAAAAATTTAATCCTACCATAAAAACAGATGAAGTTGGATCATGCAGTCAATAATACATACTAATATAAGCACACAAGACCGTTGAGAGTTATCTGATATGCCTGTACCCAGAGGCTGGGTGTTGCCGTGCACTCCCTGTGTGGAGCCATGCTAAGCTAGCGGCTGGGGTCTTTAGTCCATCGTATTACTCGTTACTGGAGAAGAATGGTCTCTACCTGATTGTTATGGACTGGGGACTGGGGTAAGACAACAAACTATGAAAATGTTGGAATATTCCTTTAACCATGCACACAAAGTGCATTACATAAAAAACATAGCACAACAACAAGTAAAAAATACAATTAGAATTAAACAAGAAAATATAAGAGAAAATTAAATAAAAATATCACAATACAATAAAAATGTATTTTAAGAACAAAAAAATCAATTCAGTTATCAGGATTTTCTCCCAAGAACAATCTACAAAACGAAGAAAACATATCAATCTATGAAGTCAACAAATTAACACAAAATATATCAGAAATAAAGGCAGAGTATGTAATCTTGTTCAAGGTCATTTTTGTCATACTGGGTGATATGCTCCTTCCATCCTGTGAGTGGTCAAAACAACATGAGACTGAAATGGGAGGTAAAAAAATAAGACATCTGTAGCAGCCACAGGACTGTAAAAACCTTGACCAATCAAAAAGGCGGTCCGCTCTTTCTGAATCAACCAGATGCCTTCAGATCTCATCAAGAGCTAATGCAAACACACACCTCTGCTCCCCCCTCCTCCCCGCGGGCACACATGGCACCTCACAAACATGGCGGACGCTCCTCAGCAGGAACACCGTGCTGCAGGAGAATACTTGACACGAGGTACTTTGTTTTATGTCCAAAATGAGCTGAGATAGCTGAGTCTGCTCTCCTCTGAATGTAGGATTCAGCCATGCCGTGTATGTTCATGTTTATGTTGTTGCTGTTCATGTTCTTGCTAGCTCTCCTTATTTGTTGCTTCCCCAGAAGTTGGGCATTTCTGGACAGCACCTACACACAAGTAAAAACAAAAAATGGTTTTAGCACATTTATCTCATAATTTTGCTCTAGTCTAATAGAGCTATGAATTAGCCACTTACACATCAGTAAGACTTTGGCTCCCATTTGGTGGAAGGCCCTCTTCCCATTCACCCCTTTCCAGTTGATCTTCTTTGCAACGCTGCATGAATACAGGCATGTAAGGATGTTCCACGTCACTTTTTTTGGGTTTGGACCCCCAATTGCTGCTAAAGCAGAAACCGAGGCAAAGATGTGAAAAACAAGGGAAGATAACACCAGATGAAGTGCAGAGTGAACACCAGAACCCCAACGATACATCAACCCTTTGTAGCTAACCCTGGAATACAAGCAGTTATTGGAAACCATATCTAAAAAAAACACTAGTTATTAAGTTAAAAAAGGACTGATACAATGTAAAAACAATTTGTCTTTTGTATTTTTAATGGATGTTGGTATATAGTGGGGTTCTTTATCCATACCAAGTTCTGCTTCCTCCCCCAGAGCAGAATCTGACACCGGTTTGTTGTGGCGCCTCATTTTAGAGAAAGAAAGAATCAAAAAACAGTCTGTGAGGTCAGGGATGCCTTGGCTGTACAGACTTGGGGTTCAGTCATGTCCTCAACCTAAAAAATAAGACAAGCATTGGAAATTGTGAATTAATGCTCAGTTCAAAAGGTAACTATGAACTATACAACATAGATACAAATACCTGTCACATGCCAAAAGACTTCTTTTTTTAAACGTATTTTTGGTAAATTTTAAAATTATATCTTAAGTGGAAGGAAATGGATATAAAGCGACTCTTCTTCTTGACCATGTGACTGTCTGATGTCAAACCAACTGCTGAACATACATACTAATATCCTTCACATGCTAATAGACATCTTTCAGAAATGTTTTTTGTTTTATTAATTACTGTCAATGGAAAAAATACACGTAAAGCTTATTCTACCTGACAATGCGGTTTTCTGATGTCAAACCATGACAACATATATATGTTCAATATACATGTACATGTAGACAATAATATTCCTCACATGCCTCAAGACTTCTTTTTAAGATACAACTTTTGCGTTTTATTTTGTAAATAATTTTAAAATTACATAGTTTAATTAGATAAAACACATTTTGCTAAGTTAAAGACCAATTATACAAGAGAAAAATAGACTTTTTACCAATAATGAATGGCCCACTGGTTTCCTTGTTGTTTCATCTATGATGACTGATTTGGCAAACAAAGTAAATTCTGGGTGTGACTGTCCTTTTGCTGGAAATCTATAAATGCTTTTAGCATAAGTTCATTTAGGATTTGGTAGGAAAAACTGATATTTTACTTTTTAGATAAAACATACATTACAGCTCTATCCTAAGAAACACTCACCATCTTAACAGTCATCATGACCCAAATCTCAAAAAGATCATACACTTTAATTTGTTCAGTCTAAAAACATTGCAGTTTGGATGTAAAATTGAATTTAAAAAACATTTTTGTGCAAAGACACTGGAGAAAAATGTTATAAACATTAAATAATAATAATCCCATAATCACTGGGAGAACACGCTCCAGAAATCTTACTCACTATGTTTCTCTGCATAATATTTATATGTTGGATGCTTTCTAGACATCTCAAGTCAAAAGTTTTGTCATAGGTAACCCCCAAATTCTAAGCTAAGGGGACAGGATATGCTGAGATCTTGAGAGAACAGGTAATATTTACTTCATACAGCCAAACAGAGTAAAATAAATATATGGAAGTGTGTCTGCTCTGGGCTTCTGTACACTAAAGACATATTTGACACATTTTAACCTGATTTTTACACCGTCCACTGAAAACAGCTCTCAGACCCACTTTTGGACCTTGACCCACAGGTTGAACCACTGCAGCAGTAGACTGGGAGCCTGATCCTTTACAGGGTGGTCTTATGTCAGGGAGAATGAGTGATGCAGGATCATTAAGATAAGAGTAAGTCAGAACTAGAGACTGCTCCGGAATGTTGAGTTTTAATTAACCAAGAGGCGGACTCCTTTTTAAATAATTTTATAAACCGCGCACGTGAGCGCCGAGACACCGTTTAAATTACAGTTCAATCAGGAGAGACCAGAATTGAATGAATTGAAAGTATTTATTGAACAGGTAGATATGAATGAAAATGTGCAAAGTCTCTTGTTAGAATCTCTTTTGGCACTTAGACTCCATCGTGCTGTCTTGGTGTACTTCAGGGGTACTGAGGGCGAATGAGAGATAGGATACCCCCATGGAGTCTAGACACTGGTGGTGGTGGTGAGGATAAAGGATGAGTTGTAGACTTCTGCTGCTGGGAACCTGATGCGATCTCATTTGCTGCTGAAGTGAAAGAGCCGCTATCCTGAGGAGTTGGACCTGGGCACTGGTGAGATGAATGGAGGTGCCTGGGGTGGAGGAGGGTTGCCGAGATCATCTCACGACGCCACCGCACTGACTGTGAAGGAGCAAAGACATGATTTAAAATAAGGCTGCTTCAGAATGATTGGCCAAGCAGTTGTGTGTGGCAGGATCTGGTAGGCTCAGTGGTTGAGTGAGATCATGCCCTTCATCAGCAGAGATTTGGATCACCTGAGCAGGTAGGCAGATTGAAGCATGACAGAGGAGACTGAACGAGCATATAGGTCTTCCTGACTGAACTTTCGCTAAGCTTCATTAAACACACACAGAGAGATTCATGATCTCTGTCCCGCGCACTGCGCGTCTTCATCCTCGTAGAACCCTAATATTACCATGTTCTCACGAGCGTAAAGTGAATGTTTTATCGAAAACATGGTTCCATTCAGGCGCGCGCATGTTATAATCTCACTGATAATCTCCGGTATGTCCCGTCCATCTCCCTTATTCTTCATATTTTCCTTTCTTTCTCTACTCTGTGAGAAGCAGGAGCAGGAGCAGTCCATTGGACAGAACCAGCTTCGTCAAAATGATTTTTTTTCCGAAAAGAGCAATTTACAAAACATTTATTGTCTTATTGTTGACCCAAATCACCTGTATGTTCCTGGTATGGCTTTTTATTGGCACATTTATCTAATTTTCATATTTTAAATAATAATGCCCCTGTAATCATAATGGTACAGCCCTCATCGCCGTATTTAAGGATTTAATGTGATTTGGCCTAGATCTGAGCAGCGCATTACACGCTGATTTGATCTCAGTATTTGGCGCCTTTGGCTCAAGGTCTGTATAACATATTTGGGCCGAAGCCGGTTTGTCACACACATTGTCATTTAACCTCAGCTTTTGGCGCTCTCGGTTGAAGTCTGTATTACATGTCCGGGCCACAACCGTTTGGCACCCACAAACTGAAAGGCTGTTTTACATGTTTTATCATCTTTCAGACCAGATCTGGCAAGTCAGTTTAGCCCGTGTGTGCATTACAGCCGGATCGGGAAGCTTTAAAACTGATCCGGCCCAAAGACTCATGCTATCTGGGGTGTGAGCCTCTTCCCGTGCCCGGTTTGTTATCCAGACAGATTTGTTGTCCAGAAAAGAAACTCCTGCGTCTCTGTGCGTCCATTCGCCATTGTTGTTTGTGAAAGTGTTTCTTCTTCGTTCCTGTGTTGTAGCAGTGCTGCCTCTCCGCAGACCTACACCGCCATCTACTGAACCGGCATGCACACTACAATGGTCGTCTGAATGCAGAAGAATTCTAAAACGCAAAGGACAAATCTTTGCGTCTTTAAGTCACGAGTTTCCATGTAAACGTAGCCTTACTCTGAATGGCTAACTTGCTCCAGGGCAGGACAAGTTTGAGGTTGAATCTGGTCCTTTACAATGACCCTCACACTAGCCAATCGATTTCTCCGGATCAATGTCCCGCCATCTTCTCCTGAACCCGGTAGGACAGTGGCACAACTCGTGAGATGAGCGTTAAGATGAGAAAGGTCATCCCGAGACTGATCTGACCCACTAGATCCTCATGTTGGAGCCGTTTATTACAGTCTGCAGGAGTGGAGCACTGACTGTCCCACAGTCAATGTGTATCACCCTGCCTTTCATACATTGATATGCACCATAAAGTGCCTAACAAACAAAAGGGATGTAATTCTTAAGTGAAACAGCACATTATTCTATCATGTCATTCCTGCACTTTATTCATTGTGTTTGAGGGCTCTTTTCTTTAAAGGAGAGTGGATTTTAGTCCATCTGCTGATTTTTAAACTGTTAATTTGGGTCTGACATCAGCTCAGCATGTTGACATGATTACATTGAGAGGATATGACATGAAACAGACCAACTTATCTACCAACTGCAATGATGTTTTTGTAGGGTTTATATTTTTTATCTGATTCCACGACCTCCTCACTTCAGAGGGATTACATATGGGGGAATGGGATGATAATTGTTAGACACACAATACATTTGCACAGCATACTGTTTCATGAGATTCATGAGTGTGATCAGTGTCAGATTAAGCCAATGATGAGTAACTTATGCATTTTCAAAGTCTGCTATATGTTGCAAAGCATTTTGACTATGATTGACAGCCGCACAGTGTTTCCTTTCTCCATTATACTGACTTTTTTATCCTCATGTTTTATCAGACGCTGCTCTTCAGATGCAAAACAGGGAGTTCTGTCAGTGTTTTCTCGATGCTTCTGAGCGTGTTTTTCGCTCATGATTGCGATTGATCAGCTGCCTCAGAGCCCCACCTTTATACGAATGCATTCACGGCTTTTGATGAGACAATCCTGGATTGAGTTACCCTGTTCATATTCTGCATTGTGCTATTGATTATCCTGATTAGTTAGTCAACCCTGAATAGATGAGTTACCCAGGGCAAGTTGACCGCACTTCATGCTTTAGGCCTCAGGCCGACAGAATCAAACCAGAGTTATACAAGAACAAAGACCATGGAGAATGAAAGTAAGCAATCCAATGTTATTTGTTTTAATCTGACAAGGTAAGACTTCTAGTCAGGTAGTGTTGTTGACTAACTTGAGTTCATAGCTGCACAAAGGCTAACGTCATCACAACATTAATCAGCAGTAGTCTATCATATCTAGTATATTTTATATTCCAATTTGCTGATATGTTTTGTTTTCCTCTCCATTGCCTATGTGTCAATAGTTCAAAATGAGGAGAAAAGAGTGCATGCATCCTATTTCTGCCATCTTAAGAAAGACAAGAATGACGGGATAGAGGTAAATAGAGCTGAAGAAATGGGTCAGAAGAGTGAGAGGGCCACAGAAAGAGAGCCAGTGAACTTTGGAGTGATTGACAGTGAGGCCACAGAGCAGGGGCCTGTTGCACAAAAGTAGGATTCAGACATCCAGGATAAATGACTAAGCCTGGCTCCAAAACAAGGGGGCTCAGGCTTATTTGGTTGCACAAAAGACCAAGCAAGGATGAGAGCACAGGGATTCTTCAAGCCAGTAACCCATCCTGGATCAGTGTGCTCACGTGAGTCCTTAAACAGACCCCGCGATAGATCACAGATTCACCATGATAACAAGAGCGGCATGCTTGTCGCCATCGAAGCAGCAAGTCATCCTGGAGGCATTTGAGAAGGTAAAAGACCAAATAAAAGATGAGAAAACACCGCCACGGCGTTACCACAATGACAGGAAGCTCTGCGGACCTCCCGAATGTATAAGCAGTGCACTGATACACACTCCGCTGAACTCAAAATATCATCTCCTAAATCAAATTTGTGCCCTTAGAATGAATTTGTTGAATTGCACGTGAAACTGAAAAGTGTGCACGAGTTTGTGCGTGAATGCAAACCGTCGCTATCTAACATTAGGCCTTAATGCCGGGCGGACACTGTGCGATTTCGAGGGGATTTCACCACGATTTTGCCGTCCCAGACCACGCTGCGTCATCGTGGAAACATCGTAGCGTCGGGATGTTCGGTCGGGAGGTCGTAAGCCGTACAGTGTGAGAATACTCACGAGGAAGGATTAATTGCTGCTACATGCTAAACGATAATGCTGCGACCTCCCGATCAAACTTCTGCCATGTCAGAAATTTTCGCCGTAGCTCGTACAGTGTGAGTGGTGTTACGTCACGATTCTACGTTCGCACCTATTGTCTGTTTGCACTGACTATCGTGAAAGGAGTCGGAATTTTATTCTCCGTCTTTAGTTCTATTTACTACTTAATACTAAATGTTATTTTTGGCACCACGGGGAGCTCTTTGAAATTCGCTGTGTACCTGCACTAGTATACTGGCAAGATCGATCATTCATTCATTCATTCATTAGTAACTATGTTCATCATAACGTTATCGGCTACAGATGAGGAATTTGCCGGTGCGGTCTGGTGTTTAAAGCAACATTGGCTGGCTAATGCTAACGTGAAACTATCATAGCTACTGTAAAACAATATATAGTTTAACATTAACGTTACCTCAAGCTCCTGATGAAGGATGGACATCCCATACCGACCACGTCTCCTCAGCCATTCACGTACCCAAATCCTTTTCTTTTTTTTTTTAGTTTCAGCGCACAAGACAGCGCACACAACTGCAACAACTTGCTGCCTGCCCGCCATCTTGTTGTCAGGCACGCTGTGGTTGTCATAGGAACTAGGAACCTTTGTTTTTTGTTGTTCACACTCGAGCACGTCGTGCCGTCACACGCCGACTGACGCCGACAAGTAGTCGTGGTTGTTAATAATCGTGGCTGACAGCAGTCGTACAGTATGAGTACACATGTCGTAGGGTCAAATAGAGTACGAGTGACAAACCCGGTCGTGCAGTGGGAGCATTTCCCCGACAGTCAGATTTCTAAAATCGCACAGTGTCCGCCCGGCATAAGGGAGATTTCATATGATAACCCCCTCTATTTGTGATTTACAAATGCTTACAGAAGAAATCTAATAGCATTGTTTTTGCCATTGTCTATAATTTATGAGAAAATTAGTCACCAAATTTGCATGCTCAACAAATAAATAGCCTTAATACAAAAATTCTGAAATAAGTAAAGCCATTACCACAAAATAAAAACCCTTTAAATAGGTGAACAAATAATAAACATCGTAATAAATTGTATCTACAGAAATCAGCATCAGATACTTTAAATGACCATGTAGTTAGCATAAAAAATAACTCCATACATTAAATTTAAACCATGCAATAACTGTTCATTAACATTTGAATCATTGTGGGCTTTTCTATTTTAAAAGTTAATAGTAACAATTAGTTTTAATCTAATTTTACTGAAAGTGATTTTTTTCACAGATTTTTCGATTTGACTTTGTTTATATGCTTTGATGCTGTGCTTTCTGTCCTGTTGAGCTCTGCGTAACCTTAGGTTTCAAGGAGCTGATAGTTTAGCTGCTCTGATTTATCCTTATTCACGAAACACCATGTGACTCTTTGACTTTTATACTCACAAATATGGGATGTGCATTTTATATGTATTCTACAGATAACTCTTATCTAATGACTGTAAAATCATGTAAAATCATAATTTCATCTAAACTCACTGCAATTAATGATGACAAATGTTCAAATAATGACAGTGGGTCTTGTTGAATGTGATAACGATGTGTGGTAGGCAGTGGAATAAATATTGGTTTCAGTTTGTGGGGACTGCTGACTGAGAAAAGGGATGAGATTAAATAAATCCTGGAACATGGCCCGGTCTGGAGCAGGCTAAAGCTACAGAATAAATCTTTATGGTAACATATGTCAAAACATATCTCACTTCCTCCTGTCCAACTTTTGTGCAACTACATCATGGATTAATTGATCCTGGATAAACAAGATATCCCGGCTTAATCTCTTATCTTGGTTTTGTGCAACAGGGCCCAGGAAAGAGAGACAGAAGATCCCAACTTTGAGAATGTTGAAGGCTTGAGTTTAAAAATCGCTGCCTTTGACTCATCATCAAGATTAAAAAAACTGGAAGAAAAAGCCTACAGAGCAGGAATAAGAGGGCAAAGTGTCAGGGTTTGGTACCCAAAAATAAACAAATGGACCCAAGAGCAAATTTAACAGAAAAAAAAAGCTTTTGTATAAACTAAAAGGGATCAAAGTCCAAAAACAAATCCTTAACAAAAAGTCCAAACAAAAAAATCTAAATACAAATCACTAAAGAGCTCAACACAAAACAGATAACTACCCACAAAACTGGAGGAACTCTGGAGATCTCTGTAAAGGTGCAGAAGTAAACACAGAGGAACTGATGACATCCACTGGGAGTGAGACGGGACAGACTAATGACCCAACAAAGAAAACTAAATACACCTGGGAAACATCAAGCACAGGTGGAGGGAATCATCATCATGTGGTCACACAGAAGGGAGGGCAGGAAATTACCATGAGGAACATGCACTCACACATAAGGGATTTCAAACTAAAACAGGAAACACGAGAGACAAGGAGAACAAGACAGAAAACAGGTAACGAAGATCAGGAACAGAATCATGACAGTAAACCAGGAAAAACAAAAGGTCTAAACAAGGAACACAATACAAAATGAAGCACAAATAACAGAACCATGACACAAAGATAGAAATCACCAAAACACACAAATACAGCTGGGGCCTGTTGCACAAAAGTAGGATTCAGACATCCAAGATAAATGACTAAGCCTGGCTCCAAAACAAGGGGAGTCAGGCTTAATTGGTTGCGCAAAAGACCAAGCGAGGATGAGAGCACACAGATTCATCAAGCCAGGGAAACCAATCCTGGATCAGTGTGCTCACACGATTCCCAAAACAGGACCCGCAATCAATCAAAGAATCACTGGCCCCGTCTACAGGGGTAGTTTTCCTCAATCTGATTGAAATCTATTAGATTAAGTGAATCTGATTCGATCTGAGCTTTGAGTAAGAGATCCATGTTCAATCTGCATTTGCATGGCCCCAGCTGAATCCAATTGCATTGTTTTTTTTGACATGCGCAGAAGGTCACTCTGCCACTGCCTGCAAATGTCTAAGAGAAGAAGAGGTGCACTTCCTGCTTCCTGTTTTACTCTCGCAGGGTTTCTATTAAGAAGTTTGTTTCCTCCACCGTCCAGGGGCCTGTACTACGAAGCTGGATTAAGTCATCCAGGATAACTCTGCGACAACTCGCTGAACTTCACCGGATCTTCGCCATCCAGATCTGCTTTACTACGAGGCTCGTTATCAACTTGATAAGTGAATCCGGCTGGGATCTGTGAGCGCTCACATAAAATGGGCGTGGTTAGCGGCCCCGGAGCATTTTCCACAATGGAGAAGAGAGCAGCCTACTTCATGGCGGAGGAGCTGCAAATAATTCTGCAAAAGTATGAGGAGTACCGCAGTATGATCCAGGCCGGGAGCAACACGGTGAAAAACATGGCCCTACATTTCCAGAAACGCAAATCGCTGAAAATGTTATAAAGAACTCGTCCACATTAAACCAAAATTATGTAATTAGTCTTTTAAATGGTGATGAATAATTATTTTTTTGTATTTTAAATGTAATTTAATTAGCCCAAATGTAATATTTAATTTCACTTTTATTGTACTTTGCACCTAAAATAACATTTGTCCCACTGTCATGATTCACCGCTATTGGACAGTGTAAAACATTTCCTCTTTTTTGTTAATAAAAATAATAAATGGACAGTGTTGATAACACTGGGATAAATCTATGAATGAAATTAAACGTAAATTAGATATTTAAAAATATTTGTTCCAACAAAATTCTGTCCCTCGGTGTCATGGTGTTACTACCAAAATTTGGAGATCATATTACATTAGACAACATTTAAGATATGATGATTACTTATGTAATTGAAATTTAAACCAAAATTATTGTTACTTGACTTTATCCATGATAAAGTTCAGTACAATTATCAGCATGTGTTGTCTTTTCTCAGAAGTAAACATCCTCGGATCAAACGTTATCACTGACATTGAGAAATAATGTCAATCAAGCCGATTACTTCGGTCATGAAAAAAACGCTCCAGACGAAGCGCTCCTTTTACAATTCGCACACCGACATTAACCGGTTCTGGCAGAAATGGGCAAGCCATTTTCCAAGACAGCAAATTGGTGACTGTGCGGTCTTTTATGCCCGCCCGAGAAAACCGATTGGTCAGCGGGCAGTCTGTCACACCCCGTGAGCTCTTATCCTGGAACTTAACCTGCTCCGGACCAGGTTTGGCGTTCAGCACCAGTTACCGGGGCAACGTGTCTGGATAAAAAGAGATCCAGATTTGTAGTGCGGAAAACCCGAAACTTATCGAGGAAGTTATCTCTCTAAGAGCTAATCCAGCTTCGTAGTACAGGCCCCAGGTCTTCTGTTTGTTTGCCGTGTTTGTTTGGGCATGCTTTGCATACGTCACTACGTGCCTCTTACGTACTACGGAGCGCCTGCGCAGACCGAACAATCCTCTCTATTAACCCAACCTGCTCCACTCAGCCGTTTACATGAAGCATGGAGCGGATTATCAATCGGCGTAGACTACCTCTTACAATCAGATCCTGGTGAATCAGATTGGCTAAGGTGTTTACATGAGACATTTCTAATCTGATTGACCTTTCAATCTGATTGAATAGGATTTTTTGACCCATGTAAACGGGGGCCACTGATTCTCCCCAACGGAGCAGGAAATCCTCATGGAGGTATACAATGCCATGAAACATCTTATGAAAAAAGAAGAAACACTGCCACTGTTACTCAACAAGAAAGAAAGATAAGAAGCATGTGCAATAATACACACCCCATACTCCACAATGTAAATCCAAATGGTTATTAACGTCTCCCAAATCACAATTGTACCCTGATTAATTCTTAGTTGAGTTGCATGTGAAATTGAAACTGAAATTGAAACATGAACGTTTGTTCTTATGCTCCATGCTCCTTTGCTTTTATGTGTACTCAAATGTGCATGGATTAAGTGCACACATGTTTGCTGATTGATTATAAAATAACCACTTCTCAGAAGAATATTTTACTGCTCGAAGCTTGTTCTTCTAAGGCTCAGGAGACACATTTGAGAATCTCAACTCAGCCTAATTTCCTTTAATAATCAGAGGAAGTTATACTTGAGACTTTATAGAAATACCGTGTTAATCATAATAAAGAGTTTTTTATGCTTCTTTATTTCTTATTTGGAGAATAAAATGAGCAGTGCTCTAGCAATAAATGCAATGTGTGATATGTGAAGCCATGTGGGCCTAAGGGACCCACATGTGTCGGACCCACTCGCCTTTCCTGATTACAACCTGAATGAAAGGGACGCAAAATGGAGAAGGATAAATTGAATAGCCCAGTGAAGTCACTTAAATCAAAACCTTTCTAGAGGAGAACGTATCAGGAGACACTGCAGGTGAAAGAGCTCGGACCTGATCACCCGAACATCAGAATTAATCAGCAGTCCAAAGACAGAGTGCAACAATACACACTTTTGGCTTTTAAAATTAGGTTTAATGCCCTTTCATGAACTATTAGGAGCACATGATAGAGAGGGTTTATATTACTTGCGTGTCAGCATGAGAACAATGGCACACTCAATACTTCACTCCATCATAATGACAGACAGCCTCCAAATCTTTCCAAAAATAATCAAAAAATTCAGTCCCTGACCCATAGCCATCACCATATTGTATTTAATTGGTGCATCCATTTAAGGTTTGTGACACCAATTCATGGCCATGCAAAATATTTAGCATGACCTTAAATTTGATGATCTCAATTTTAGGCCCTTTAAATCTTAAATCTGTACATTTTTTAAATCAAGGTCTTAAATTATTCTTTGCCAGGTCTTAAATTATGTATGGAATTTATCTCTCCCATTGCTCCCCTGTTCATTTATTTACTTATTAAACTAACTAAAATAAATTGATATAGAAAAAAAAAATCAATCTGAAAAACAAGTTTAAAATAAAACCCAATTACATTTTTAAAAGTTTAATAACCCTGATACTCACTTACTCACACCACTGTTTGAATTACATTTGTTCTTGATGGTTTATGGGCTGTTCTGTGGCAGTAAATTTGGTTAGTTTAAAATAAATTCTGTAACTGTAATTTTCCTTACTTTTTCTGACTATGTGTAGATCTTAAATTTAATTCAAAAAGGTCTTTGAAAGGTTTTCAAAAGCCTTAAATTTTTTAAAACCTACACTGCACTTTCAATGCATCATTGTAGACAAAAATCGGACCATGAAGTTTACATGTTGAAGGAAAATTCAGCTGCTCTTCATGGCCATGGACTTCTAAGGAATGGACCAACCTTTAAAAACAGCTAAAGATGGTGTCATATTAAATAATAATAGGATCCCAAAGAGTGTGGTGACAGAGAAGTGTTGCTGCTTCTCATGAAAGGTCACTGTCCATTTTATACGCTGGTTTTAATATGTGAGTGTAGTGCTGTTATTGTTTTGTATTTTTAAGTCTGTAACACTGCATTGGCCTCTACCTTCGGCAGATCTCTCTTGTAAAAGAGATTTTTAATCTCAATGGGACTTCCTGGTTAAATAAAGGTACAATAAACAAAAATATAAATGCTAAGTATGCCGGACATAGTGCACTCAGTGATGATCAGAAGACTATTGTTTTTACAGCAGTTTTGATCTGGTATAAAAGCCAAACAGTATTTGCTGTTATAAGTATACCCTAGATTGGTTTACATGGCTGAAATCATGAGAATCATATCTTTGAAATGATGCATTGCACTTGTGACTTGGGTTTTTCATCTGAAACTGGTGAGTTGTTGTATGTTCCGGCAACACTTTGGGTTCTATTTCGTAGACCAGGTGCAGGCGTGGCGCACTGAGCTGCCCTGAAATGACCTATAATCACAGGGTAGATCAATCCACCAGTCAAAGCGGACTGAGCCATGGAGGGAGGTCACAAAGTGACTGGAGCTCTATCTTAGCATCTCAGACAGAGTGAGAGTAGAGGTGGACCAGGGGGTACTCAGTTAGTGAAAACCAGGCGGTTTTATAAGTATGATTGGTAATGTGCTCTTCAGTCATCAAAACTGACTATGCTGACCTGAGGTGAGGCAGAATGTGGGCACTTTAAACATGAATGACCCACAGTCTTTGAGGGTCATTTGGATGTTATCGGTCATATTTAACTGCCATAATGTTAGTCTTTTACTTTCAGGAGATTACCCTGGTTTTTTTTTCTGATTTTAACTGAAGAATAGGAGCCTATCCAGGTCAGTGGTTGGCTGTACCTTGTTATTGGTGGAACCTGAGTTCAAACAAACCCTATTTAACCCTGACACCCTCTGGTGGGTGATGTGGCCTTTGCCTTATTGCAGTTGTCAAAGCATCTCTCCCAAATATCTTCACCCTCCTACATTTTCTGACTCCATTTACAGATTCCTCTGTAAAAATGAGGCACAAACATGCCCCCCAGTTTAATCTACAACAGCAACTTTACCAATCATTTGAAGTCTACCATTTAAGTCTTGACTTGTTAACTACATCTCAACATAAATAAAGGATGACAGGCTTAAAGCTGGGGTTGTTAATCTGATTAAGGTACACTTTTTGTAACACTGGTTAAAATGGTCTTTATGACCCGATGGCAATCAATTCATAATGTGTTATTAAAATAAAGCGAAAAATATCCGCTATCTACAGCAAGTGGACTTTCTCATGAGGCTCTTTCTTCTTCTTTGGTTTTACGGCGGTTGGCATCCATAATTTTGGAGCATTACCGGCCCATTCATGCTAGAGACAGAGTTCAGTTTGGAGAGGCAGAGGAATGTTTTTATTATTACATCATCACACCGGAGATTTACGGAAGAATACTAATACGGGAGAACGATGAGAAACAGGATAAAAAATATGTAAAATACAGTAGTTTCATGACCAGAACGGGAGATTTGACAGCTATGTGGAGAATGGCAGAGGAACTACCTATACCCCGATCAACATCGGGCTGTGAGCACTGACTAACTTTACATGTTTGTTTTTTTCTAACTTTACTATGATAATGTTTTGGTGTTTTCCTACTGCTGACTGAGACATGACTTGGTGTAGTGTAAAACATTGATGCTGTGCTGAGGGTTTGGAGTTGAATCAGTCTTCTTATATCTTAAATCAGTTGCGCGCGTGCATGTGAGCGGGGATACCGCCCATCTGGCGGCACGCTGATTTTTCCCAGTGGCCACTCGTGGTATTGCAACAAAAAATCCCATTGGGCCCAAAAAGCATTTTTCCCATAGGCGGCAATAGTAAAAGAGACGGCTGTAAAACTGCTGACAGGACATCTCCAGCCGTAAACACGGTCAAGTACTGATCTTTGTATTTTATATTTTTAAGTCTTGGACTTTTGATCGGTCAAAAAGTGTTCAAAAGGCCAGAAAAGCCAGAGGAAAGTCGCTATCTCTCTGGTGACGTCACAGCTGTACACACGCACTGTCAAAGCGCGGTCATGCTGTGTCTCGGGAGCGAGGACGCCCATTAACTTCTTTCAGGCTCTTTGGTCCAAAATTGTTCTGAAAGTTGAGAAAACTACTAAATGGTGAGTTTCTTTTTGACATAGAGTGACTTAATACATGTATTTTCTCAGAGTTATTACTCACTTGATAGTTCTGGTTTGTAAACGTATTTAGACTTTATATTTCAATGAAATCCACGTATCTTGACTGTACTTACATTAGACTGCTGTGTATGGGATGATATACAATGAAATAAAGAATTAAATAAGATACATTTTTACTAACACGATGGTCCTACATTCCAAGTATATTCAGTTTAAAGAAAGTTTTAAAAAATGTGCCCGAATAACTGTAGCTAATGTGTAGAATATGTGTCAGGGGATCACGGAGTTGTGTTTGGTAGATGGATCTTTATTCGGAATATTTGTGTATGTATTAATTGTTTTGTAAATAATACATTCAGATAATGTAAGTTTTAGACTGTAAGAATAATAAAAAAAGCGAGACTTAATAAAACGAGTAAACTTTACTTGAATAAATTGATAAAGTACAATAAAGATCAATAACAACACATTTGTCATGTTCCAGTTGAATAAGTCAGATTTTTCTCTCTACAGAGTTTGGAGGTAGAGGGGAATCACTCCAGGGAAAACAGTGAACTGGTCCAGCCGTCCAGTCCTGAATGTGTCATGCAGCTGTGGAGGATGGTTAAACAAGTTTCATTATGGTGTCATTCTGATTTATCTAATGTATTTGTCATATTTTATGTATCACTCATGTATTACACTATTCTCTCTGGTCAATCAAGATAATCTGAATCAAATACAAACTTTTTTGGCCTACCTAGAACATTGGCAGTTTTTTTGTGAGAAGAATTAAAGGATAACTTCGGTTCCTGCAGCTTTTACATTGTTTATAGAATGAAGAACAACAATATACTCACCCAGAAGGCTTTCCTGATGCAAACGGTGCTTCGGGAGATATTTAGATCCAAAATCGAGCAGCGGACACCGATATAAAGGTAGCCTGTAGGGCATAGATCGCCGCTCCTAAAAACTGCATTAATCGTCCAAAAACTCCTGTTTTTCACCAATATTCCATCATGATTCGCGCCGAATGGACGGCCATTGTAGCCTGTGTCTCTCCTCACAGCGCTGTGTGGCTGTACTAACCTCTGAACAGACGAGTCTGTTTGCATGCCCTTCGCGCATGCGCAGTACTCTCTGGAGCGTTGCGATCGCTTCCTTATCTGTATATCTGTATACTGTGGCTCCAAACTGTAAGGACGTCCATCATATTCAAAGTCCTCCTCCACAACATCTTCATCCCATAGATATTCGTCCATTTTGCACAAAACTGGAAGAAGAAAGTCGATTTGTAGCTGCCCTGAAACAATGAGCCGCACTGCGCATGCGCGAAGAGCATGTAAACAAACTCGTTGGTTCAGCCACACAGCGCTGTGTGGAGAGACACAGGCTGCAATGGCCGTCCATTCGGCGCGAATCATGATGGAATATTGGTGAAAAACATGACTTTTTGGACGATTAATGCAGTTTTTAGGAGCGGCGATCTATGCCCTACGGGCTACCATTATATCGGTGTCCGCTGCTCGATTTTGGATCTAAATATCTCCCGAAGCACCGTTTGCATCAGGAAAGCCTTCTGGGTGAGTATATTGTTGTTCTTCATTCTATAAACAATGTAAAAGCTGCAGGAACCGAAGTTATCCTTTAATAATTAACGTCAATGAAATTTTTTAAGTAAGACTCAAAAAACATACATTTTTTAAAACATTTTATTATATTGTGTTTTTATTTGGATTTCTGACATTTTTTATGTCATTCATATTTTATAGAAAATAAAATATAACAAATATAATCTTTACCCCATAACATTATATATAAAATATAACTGTTTCAGATAACATTCTATCTTAAAAATTAAAGGCTTGGAATATATGAAACAGGCTTTCATTTAACATGAGTATTTAACCACTTAAAAGTGAATGTCTTAACAGAAATTAATATTAGAAATGGACAAATCAAACAAAACTAACCATTTATGTGAGTGTGGCTTAGAGGTCTTGGATAATTTACTTCTAATGTTATTAATGATAATTATGTCCACATAACCACTTGTGCTACATAATGCAAGCTCCAACTTTTACTATGAACATGCGATTTTTATTTTTTTAATGTTACTTTTTGTGTTTGTTTTGTTGTATTTGTTTATTTCGTAGCCTATAATTTTTAGTTCACATTAGTTCACTTTTAGTTCAGTAGTTCCATCACACTGTTCACTCCCAACGCTGTCTGTGTTTGAATAAAGAACATTTTATTAGAACTTTTATTACAAATTTAGTATTTTGATTTGTTCAGATAAAATATGAATGATATTCCTGAAACATCACTATCATTGACAGTTTTATTGACATGCACTGTTGTCGACATATTTTCTGAGTGTTTCATGACAGTGACAGTGGTTCAATAGCCTACAAAACCATTTTGAATCCCAGACGGAAAACAGACATCAGGACAATATGGCCTAATAAAAATACACAACTAAATACATAAATATAGTTGTGACCCACATACAGTATTCATTAGAACAAGCAATTTGTTTATTCAGGAAATTAAAAGAAAAACCTCTTGTGTACCAATTTGATTCTTCTCATAAAAGTTTAATAAAAATGATAAATCTTAATATTCCTTTTTACTTTTACTGCTTAAAATCTTTTCCACATCTTCCTAATTAACCACAGATATATAGTTTTGAAATATTTTTTCTGTATTTAATGTTTTTATTTTTTTTTGCCATAAGCTCTCTGATAATCAAGAAAACACAAAGACAGATCTGTCTTTGAGCCAATTTGACCTCTGATGACTTGAACTTTGCCTCAAGGGTTAACAAAGTAGATAAAAACCTATAAAGAAACAGAACATTATTAGAGAAGCCAGTCTTAATCTGGGTCTCATCCCCGGGTGCCATCCATGGCTCATCTAAAGACTATCAGATTGCCTATCAGGAAAATAAAAAGAGAAAATGAATGAATAACACAGGACTTTATGCATTGTTAAGAGCTGTATAACATTTACAGCGAAAGCGTACCCAAAAAGGTAATACCTTTGAATCATCATTGAAACTTGATCTGATAAGCAGTCATCTCTCGCATATGGGATTAATAAAATGAACAAATTACACTGATTTATTTGGCTGATGGACTTCTACGGTCCATGACAGTTTTTCTGTTGTGTGTAATCATGTTAGAATACAGTCAGCTATAGAAAGTCACCAAATAAAAATCACTCGTCTTAAACTCTTATTATAAAGACTTCTTACGTATATAATGTCATTATATCACATCATAGTCGGATCATGTGCCCTAAAATACATTATTTGAGTTTGTACACCTCTCATACTGTAAATTTCATCCGCGGTAGATTTTTGTCGTGGCCGCGCGTCACTTCATTAAGACTGCGCTTCGCTCATTCCCATTGATGTGATGCATCATGGGAGATGACTCTACTGCGCCTGCTCTATGGGCCCAATAACGCGGAAGTAAACCCGGAAGCCAGAAACTTTTTCGGCGTATGCGCTGGGTGAGCAACTCCAATAGAAATGAACGGGCGCCATGTTTCCGTCCGGCATCCAGTTCAAATAATACATCCATGGGCTAGACAGAGTCCTGAGGAGATGCTACATTTAAATTCATGCTAGTTTTCCAAAATTACCAACCCCAGCTTTAATTAACATTATCTGAAGTTTTGTTTGTGTCTATTGCATGAACACAAACTCTGATACATGCAGTTAGAAGTTACATACCATTTAACACTTCCCAGTATATATGATTTTATAGCTTTAGAGACAAACTTGCAAAAAGGTTCACAAAAAATAAACACCTACAAGACTTTAATTGAACTCAATAAAAAGCACCCATATGTGACATATTTCAGCTTTTTAATTTTAGAATGTTGGTGCATGTTTAAAAGAAAGTTTTATGCTAACAAAGACCACAATAATAACTTGGGACCTGAAAGCAAGCTTTTATAATGGTTAATTAGGAATCAATTTTTCACACACCAGAGCCACCGCCAAGCAGACCCACTTGATCAGGTCACTTGATTAAGGGGGATCTCTCAAAGCAGAGGTTACAACATGATATAAGTTGGAAGTTGTTGCTGCTTTAAGGCAAACCACCATGTTTTAGTTTCATAGTTGTTTGATGAAAGATTTTCAACTTTGCTGATTATGTTGAAACACTGTTTAGGATTATAAAATTAAACTAATCTTGTAAGTTTCATGATTTTTGTTTGCTACAAAATGTATTATCTGCTGTGATCCAAAACAGGGAACCATGCTAAACCAGGGTTGGCCAACAACACGTCATCATAACACCCCTCTGTAGCCAAGCTTTTGTGGAAGAGGACCATGTTATCTCCTTCAGTCAGCCATTAAAGATGTAAATTTCAGTAAAGCAGTTTAACATGAGATCATGCTCTCTGTTTCGGCTAACTCAGCATTTATGCAGCTGCAGGGATTAAATACACATTAACTGAACTCCCACTGGGCCTCTGCTGCTCCAACATCTCCATCCAACAAACATACATTTGCATTTCAATCTTGCAGTAAATTAATCTCACCCAGGGCCTTTTCTCATTTACAGTTTCAAAACACTTTTTAAAGGGTGATGCTTTATTTATGGAATAACAAGAAGTTCATAAAAAATCATTTCAGAGGCAGGACGAGGCTATTACCATGATGTATAACATGAGATTAGACAGGTTTGTAAAACTTTAAGAAATACATCATGGTACTGGAATTTAGCCTGTACTTGCTGAAAGACCCTTAATTCATTCAATCACATGAGCAAAAAGGAAGAATCGTGGTATTTCTTACAGATGTTCTTGTTGCACTGCATGCTCTTGAGCTGCTTGGCCTTGATGGTATATCTTATTCAGTTTTTTAAACAAAAGTGAATGTTGAAATATTTAAACCTTTAAAATTGTAAAGCTTTACTAGTAGTTCTTGTGGACATGGTAAAAGTCAAATACTGACGGTGCATACAACTGGAGGACAGTTGAGATCCACAAAGAATGACCAATATCCTTATGTGGAGGGAGACAACAAATAAAATGAAGTTAATGTATTAACTTAGGTTCGGGAGCTGGACCTCGCCACAAACCACACCTCCAATCAGCTGACAAGCCTACTTATACTCAGCCATGCCTCATCGCTCAGTTTGTCTGTAACTCTTCATCCACCCTCCCACCCTTCAACCTTAATCATGCCCTTTTCTTTCTCCACTCAGCTCCTCGCTCACCTTATCCTAGGGGGGTCAAGATCAGCTCAGGCAGAACACGATGAGGCGGAACCCCAACACTGAGTCTCCCTCTGCCTGGCTTACAACGTCCTTCCTAACGGCTCATCTCTCAACAAATCTCATGTCACATGTTCATCACTGTCATTCCTCATATTCCTAAACCTTCAGTAAACCTTCAAACGCATACATTTGTGGTGTGGTCCTTGCTAGTGAAATACCCATCAATTAACTCACCAGTCAGCTTGGATTGATCATCAGTGGATGAAGCACACGGTCAGCACCACAGGGACTCCTTTTTCACAGCATTTGTGTAAGTGCAGAAAATGCCTCTTTATTGGAGTTTAGATACAAGCCCATAGCTTCCTCTGATCCTCGAAAATGGTGATGCATAATGTGATTGTCATTGCCTCCCATCCCACTTGGCCAGTCTGCAACTACAAAAACCAAAACCAGTGAAGTTGGCACGTTGTGTAAATTGTAAATAAAAACAGAATACAATGATTTGCAAATCCTTTTCAACTTATATTCAATTGAATACACAGCAAAGACAAGATATTTAATGTTCGAACTGAGAAACTTTTTTTTTTTTTTGCAAATAATCATCTACTTAGAATTTAATGGCAGCAACACATTGCAAAAAAGTTGGCACAGGGGCATCTTTACCACTGTGTTACATCGCCTTTCCTTTAACAACACTCAGTAAACGTTTGGGAACTGAGGAGACCAATTTTTGAAGCTTTTCAGGTGGAATTCTTTCCCATTCTTGCTTGATGTACAGCTTAAGTTGTTCAACAGTCCAGGGTCTCCATTGTTGTACTTTACGCTTCATAACGCACCACACCTTTTCAATGGGGGACAGGTCTGGACTACAGGCAGGCCAGTCTAGTACCCGCACTCTTTTACTACGAAGCCACGCTGTTGTAAGACCTGCAGAATGTGGCTTGGCATTTTCTTGCTGAAATAAGCAGGGGCGTCCATGAAAAAGACGTTGCTTGGATGGCAACATATGTTGCTCCAAAACCTGTATGTACCTTTCAGCATTAATGGTGCCTTCACAGATGTGTAATTTACCCATGCCTTGGGCACTAATACACCCCCATACCATCACAGATGCTGGCTTCTTTTCCTCTTTGGTCCGGAGGACACGACGACCACAGTTTCCAAAAACAATTTGAAATGTGGACTGGTCAGACCACAGAACACTTTTCCACTTTGCATCAGTCCATCTTAGATGAGCTCGGGCCCAGCGAAGGGGGTGTTGTTGATAAATGGCTTTGGCTTTGCATAGTAGAGTTTTAACTTGCACTTACAGATGTAGACGAACTGTAGTTACTGACAGTGGTTTTCTGAAGTGTTCCTGAGCTCATGTGGTGATATCCTTTAAACAGTGATGCCGGTTTTTGATGCAGTACCGCCTGAGGGATCGAAGGTCACAGGCATTCAATGTTGGTTTTCGGCCTTGCCACTTACGTGCAGTAATTTCTCCAGATTCTCTGAACCTTTTGAAGATATTACGGACCGTAGATGATGAAATCCCTAAATTTCTTGCAATAGCTCATTGAGAAATGTTGTTCTTAAACTGTTGGACAATTTGCTCACACATTTGTTCACAAAGTAGTGACCCTCGCCCCATCCTTGTTTGTGAATGACTGAGCATTTCAGGGAAGCTGCTTTTATGCCCAATCATGGCACCCACCTGTTTAAATTAGCCTGTTCACCTGTGGGATGTTCCAAATAAGTGTTTGATGAGCATTCCTCAACTTTCTCAGTCTTTTTTGGTCCTCTTGAAAAGGATTTGTAAATCATTGTATTCTGTTTTTATTTACGATTTACACAATGTGCCAACTTCACTGGTTTTGGGTTTTGTATATTGTATAACATAAAACCAGGTCCTTGTACAGAGAGGTCAGGGACCACTACCGTAAGAAAAACCTGAGATTCATAACCAATAAATACTCATAAGAATAACTGTTGCTGTCAGCTGTACAGTCTGAGAGGGCATCCATGCTTGACAACCTGAGCATGTGGTACATTGCACCTCCATAAATGATGAACTAAATGGTCAAATGGAAAAAAGACATCAATGACAACTACAGGGTATCAGTACTGAGTCCTTTAAACCTCTTTATTGCTATCATCCATATTCAAACACCAAATGAACATGCATAGTGTTACTACTTATTTACAACAGGTTAAGCAAACAGATGTCCATATATATTAACATCTTACTACAGAATATAAATACATTTCACATGAAGATGTCCGATAAACCGTGAGGTTGGCAGCCAACATCACCTTGAGGCATTATTTAACATGGCCAACACCAGGAGAGACGGGACGGTCCAACTGAAGCCGGATTCCAGTGTTCAGTCACCCAGTGTTACTGAAAGGTTCCTCCAAAGACGTAGCGATGTTCCTCCGTTCATTTGTTTCTGCAATAATGTCTGACCTCTGATGGGTAATTGTAACCATCGCACATGGTGTCCATTTATAGCAGCAGTACTGAAATTGTGTCTACGATCGAGGAGCCAGAAGAGAGTTTATGCTCTCAAGTCTTGAATCAATTGAATCCACACCAACAGAGCACTTTAGCGAGTACTTAAAATGTTCTTTGGCTCCATTCTGACGCTCACTTCTTGTACTTTTCACTGAGAAGATAACTTTTAAAAACTACAGCAATGGTGCTAGAGAGTATAAAACCTGACAGTCTGTGATATATCACATGAACCTTTGCAATAGGTCACCACACAGTTCAGACACTCATCCTGTCAAAGAAGAAATCAAAAGTTTGAAAAGAGAAGAGGCCTAAAAATAGAAACAAGTAATAAAAGTACACAAAACGTCCTTTTAAAAGCCTCAGCTGGAAGTTTTTGATGATCCTCCTCCATCATTTTCAACCAAAAACAAAATCAGGCAAAGCAGAAGAAATAAAGATACACTTGATCATCATGCAGGAAGAAAAGAATCAAACAACTCTATCTTTATCAGGCAATGAGAGCAATCAAAAGTCTGAAAGCTCTGACAAAAATAGATTAAAACATGGAGAAAATGCTCGCTGCATTTATGGTAAAACATCCAATGGCAGATTTTAAAGATGGCATGAGAGTACGTTACAGCAATACTGGATAAATAAACATGCATCTGTCCTTAAACTGAATCCTGTTTTCAACCTGAAACATAAATGGTTGTGTTCCTCTGCTAATTGACTGCATGCTCCTTCAGTTTTCCTATGAACATGATATTAACATCTGAAAATGTATCTTGAGAACCTAAAGGGAAACCAAGAGAAACGGTTAAACAAATGAAATCTTTGGTTCTTTGGTTCACATCAATCACATGACGTTCACTCAGCGTCTGAACTCAAACACGCACACGCGGTGAAAGATGACAACAGCCTGAGGGAAGAACATGTCACCTCATTCAGAACACATCAGGCGATTTCTGTGTTTGGATAATGCACGGATGACGACATCTCGCTGAAATGTTTTTGACCATTTCATTCATATTCAAATCACTCAGCAGCGTCTCACACATGAAAGACTGACCGCAGATTTCTGTGTGAAATCGGCTGCAAAAGGAACAAAGGGGGTCTGCTCGTATCTTACCATAGGTGCCTGAACATATTTCTGCAACTGAAATGTACATCCTTATCACTATGGTTGAATATGGAGATCCACAGTGTTAAGTATTATTTAGGTGAATACAAATAACTATAACTGTATGAATAAGCATAATTAATAGATATATATTATCGGTTGAGAAGGAATGCATCTTCTAGTTTTATTATAAATGATTTGAGGGATTTTTTTCATACCACATGATTTAAATTGTTCACTGTATTTGGCATTTCTCTATTCAGATCCACTTTATCTGTTCATGAGTCAAAGCTGTGCTGCCAGACAGAAGTTTATATTCATGAGGCAAAGGTGACAGAAAAAAACAAAACCACTAATATTATTAATTATTTTTGTTCATATCTATATCATTTGGTTCTGAGTGAACCTGTTGTGTTGGGCTACAAAAACAAAGGTGTAGGCGTCAAGTTTTCACTGTTGTTTTCATTCAGTATGCACAACTATTTGTCTATAACTGCCAATTTTGCACTCGTGTCACTCACGGCTTCAGTTTCAAAGTGCTTCATCCCAACAGTAACAGACTTCTGCTTCAGAAAGCTCTGTGCATTTGTTTTTTTGTCTTTATTAAGGATAAATCAACCAGAGAACATTAAAACATTAAAATGTTAAAAGTAGTTCAGTACTTCTGTAGTGGGGTTGGATGTGGTTTGTTTCATAATCAATAAATGGGCCACAGTGATTCTTCTTAGCTCTAGTCCTGGATGGAGAAAATGGGCACAAAAAAGCATTGGGGTTTCCACACTGCAGTAAGCAAATCTACAAATCTATACATCACTTCTGATTACCCTCTTTGTATTTGAGTCCTCCTCCTCTGGTGGAAATAACATTGTTAAAGTCTATAAAAAGTTAGAATTGAAAAATCTTCACATATCACTGTTTTAAATAGAAATAATGTGAACAATTGTTTAGCAATATATGTTATAAATGAATTTACTTTAAAGGTACTTATTACTCATTTTACAAATAGTCTACAGTATAACAGGTTCTGAACAAAGTTTCCAATTGATGGGGGCTAAAGCTGTGCATTTTTGCTGTTCTCACGGTTCAATTAGGATTGTCAAGTTCAAGATTTAATTTGATTGGATACCATCGCAGAGAATAGTACTCTTGACTGTCCATTCTACTACACCTACCTATTTTTAGATTAAAAATTGCTTTTGTGATGAACTGCGGAAGAAAGGCATTTACTGTTATCCATAATAATCACATTGGTCTCTTCTGACACTGAGGTCTACATCTGCATCAAAATGCATCGATTACAAGTTTACTTTGAACATCCTAGCTGTACATCCCACAGTTACAAACTCAAAACAAAAATACTCTGAGTTTTTTAAAGTTCAAATCCTTCTTATGCTGCATTCACACCGCAAGCAACCCAGCTACCAAAATCACGGTGCCCACTGAGGTATTGTTGCGCGTCCATAAATACCTCATTTCGGTTACCGTTGCCGTTGGCCGTTGCTTGGTGATGTCAAGTCCGCTCGAGTTTCACCGCAATCATATCATATATCATATAATAGGATGTATAAGCGGACATTATTCCAGCTGCATCCTTTTCATTCACTTATCAACCACAAAACACTGCAGCTGATGATACAGCAGCATCATCTGTGAGTTTTCTGTGGCCTGTCAAGGCGGAACTAATGTCCTCACGGACTAATGTTTCCCACACGGACATAAATTGTTACTCTGTAGTCCGGATGATAAACTGTCTGTCTAGGGTACTGTCACACGTGCACACACCGCTGATTGGCTGTTGCCACACAACCATACACAACATCACCTGAAAATATCAACTTTTTTTTACTTTGACATCGCGCGACGAGTGAAGTGGTCGTCTTGTACGCAATAAACGCATTGCGGAAGGGTTAGCCCCACGCCATTGTGGCTGTACATTGACTTTGCATGTAGAGTGATTGCAGAGGTAGTACAAGTAGTGTGCGGTGTGTAAGCACCTTTAAGCTGTCATCTTCTTCCATGCTGTTTTGTTTTTTGACTCTCTACTTTGTGTTCACATCGTCATGATAACAGCCCACCTGGACTAAAGTGACTTGTTAAATAATTGTCATTTTTAGAATGTTTTAACTTGCACTAAATGGTTCAATTAATGAACAAAATGTCGAAAAATTTAGTGTGATAGCACTTTGAACAAGACATGTCAGTAAAATAATCATTTTTGTTTGAGTTAGATGGGTTGCGGATTATGTTGAGGTCAGACTTCATGATTTTTTTTTCAGAAATTATGCTGACGTTGGTTTTGTAACCTGCCTGACAGGCCTGAGACTACAGAACTGCTACTGACTGCATGTAATGACCATCATAATGACGTTGGAAGGAGGAGCAGCACTGAGGAATGAAACAATTACACTGTATGTGGAGTACAGTACCTCTGTTTTTATGTTCAAATATTACATTGAATGACATGTTAGTCTGCTTACAATTGACATGGGAGGGACAAATCATAGAAGGCTACATTCAGGTTTGACCATAATTTTGAGTAAATTATGCAGTCTTGGCACCCCAGTCCGTCCGTTGTTGTCAGTCGTTATAACACTACATTCAGGTTTGACCATAATTTTGAGTAAATTATGCAGTCTGACCTTGGCATTGCGTCCAGTTTTATGAAGCAATAAAATGTAGTTTGCATTTAAAGAGATGATGGGTGTCAGCCGCAGTTTTGAAAAGTTTTAGTATTGCCCATCACTAGGCTATGAGGTGAGCTAGAGCTTCAGCAAATCAAAGGTGCACTCAGTAGAATGTGTACTCGACCAATCAGTGTTTTTATCACCTGTTTTCATTAGAAGTCAGTAAATGAAACTGAGCTCTAGGCCCCATCGATCATAATGTACAGTCTAAATCATCCTTCTGTCATTACAGGGCTAGAGCTGATCAAAATCACTGTGGATATTCTAGTAACTATGATTTGGATTAGAGTTATTTTCAATAAAAACTGACTGGGCCAATTCAAGCAGTGACTCACATCAAACACTCATACTGCTTAAAATGGTGGCATCATCATAACGTTCTCTCTAATAAAACAATCTGATATGAGTATGCTGCTTTGCTCATGATTTCAAACTGAAAACTTTGCACACACTCGTCTCAAACACACATATATAACACTTACTGTACATACATATGATAAAATACAGTCCTCCTCTACATGGTGTGTGCCGCAGCCTCTCCGTGACACACTCTGCTCTGAGCGAGTGCTAGAAATAGAGATAATATGTCCAGTAGAGCAGGTTGACCATGACAAAGGAGAGGGGGAAGGTGACTCTGGAGTAGTTGTCTATGTGGTGGGGGTTCTCCACATGACAGCAGGATATGGAGCGGAGCACTTTGCGGACGGTGGCCAGGGCAGTGATGCACCAGTTGGTGGGCTCCGGGGGTGTCGCTTCGGGCTTCGGCTCGCTGCCTGTGGGGCTGGACGGGCTGACGGTTAGTTCTAGAGAGGCTGGAGCTGGAGTGGGAGCGGCGGCAGCTGGCTCCTTGCGTCTCTTTGCTCTGGAGTGCGTGGAGATGGTGGTGACAATGCCATTCATTTCATCGTCGAAGTCGTGCATGTGATGGCCGTACTGTGAAGGAGAGGAGATACAGTCCATTGATGAGAAGCAGCAGTATAAGATTTGGAGCTCCTGAGAAATTTTTTAGACTCACCCATTAGTGCTCATGATGGCATGATGACGGCATAGATGGTAATGTCGATGATGACGATAATGATGACATGAACCATCAAAACAAGGGAAATGGTTAAAATTATGGCAATGACACCAGGAACAGCGACACAAGGACAACAACGACTGTGGTACTAAGAATTCAAAAAATGACAAAAGTGAATGAATGACAACAATGAAGACATGAACACTGAAACAAACATTCACAGGAACTTCTGTCAGGTTTTGCATTTTAAGGCCAGAATGGCTGGTGGTGATTACATTTACCTTTTTTTTTTTTTTTTTTTATGCTAAGCAAGATTTTTGTGAGAAAGGAATATATGCCTGTCCCAAATAGTCGCCTGGTCCCAAATAAACACCTGGATATCATTTTGTATTTTACGGCCCTTGATTGGCCTTCAACACAAGAATAAATAAAATCAAGAACAAACAATCTCAACAAAGACAGACAGAACAAAGAACATACACATACAATACTAAATAAAAAGGAGGAGGCATGTGATTATTGAAGCTGTTTGAAATGCTCCCGGTCAGGATACAGTCTGAAGGGTTGGTTTAGGTTTTTTAGGAAATTGATGACCTTGTGAGACTTGATAACTGGGGGTGGATGGCAGCTGGTAAATAGCAGTACATAGTACCACTGAAAGTCTTGTAATTAATCCACTCATTGGTTGAAACTACTCAAAAACAACACACTGGCTTGACAATACAATAAAGTGTATTTTTTCACATTTTTCCTTTGAGTTCTGAGGGTTAAGTGTTTTACAGAGGAAGCACTTTGTTCCAGTGAAGGTTTATGAAAGGGCACTTTGCAGTCTCCATTTGCTGCTCTATGTGCTTCAGACCCTGATATTCTTAGTGGAACCACAAGATCTCTGAGCACCTCCAGAGCCTGATGTTTTTTAACATGCATGAATAAGTTTAAGATGAGAAGATATGAAATTATCAGAGCTTAACATGTTTGTTTTGTTCAGTACATGAGGATGACGTGACCTGATCAAAGATTTTAGTTGCTTGGTTCAACAACATCACAGTTTGTAAACAAAAAAAATATTGTAAATGTAACATAAATTCACTGGTTATTATGAAACCCTGAATTTGGAGTGTATCCAGAAATATCTCACCATCAGCATGTGTGCGTCTGCGTGGGTCAGGGTGCAGAAGTGAGCCACGGCGTACTCGATTAGAGCTCCAAAGATGAAGCTGAAGCAGATTCCCAAATAAACATCGATGGCCTTAATGAAGCAATTGGCGTTTGGCAGAGATGTCCGCGCACCCATCATCAGGGTGGTCATGGTCAGGACTGTGGTCACACCTGTAATATATAACACACAGAGGAACTTGTAAACTTCAAATGAACCTCTAACCATCCAGTCATGAATAATATCACTAAAATCTGAACTTAAGAGCAGCTACAGGCACAGAACTGAAAAACGTTAACAGAGATGAAAGGAGAACTCCTGCTTAACGTCTCAAGTAAAGTTTGATGCTTTTTAAATGTCAGGACTGTACCTATACAGATCCGTGCTGGAACAGAAGATAAGGAGATCCAGAAGGAAACCCAGGAGAGGACAACGAGCAGACTGGAGGGGACGTATGTCTCCAGGATGAAGTACAGAATACTCCTCTTCAGCTCAAAGTGGAACACCAGCTTTGGATAATTACCTGTAAGAACAAGAGTGAAAAAAGGCCTGTGAGTCAGAGATAGTACTGTCCTGAACTCTAAGTTTTAACATGTCACATCATTTAGATCTTGTTTTGAATAAAATATCAGGATTGACGTAAATCAAGCTTAAAATACACGACTTTTGACAAGGAAAATCAAAATTTTGGTTGGTTTGGATCCAAAACAGTGTCACAGAGCTGCTTTAAGTAGGTATGCGCATATGGAAGAAATGTGACAATGAGATTATTATATAAAAAAGCCCTCAGTCAGGGGTGGGTAATGGGTGGCCCTGGGGTAACATGTGGCCCTTCTGCTCCATGTCTTTACACACTGAGGGCCATGTGAATATACAGCATGAAATTCTTGCAAAATATTTTAGAGGTGGTTTTTGATGTGCCACATCAAGAGTGATAAATATTAAAAAGGTAGTAAAGATTAAATATCCAGTTTTATCATTAGATGCCTTTGACCCAGTGCAGCTCTTTTTTTCTGTTTTGTCAGTGGCACAGCTGGATTGTGCACTTGCACGGTATCTGGAAGGTTGCAGGTTCAAGCCCTCTTCTGGGTGTCACATGGTGATGTGTCCTTGGACAAGACACTCAACTCCAAGTTGCTCCCACTGCTGCGTCAGTGGTATGTTAATGGGTTAGAAAGTGTGTGAATGTGTTAGCTGATACTAAAGGATAACTAACATGGGAATTCCAACCTTAGTGAGTGAATGTGAGAGTGAATGGATGTAACTGGGAAGGTGTGACTGGCGATGTGATGCTGTTTTGAGTAGTCAAGACTAGAAAAGCATCACATAAGCTCAAGTCCATTTCCCATTTAGTTTTGTCACATCAAAATAAAAAAGTGGTCTGAATTTGTTATTGGAAGTTTGTGTGTGAGAGACAACAAGACACAAAAACATGTTGCAAATATAAATATGTGAGTGTTTGCCCAACCCACTACCACAGTAACGACTAAAACAAATATGGAATTAAGTTATTTAGATTTAAGCCTCACTTGTCAATAGGTAATACGGTGGCGTACTGTATTCAGATGAAAATAAATAAAATCCGCCTGTTTTTATGAGATACAATCTCGTAAAAACAGGATTCCCCCTGACGCTTTGCTTCGAGACTGGCTGCTGCATTTATCAACCAGGTACGTCGTTAACACAGGTACAAAAACCGCAATGTCGAGCAGATCCGACTTTGTGTCGGAACAATTGCAAATTCCTCAGGTGTCCGTGCAATGTGGACAAACTAGTTACAATACCATCCACACCGCTCAAAGACACTAGTATCTCCCAATTTTTCAAACCAAGCGAGAAATAAAACTGAATAAGGTCTAACATGCGCGACATGTTCGTTACTTTTAACATTCCTTAGTATCTCATAAAAACAGGAAAATAAAAAAGAAATTAATTCCTGTTTTTACGAGATAGTATGTCATAAAAACACGAAATTCAAAAAGAAGTAAATTCCTGTTTTTACGAGATAGTATGTCATAAAAACAGGAAAACCAAAAATAAATAAATTCCTGTTTTTATGAGATAGTATCTCATAAAAACAGGCGGATTTTATTTATTTTCAAGTGAATGCAATACACCACTGTAAGGTAGGTTTTGACCCATGTGTGTAAATTGTTTGTAGAAATACAAAAACATTTGGGTGAAAAAGTATACTCAACAAAAATATAAACGCAACACTTTTGTTTTTGCTCCCATTTTTCATGAGATGGACTTAAAGATCTAAAATTCATTCCAGATAAACAATATTACCATTTCTTTCAAATATTGTTCACAAATCTGTCTAAATGTTTGATAGTGAGCACTTCTGCTTTACTGAGATAATCCATCCCACCTCACAGGTGTGCCACATCAAGATGCTGATCTGACATCATGATTAGTGCACAGGTGTGCCTTAGACTGTCCACAATAAAAGGCCACCCTGAAATGTGCATTTTTTAACTTTATTGGGGGTCTGGGGACTCAGAACCAGTCAGTATCTGGTGTGACCACCATTTGCCTCATGCAGTGCAACACATCTTCTTCGCATAGAGTTTATCAGATTGTCAATTGTGGCTTGTGGAATGTTGGTCCACTCCTCTTCAATGGCTGTGCGAAGTTGATGGATATTGATGGGAACTGGTACATGCTGTCGTATACGCCAGTCAAGCACATCCCGACAATCTGGAGTCAGGTTAAGATCCCGATGAGGATGACGAGCATGCAGTTGAGCTTCCCTGAGACGGTTTCTGACAGTTTGTGCAGTAATTCTTTGGTTATGCAAACCAATTGTTTCAGCAGCTGTCTGAGTGGCTGGTCTCAGAAGATCTTGGAGGTGAACCTGCTGGATGTGGAGGTCCTGGGCTGGTGTGGTTACATGTGGTCTGCGGTTGTGAGGCCGGTTGGATGTACTGCCATATTCTCTGAAACGCCTTTGGAAACAGCTTATGGTGGAGAAATGAACATTCAATGCACAAGCAACAGACCTGGTTGACATTCCTGCTGTCAGCATGCCAATTGCACGCTCCCTCAATGCTTGCGACATCTGTGGCATTTTGCTGTGAGACAAAACTGCACATTTCAGAGTGGCCTTTTATTGTGGACAGTCTAAGGTACACCTGTGCACTAATCATGGTGTCTGATGAGCATCTTGATGTGGCACACCTGTGAGGTGGGATGGATTATCTCAGCAAAGCAGAAGTGCTCACTATCAAACATTTAGACAGATTTGTGAACAACATTTGAAAGAAATGGTAATATTGTGTATCTGGAATGAATTTTAGATCTTTGAGTCCATGTCATGAAAAATGGGAGCAAAAACAAAAGTGTTGCGTTTATATTTTTGTTGAGTATATAAAAGGAAAGCTGTGATAGGTGAATAGGTAAAATACTCAATCACAGAATAAAGTCAAATAAAAAAGACTGAGCAAAGAAATATTTAGCCTGCATGAAATAACTTAGAATGATTATTACTATGGCCTGTTGTCCTTTTTTTCTGCGATGGCTTCATTCAGGGTTTGCTTACTGATGTTTTCTTGATGTACATACTACAGTGTTTGTGCTTCAATTTCCACCAACTTCTTCTTCTTCTTTTTTTTTTTTTTTTTTTTTGTAAAGCTGATATCAAGGTAGATCAATAGTTATTTTTACCCTTGTGGTACATCAAAAGAGGAGTGACACAAATAAGGTTTAAATTCACAGAGTATAAAAAAAATGAGGATAATTGATGATCAAAAGTTAAATAACATGGAATAAAATTATTTTTGAGTGTCAGAGGGTTAAATGTGTAAAAAGTGGCCTGAAGGCTGTTAATACCAGTTTCGTAGACGGCCTCTGACACGGACGTGTAGTGATCCTCCACCGTGTACTGAGCCAGCTGCAGAGTGTCCAGACCGCTGACAGACTCGTTTCCTCTGGTCCAGTAAAACATCACATCATTGATGTTGTAACCCCCTGAAAGAGAGACACAGAAAACATCACAGGGACATGACTGTCTGTTAAAGGAACTGAATCATCTTTTATTTGTCTTTGCTATGATCTAATTCAGGGATAGGCAGCTTTGGCCAACCAGGGGGCCACTGAGTGAGATCCACACTGTCAAGGGCCAACAGGGCAAGCTGCAGGAACAACTTTTGCTTCTTTAATTAAACTAAAAGAACAAAAATAACTAATCTTAAACGAACCGATATAGATATTTTAGTTGAAATTATTAGGGCTGTCACTTTAGTGCATTAATTAGATTAATTAATTACAACGCAAATTAATGCATTATAAAAACTAATTGCAAGATTAATCATAGCACACAAACGTTTTAATATTGTCCAGTTGAACGACCCGTACATGGCAGTGTCACTTTACGCATGCGTCGCTCGCCAAACCAAACAAAGCCGAGGTGACAACAGGAACGGCCTACTTTAGACAGCCTTATTTTATTTCTAAATGTATTTATCTGTATTTGAACTGCATTCTTAATAATGCATCAGGGCTAACAGGTTTGTTGGATGTCCTTGACCTTTTTCTTATTCTGAATTTGATTTATGAAACACACTTAAAGTGTAGTTTGAGTTGCCTGATTGAGCTGAGAATTTGCTGGACAAGATGCCCTGACTTAGGTTTTATTCAATCACCAATAAAAAATGTTCACCTCTTAGTGTATTGTTTTTATTAGTCATGCAGTACAATTTTGTGATGTCCAAGAATTCAAATTCTTTATTTGGGGACTTTAAGCAGATATGAAATTATAATGCGATTAATTAGATTAATCAATTAAAAGTCATGTAATTAATTAGACATTTTTAAAAATCTCCTGACAGCACTAGAAATTATTTAAATTGTGTAATAAATTTAATATTTGCTAGTTCTTTTTTCTTAATACGGATATACATGGTCAGACATATATAAAGGATTTTTAGAGATAAAGGGCATTAAATTAACTAATAACTTGTTGCTAGATGCTAAATATATTCCAACAACCAAAGACACATAATTTCTCATTCAACATCTTCTTTCCTATTTTTTAAATTCTTTTTTTTTTTTTTTTTTTTTTTTTGGCTGAAGCCTACCCCAGCTGTTATTGGGCTAGAGACGTGGTACACCCTGAACTGGTCGCCAGTTAATCGCAGGGCCACATAGAGAGACAGACAACCATTCACACTCACACCGAAGGACAACTTAGAGTCACCAGTTAACCTACTGAGCATGTTTTTGGTCTGTGGGAGGAAACCAGATGACTGGAGGGGCAGAACATGCAAACTTCACACAGAAAGGCCCCTGTCCGACCCAGGAATTGAAACAGGAACCTTCTTGCTGTGAGGCACGTGCACTACCTGCTGTGCTACCCTTGTGACCGACATTTGATCTTTTTATGACAGCTTGAACAGCAAAAATCTGATTTTCAGATCAGACCCTGATGTTTCTCAATGGGACCTCCCTCTGAACAGTCATATCATTGACTTTTACGTTACTGAAGTGAGACTGGCATCACAAATCTGTGCCAGAGGAGGAGGGACACAGCAAGATCCAATGTAAACAATGGACCAAACAATTCTGGATGAGCTCTGTCAGTGAAGTCTAAGCATCCCTCTGTACAGATGCAAAAGGCCCTGGTTAAGATGTCTGCTCTCTTTGTCAGTCCTATTCACCTCCTCACTATGTAATCATTTTGTCAGCTACAACTGCACAACAACTTTAAACTGATGCACACACACAGATGTGTAGCAATCATGATGACTTCAGTTAACAGTGTGTTGCACATGAGGTCATGTTTTCTTCTGTGTGTGCGGGTCACTTAATGGCCACAGAATCTGATGACAGTCACGTTTAAATAAAACAGTGAACAACCCCAAAATTGGATTTCACCAAAAAATCCATTCCAATGTCAATCCTTTTTTTTTCTCTTTACTTTTTTTATTTTGGTCAATCCCATGCAACTCCTGAGTCTCCTGGACTTTAATGAGGCCAGGTGTGAATGTGTTTGGGGGTGAGTCCTAAAAAAGCTGGGATTATGTAAAATTAATAAATAAATAAATAAATACATAAATAATAATAATAATAATAATAATAATAATAAATAATAATAATAAATAAAAAAGAGTACAGCCTTAATTTCCACATATTTCTGTATATCTAGCCAGAAAACGTCATTCGCATCAACAGTTTTTGCAATGTATTTTGGGTAGGTCCACAGGAAAGTCTGCAGACATGGGCACTAACAGAAAGTGCAGCTGGAAAGTCAACATCAGTGCCTCAGGATTTCATGGTGCTTTGAAATCACTCTCCACAAGGCATGAAGGCTGATGTTTGGGATGAGCTATGAAGGCTGCTTCTGTCAGTACTGCTGACATTATCCTGACAACCTAAAGATAACCAATTATTCAACCCAATAACCAGCTATATTTAAACTTAAATACACTATATTTGGCTCACCCCCAGTGTTTGGTTCATTTCAGTCTTACATAGAGCTAACTAAGCTGTGCTGCACCTGAAAGTAAACCACGACCCCAATTTTGAACGGTTAGTTTGGTTCTTTGGTCCACATCAGAGTTTGTTATAATGTTCACATAAATCAATCATATCATCAGGCATTGTGCAAAAGATTTTGTTTTAAACAAACCAAATGGGAGACACCATGTTTTCTGATGCCACTGTTTCTGCTCTACCTAAAGCCGAGACATGTGTTGTGCTGGAAAAGAGAGAGAGAGCGAGAAAGAGAGCATCACAGTGACAGTGAAGAGGAAATAGGGCGAGGAAGCTGACAATCTGGCAGATTTACATTTTACATGATCTCACCACATAAATCAAAACGCTCCAGGCTCACACTTAGGCCCCCCTTGGAGAGTGACATCCTGGGTGACCGTATTTCACAGTTGCCTTGAGGCCCCTTGAAGCACAAGACCCCAGGCAGGTGCTACCTTTGCCTTATGGTAAATCTGCCTATGTGCATATCATGTCTCTCTTTGAACAGCTTCATTGTTGAACAGGATATAAATATATGACAAGTGGGTCAAATACTAACTCTCAGTGCTGCCAGAACTTATTTTCAGTATAATGGAGGTGATGGAGTTGTGATGGAGAAAGTGTTGGTAGGTTTAACTAAACCCTGAAGTGGCTGTTGTAGCAGATGGGGATGTAGACTGCTGCAGTGATGCTTAAGTGTGATCCTTTTATGGTTGACTTGTTTGGATTGCAACCCATAGTGGGAGGTAAAAATCCCTCTATATGAGCACAAAGAGGAGCCTTTGGCAGAAAGCAAAGAGAATGAGGAAGCATCTAGATTAAGATGTGATTTTACCCCAGAGGAACACACGGGGTGGGGTGTGCACGGTGCAGCGTTGCAGAATGTAAACAGCATTAAACAGGAAATGTGTGGATTTTTCTCTGCGTTCAATTACCACCGTCTTAAACGGACAAACTTTTAATGTTTGATGCTTCAGTCAGAGAGGGAGCATGCTGCTATTGACTCTAATTATGTTTGACAAGCACAGATCAAACATGAATCGCTAATGGGAGAAACATCCGCCCCGTTCATCCTCTTCTTTTTAAAAGCACATCCTCCTGAAGAGCTCAGCTCGTTCTCTAACAAACTAATCTTGCATGCTGCAGGCACCCAGGAGAGCGCCGATAACCCAAATAAAACTTCATACAAGATAAATGTGCACAAAGACGTCCAGGCTGAGAGCTTTTAAGAGGACAATTCAATTATCAGGATATCAATTAATAAGATCCAGAGAGGCTCAGAGAGCATGTGTGGCTGCTGTTTCTCTCATTTATCTGCAGAGGGAGCAAGAGAGCCAGGAAGGACAGGGAGTGCAGCTGCATCAAACACACCGACAGGATCTGCTTTACATGAAATGTTCATTAATTTGATGTCATACCTCCACTTCAAACTCATATAGAGAATCAATTATTGATACGAAGGAGTGAGGAAACATGGAGGCTGCAGCAGAGAACTCTTCTCTTTACAGGTAATGAGCTGTTCTGTTTGGAGAATTCATCATGATTTAAAGATCTTTTTTCCAAGATAATGAACAAAACAACAACTTTAAATGCCAGAGTCTTAGAAAAGTATGGCTGACGGATCACAGCTAACAATTTACCAACACACAGGTCCTCTTGGTCCCTTTTGGGATGCTAATGTGTTGTTTTTACCTTGAATATGGCATGTTATTCAACAGGAAGGTGCTTCTCTTTCATTGATCTCTCTCTTTCTGTTTAAATTGGTCTATTTTGTTTCTTGCTGTTGCAGATTAACTTGTATGCTTACCTGCCGCTGAGACAGGGGCCCCAACAATCTACCATCCACTTAAATCTTCCACTAGCTTCTTATTTAAAAAAACAGACATTTGTAATTTTTTAAATTAAAGATGCTATGAGGAGCTTCTAAGTAATTACAGAAAAGTCTCACTTTTAGATATATGCCTGATTGAAATACACACTTTAAGATGAGTTTTAAAGCATCAAAATAGGTTATCTATAAATGCTATTCCTGAGCTTCGCGGTCGGGTCGGACAGGGCTGGACTGGCTTGGATACTCAACCTCGGGAACAAGACAATTAAAAATAGAGCAAATTTATATTATTCGGACACGTCTTAGAGCACCGGGCTGTAAGTAGAGATATATAGCCGGCTACAAAACTACAATTATAAGTGTTCCAAAAATTGCTTGTTGTCACACATCAAAAACTACCGCTACGTACCTTGGGTCACGTCTTTTGGTGTGTTCCAGTTGTAGTCAGAAGTAGGAATTTCCGAGTTCCAAGTCGAAAACTGCAACTGGAACGTCCCCTGTATCGATCGAAGATGGATGCCCCCAGTGTGAACAGTTATTTAGCTCCTGTTATAATCAATTTGTTTGCACTTCTGACTGGGGTGTGTCGCTCTAGATCAGCTGTATACATAGTATTGTTAGAGTTATATTTACAAAAGTGCTGCCATAGTGATAATCACATTCTTCATACAACAACACAGGGCGTGCTAACAACAGCTAACAATAGCCTGGTAGATCGGCATGTTTTTTTCAGACTTCAACTGGAACGCCAATAAGTCGGAGATGATGTCACTCCCATTTCCGAGGTTACTGGAACGCACCATTACGACAGCCGCCACGCGTGCTCATGGGTGGCACAGTCTTAATGTCGCCAGAAATACATTCTCCTCATAGCACCTTTAAATTATAATGATATGAATATTCTGTAAAAATTATTTGGAGATTTGTTTTAAACAGTTGAGAAAATCTAGACATCTTTAACCTTCACATAAACAGATAATGTTTGTTTGATTCCAGTGTGTTATCTCGAGGCTGGGTAGGATCTCCACTGCAGCTAATTGCTCAAAGTCTTTTTAAACTTCAGCACAGACTTACAGGAAAAAATAATCATTTAAATCAACAAAGGGTGTGTGTTTTGTCCATTCTTTTAGTAAAACAAAAAGTTTTCCCAGTATATTAAGAAGTTTGAAAATTAAACATTGACTTGAAAAGTGTAGAGACCATATTTTGCCGCAACTCTGATTCTTATGTTTGATTTTGTTGGCTGATTTTTGGATCACTGGTTCTTGACCTAATTTCCTTGGTGAAAAAAACACATTGGGCCTCATGCAAGAACCGTTCGTACGAACAAATATGTTTGTACGTGTTGCATACGAATGATTTAGGATAATTTGTCACATTCAGCATTTTTTTTGTATTTAGAATTTTCTTTCAAGTATGAACACAAATTACGAGTGGTCCAGACTTGTCTTAAAAATCACAACAAATTAGTCTGCTTTTTTCAAATCAATTTCCTTGCATACTGATTACACATTTAACTAATTTCAAGAGTTTTTAATTAAAAAATAGCATAAAACTAAATAAATCTGAGGATCTCAAACCAGAGAATACATTAAAATCTATTAATTGAAGGTTTATTAGACTGGCCTATATGAAACGTTAAATAAGAGAGTAACCAGCTGCATCATGGCTGAGCTTCTTCTTTTGGATGCCCTGGAACGCCAGGCACTTGGAAGAGAGCGTGTGTTTGGTGCCATCTTAATGAATGAACACTCCTGTTTTGTGGTGTGGGAAACGTATCCTTATATGGTATTCTCGGGGTGTTACTTATGCAAATATGCTATCCTCATGCATGCGCGCTGAAGTATGCACAGGTGGCAATTAACATTTTTCTGCGGGTCATTTAGACTCTTTTCTAAAGATAGAAGTGTTTGTTGAATCTGACGGAGCATGTTTGTATGAACGCAACATAAGAAAAAAGGTACGAAAAATTTAGGATGAGGATATGAAAATGTTCTTGCATGAGGCCCATTGTGTGCCAAAATGGTTCCAAAACACCTTTCACTTTCTCTAAATTAGGTATAAGCCTCTGCTCCAGCAAGTCACAGTTAGAGAGGAGGTCACTGACCTATGAGTACTCAGGTGAGCACCTGGACAATGAGCTGGACTGGTCTAAGAACTCTGTGCCAGATACCAGCTCTTTTACCTCAGGACTCTCAGGTCATACAGTTTGTTCTATCAGTCAGTGGTCTCTAGGAGGCTGGACAGGCTGCTGAAGAAGAATTAAGCACGCACTTTTCTCAAGATTGAATCTTAAAGCAGACTTTTCCTAACCAGCACTTCAATCAGCAGCTATCAGCGAACCAAATGTCACAGATTGTAAACTGACAGCAGTGAAAACACAATTTATACAAACACTCAGTGAGACTGGACTGTTTTTTTTCCAGACACTGTTTCACAAATCTTAGAGAAAGAGGAGACCAAAGCCCACATCAAAGATTTTTGAAGAGCCAGCACTGAAAGTAAAATTAAACCAGAGGTGATAAAGACGGCGACCCTCCTCCGACTCTTTCTGCTGTCTCTGAATATTTCACTTCAATCCTGATCCAAAAAAAACCCTCCCACCACCCTTTCTCGCTAAACCTTCTTCCTGTGCAGAGGATCCAGTTTTGGCAGAGCATTAAAGGAAATAAATCCTTCAATATACATCTTCATGAAGAGACGTAAAGATGGAGAGAGGTGGAGGCTGAAGAAGAGGAGTTAAAAAAACACTGAGCGATAGCAGAGAGATGAGACAAAGATTAAGATGAAGCAGGAAGTGAAACAGACAACTGGAGGAAGGTGAAAAAATCAGCCTTCATCATCCTCTCAGTTACCCATCTCTAACCTCCAGATGTCTCTTTGTCTGCTGAGTGGGGCTGCAGCTGCTGTTAAATGTTTTATTTGGCGCTGAGGTCCTGGTGGGCTTCTGGCAGGGATCAGACTGAGCTTAGCCTGCCTGCCTGTCATTTAAGAGCAGGAGGAAGAGCGAGGTGGAGAGATGGCAGGAGGCTGAGGGAGGCTGACAGACGAGGAGGGGGGCGACGCAGCCTCCCTCTATCTCCTACTCTTATGAAATGTTCTCTTCATATTATAATAATTTAATAGATCTCAGCATCAATTATAAACATCCTGTTGCTGCATTTCTAAATTAAACCTTTGAAGGAATGTCAGAATCAGAAAAATGCTCTGCTAAATGTGAAAAACATCCTTTATTTTTAATAAGAGAAGCCTCCCAGCATGAATGTGACTCCGAGGACACTGCCACACTTCTCCTGTTTGCTGGCAGTTTATTTACTAAAATGTATTTGGTCATTTACCTGAGTGACTTTTTCTTGAATAATATCTAAACCTAAGTGAAAACACTGTCAGACCAGTCATGCCTGTTGTGTTCAGGGTCAGCATCTTTGAGGTATGTCCCTGAACACAGGGTTTGGTTGTAAAATGGGCTTATTATGCAGATTTTGAGAGCAAAATGATCCTTAAATGTTCTTGTTGCACAAATCAGCAGGTAAATTTTCTTTCCTCCTTCACCATCTGATCTAAGAGGATAAGCTTTGTTGTGTGGTTCAGGCAGAGTTGGCATTCCTGTACCACATCATGTGTCTCCATAGTAGCACAGAGGATAAGACTCCCACACTGCTCTATTTAAGAAGCAGCAATAAGGAAGGAATCTCCACCTGAGCCTCAGATCTCTGGTCTATGTTTGAGGTTTTTGAAATGAAAGTGATCTGTAGATATCAGTGATATAAGGCCCTGCTCACACGAGGATGGCCCCGTATTTTCTTAGCATCAGCATAAAAACAATCACTGTTTACACATCGTATTGTACATAGGCTTGTGCATTTACATGACAATGCAAAATCCACGCAAAATCCTGTCGGGTTGCCCGTCTGGTTCTGCTCTGAGGTGGATTCCACGTCAACAAGTGCTCATGCACGTGTTTCTGCATGAGCACTTGTTGCTGTTGTTGCTGCAGCTGCCGTAGTTGGTGTTGGTGGTGTTATGTGAGCAAAAGTCGTAGCAATATTTGTAGCTGCTGGAACAAGATCAGAATCAGCCCGGCTGCCGCCATTGTTGTTTTTGTTGTGTGTGGCAACGTGGGTTGGGGGGCAGGGAGGAGGAGGGGTGCTATGAGGTCACCGTCTTTTCCAGATTTATCTGTTTATACCAAGTACGGCATGAAGACGAATACCCAGATATCCACCTGCAGACCCGTTTTCAAAAAAGATGCGGAGTAATGGACAAATACGCATCTCCGTGTGTCAATATCACCAGATCAATAGTTTATTTTATCAGAGTCTTACAAATTCGTACTCGTGTAAAGCACACCTAAGTCTTCACTTTCTTTACTGCTCCTTCTTCATGAGAAACTACTTGACCTCCAGAGAGCATGTTGGGATACCAAAAGTATTTTGTGAACAAAACTTGAACAGCTTAGATACACACAGATGCAGGTTATTACATGGTAACCTGCTAAAGTCACATTAATGGGACACCAGGTGTTAAGGGTGTATCCAGGAGGAAATTCATCCTCAGGGCAACTTCAGCCTAAAATTATCCAGACATTACCTGGGCGAGCTGTACAGATCCAGCCAATTACCAACCAACTTCCAGTCCCTGGACCACAAATTCACCCAAATATGGCCTTGAGTTTACAACCTATAGCTGTCAGGCTCTAAACAGAGTAAGTGGAGAAGTGTTAAGGCGATGCATCTGTATGTGAGAACGCAAACAGTCAAGGTTTTTACAAGTATTATATCTGAAGTTGGAGTAGGCTCATGTCTAAACCTTCAGTGAATTATCAGGGTAAATCCCTGATTTGAGTTGAGATATCATTCTGTGTGACCAGCACAAACAGTAAAAAAGAGGCTCGACAGGACAGATGAAAACAACCGCTGACGAGAGTGCCTTGAAACCAGAGTCAAGAGTGGAGAGTTTTGAAAATGTATTGATTCCGGCTAGATATAAACTGAATTCTGTCTCCTCAGACATTTTAGTGTTTTAGTCTGACTGTCCAGGACTGTCAGGACCAGTGGCAGTTTGTCAATAGGGGGCACTGGGGAGCCGCCCCTCTTTGATAGAGGAAGTCTATTAAACACAGCATAATTTGCAATTAAATTATTAAAAAAAAACTAAAAAAGGAATCTTCTTTTACCAAACAGTAATAGTCTGTCCCCATTCAATAAAGGTTCCACAATATATATTGCAAAGTAACTAATGTTGTGAATACGCAGTTTACATATGGCGGGGTGCTGGCCTAATGAGTGTCTATGTAAGTTCTTTTACTTTTGCTGAAGAACGTAAGCTAAGGCATCTTTGTGTTACAGCCACGGACACAGGCGGACACCTATAGATGCTTCAATAGTGCAACTTTATTTCAGCACTTTCACAGTAACAGCTTTTCTCTTTTATCCTCCCTGCAGTGTCTTCATTTGGCTGCTAAGTATAAGCTACGGTGCTCCCGCTCTCTCCTTCTACCGTACAGCTTCTATCTCCATCACAACGTCTTCTTCTGCAGCTTTTCTGTTCTGTTTCTGTTTAACCTGGACACAGGCGCCACCTGCTGGTGTAATCATGCAACCAAGTCTACACTTACAAAATATAACAGCAGGTATGCATGTAATTAACACTGACAAAATCGAACCAAACAAAAATAACAGCTTAGTAGTGGGGTTTCTAACAAACAAATAAACAAAGGTCAAATGTAACAATACAAACTGACTGACCTCTAACATTTGGGATTGGCCCCTTCAACTTTGCCTGCGGGGCTCAGAGAAGTGCACACTCCCATTTTGACTTGAAGATGCTATGAGGAGAATCTATTACCGGCGACATTAAGACTCTGCTACCCATGAGCACGTGCGGCGACTGTCGTAATGCTACGTTCCAGTAACCTCGGAACTGGGAGTGACACCATCTCCGACTTATTGGTGTTCCAGTTGAAGTCGGAAAAAAACATGCCGATCTACCAGGCTATTGTTAGCTGTTGTTAGCACACCCTGCATTGTTGTTCACAAATATCACATGAAGAATGTGATTATCACTATGGTAGCATTTTTGTAAATATAAGTCTAACAATACTATGTATACAGCTGATCTAGAGCGACACACCCCAGTCAGAAGTGCAAACAAATTGGTTATTACAGGAGCTAAATAACTGTTCACACTGGGGGCATCCATCTTCCATTGTCAACTCGGGGGTGGCGAGGTTTCACGAGTTCCCAGAAGGAAATTCAGACTTCGGGGGACGTTCTAGTTGCAGTTTCCTACTTGGAACCCGGAAATTCCTACTTCTGACTACAACTGGAATACACCAAAAGACGTGACCCAAGCCAAAGCGTGTGTTTGTTGTGATGCTAATAAAGCAAGCAGCTCAGACCTTCCTCAGAACTCTGCATTGCTTTTACAACTTCTTTTTTCAACAACTTACATGATGCAAAGCGACGAGGTAATGTATCTCTTTCTAGTTACGTAGGGGTAGTTTTTGATGTGTGACAACAAGCAATTTTTGGAAAACTTAGTATGGGGTTTTTGTAGCCGGCTATATATTGCTACTTACAGCCCGGTGCTCTAAGACGTGTCTGAATAATGCAAATTTGCTCTAGTTTTAATTGTCTTGTTCCCGAAGTTGAGTATCCAGGCCAGTCCAGCCCTGTCCAACCTGACCGCGAAGCTAAGGAATAGCATTTATAGATAACCTATTTTGTTGGTATAAAACTCATCTTAAAGTGTGTATTTTGATCAGGCATATATCTAAAAGTGAGACTTTTTGTAATTACTTAGAAGCTCCTCACAGTCCCTTTAAAACGGCCTCCGCAGGCTCTGCAGCGGAGCCTGTGGCTCTGAAGCGGAGGCCGTTTTACGCCACGATGAGAACTAGAGCCTTATTTAGCTGTGTTTTTGTGTGAAAGTAATGCGCTGAAAATTCTCTAAATAAAGTGTGAATGCAGACCGATATCAGATTTTTTCAGTGGGAGTCCGTTTATTTGTGTTTTTGGTCAAGTAAAATATGGCCCCGTCTGAGTGCAGAGGAAATCGGCAAGCGAGCAGGCCCGGAGCAGGGAGGGGGGTTTGGTGCGGGCGCTCTGGGCATCTGCTGCACAGAAACACTGCTGTAGGGGTAATTTCTGCCCTAAACCTTGTGATAGGACCCAACTTGTTCCATCCTGGGATATCGCTTTAAAGCCAATTAGCATTGTTCTGGTGTTTCTTTTCCTTCTGTCACTAGACAACGAGCGCTGTCAATCAAATCAACACGTCACCGCTGCAGCGCTGGATTCACTCATTCGTAAATACGATGCAGGAGATTACAACTAAGGCATAAATTCTTTGTTCAGTAGAACATTATCCTTTTTTCAGTCTTAAGTTCTAAAAAATCTATATGGTTTTTTAATTCTTTCATATTTTTGCAAAAATTAACATTAGAGATTGGAGCTTTCAGTGGGTGGCTTAGTTTTTTTTTTTTTTTTACCCCACTAGAAGTTCATTTTGAATTTAAATAATAAAACTGATACATTGTTTTGTTGAAAATATTATATAAAGGGACATAAAAATCTATTTTTCAAAATCATGGCAAAGCAGGAACAATGCACACCTATGAAGAGTATCCAGAAATTGCAAAGGTTTATTGCACTGCCCATTAGATATTACTTTTATTATTAATTATTACAAACATAATAATTGATCATGCTATCATGTTTTGTCTTGCAATTTACTGGTAAAAATAATGTTGGTTTTTTTGTCCCAAAGTGTAAACAACACATTATTTACCTCTTAAGTGTTTTACAGAGCTTATAACCCTACCAGTAAATTCTTACATCTTACAAATTTCATTGAAACCTAAGATTCTGTTCATGAATAAAATAAGACACTATTCAGTAGGCACAAGAAATATTTTTAAAATGGTTAAAGTGAGATAAACTATAGATTTATTTTCTGGGAGCAGGTTAAACTTTGGCTGTTTAATTGATTATTTTCAGTAAACGTTGATATTAACTTTTGATTTCTTTTTTTTATTATTATTCTGCAGCTCTACATCATATTGAGTGAACGATTGTCCTTCCCTGACCATCTCATCAGAGCCTCTTTGCTGCAGGGTCACAGGTTCACACAGCACCACGCCATGTGTCCTGAAGATTCCCTTGAAGGTCAAACCAATGCTCAACAGAAGCAGCTGAAGACAGAGCTCAGTCTTTATCTACAGAGAGGAGGAGTTTAAGGCCTGCTGTGGTGCTGTGGACCTTATCCAGCTGTTGATGAAAATAATCTTTGGAGGTATTTCCAGAGACTGTCACTCTGCTAAAGATCCTCATCACCACACCCATGACCACTGCAGAAGCTGATGTGCTTCTCAAACTTAAAGAGGATCAAAACTTTCCTGAGAAACACCATGAACCAGGATAAAGAGAGATGATGGACTTCAGTACGATGGAGAATTAGGGCCACATTGAAAATGAAAAAAAAAAGTAAGGTTACGAGAATAAAGTCCCAAAGTTACGAGAAAAATATCATAAATTACAAGAATAAAGTTGAAAAATAACAAGAATAAAGTCATCTTTTAGATCAAACTAGAAAACATCTACTTGGGTATACTATAGAAAGATATTCATAGATTCAGACTTTGCGGCTCAATAACTCATCAACGAAAGAACGTAGTTCCAAACACGGCCCCTCTTTTAGATCACTGTAATGAATACTGTGAGCTCTAAGCTCATTTTCCTCCAAACGAGCCGTCACGCGAACCAGACGACAGCTTAGGAAAGAAAGAAAAAAAGAAAGAAAGAAAGAAAGAAAGAAAGAAGTAGTTTCCTTGTAGTTTATATGATTTTTTTAATATTGGCATATATTGATAAATAGGTAATGACTTTAAAAACTGTAATTTGACTTGAATTTGGTGTCACTACAGCCATATACACTACCAATATGTAAAAAAAAGTCATAAAATACAGAAAAAATATTTCTTTAAAGAAAGAGCTGTTACCAACAATAAAGTCATTGCAGCTATTGTTTTCTACACATATTAATTAACACAATTAAAAATACAAAACATCATTAAAATCAAATCAAAACCTTGCTGCTGAAGTAAGATCTGTAGTTCAAAGTAGAGGAGATCACCATTCATGTTTTATTATGACTTGGTTGGTAGATCTCATTACTGTGATGGCATTTGATTTATTTTCCATCAGAAAGTCCTGTAAAATAGTTCAATTAATAAGTCTTAAAGAAAAAATGACCTGTAGTATGAATAAAATACGATCCTTTGTATTTGCCGTTATTTTGAAGACTTTACTTCTTATTATGGGGAAGTTATTCAAGTTATTCAGTTATTCTTTTATGCCATTCCTCCGATATGGTAATTTGCAGATGGTCCCTAAGCCACTGAGACATCAGCGGCAGCGTATTGAGACCGAGTGAAGTCGTCTGGCTCGCATGACGGCTCGTTTGGAGGAAAACAAGCTTGTCAGTCTTCATTACAGTGATCTAAAAGAGCGGTCAGGTTTGGAACTATGTTCTTTTGTTGACGAGTTATTGAGCCACAAAGTCCGAATCTGCGAATATCTTTTTTGGACTTTATTCTCGTAACTTTATGAGATTATTCTCGTAACTTTTGGACTTTATTCTCGTAACTTTTGGAGATTATTCTCGTAATTTTTGGACTTTATTCTCGTAATTTATGAGATTATTCTCGTAACTTTTGGAATTTATTCTCATAACCTCCTTTTTTTTTTTAATTTTCAACTTTGCCCTAATCCTCCGTTGTACTTCAGTCTGGTATATTTTGGTAGTATAGAGTGCTTCTTTGGTTTGTTTCCTCCAAAGCTCTGCCCCCTTAAAATTTTCAGCACCAGCCGCCACAGGTCAGAACCCAAACTTCAGGAAAGGCTGCAGTAAAGAAACAGAACAATGTGACTGAAATAGGGGCTTTGTGACCTTGACAAAATATGATTCTTGATATCTGTATAGGCAGCAAGGAAATATTGGGATGTTGGATCCCTCCAAAAACACAACATGGCACATCCCTGCTTTAATGACATTTCCCCTCCTTATAGAGCAGCAGAGCAGGACTGAGGGGTTCATGTCTGTTTCATCTTTTCTTCACACGTCTTGTCTTGCTGCCCGTACGAGGACAGGGATCCTCAAAGGCGTCCCTGTCTGTGTTTTCTTTCCCTCAGAGGTGTTCTTGGTGCGGATGCGTGCAGACATCTCTCTGTGTGACGGCCCTTGCCTGTGTATCTCACTTACTAAAAATCATCCCTCCTGATCGGTTAAGCCGGTCCTTTAATGTGAAGATGTTTATGTGTTCCCGTTTTATCTTCTGTCATATGATGACAGAAAACACTCTCAGGAGAGTTCCCCGCTTTGCCCTGAATTGCCCTGCCATTTAAGTCTGTGGTGCGACACGCTCAAACACTCTCTCTCTCACACTCCTTTACACATAGCAGCAGTTTAGAAGATGAGAGGATGTGATCTTTTTGATCCTTCGGTTTGATCACATTCATCTGACATCACGCCCACCCACTGCCTCAGAGCCTGGGCTCCTGGCTGCACACACTCTCCACATTTTCTTCATTCATTTCTCAAAGAGTCCTTACAGCTCTCCAGCTGCAGTGTGCACGTCTGCTTGTCCATCGGGTACTTGGTCAGGTCCATGTTGCAGGCCACCGTGGTCGTGATCCTGAAAAACACAGACGATGGAGCTGTTATGAAGATGTCAGGGCACACGATAAATAAGATGTCTGCAGAAGTTTCTAGCATAGAACTTCTTATGTAACATCCTCATGCTCTGTGGTTGAAGTTTGTGCATTTTTGTGAAGAACTGTCTGTCTTATTTTTCTTTTATGGGTTTATAAAAAAATCATGCTTGTTCTGAATCTTCTGTTTTATATCAAACAACTTGAGATTTTATGTAAATCAGAATAAATTCTTCCTTTTGCATCAGTGTCAAACTGAAAATCTGGGTCAGGATTTGTTCAAGCTTCTCGCAATAAAAACTTGAACTAGAAATACACTCAGTGGAGTGGAACAATCACAGTGAAACCTTTAAAAAGACATTAAGTCGGACAAAACAAGATTACTGTATAATTCAACTTCATGAATCAAGCCTGTGCTCAAAAAGTTATTGTGGCATGAGATATCATCACAGCCTTTTCCTAGCATGTATGTCCATCTAGATTTGACAGAATGGTTAAGGCAGAAGTGGTGTGCCGGCAAGTTAAATACTTGAACCATAAAACAGTCAATAGGAGGTAGAAGAGGCCAAACAATATGATTTAGTGCTGACAAATCCAAGCAGACATGAGGAATGCCACCATTCACCCGCTGGCTAAACTGACAGCAAACACATGGCAGCATTTTGGATTTGGCTGCTACATACAGAACGCCATCAAATACTCAATCAACAGAGGTATGAACACCAAAAGAGTTGTTCCCACACACACATATATATATATATATAGATGTAGTTATAGATATAAATACATCTATATATATGATATGCTTTTTTCACTTTTTATCATGAAGATCCTTGTGCAACTTAAAGGTGTAATCAGCTATGTGGGAGAAAACGAGTGGAGAGGTTGTTGATAAACAAATTTAGACCCGCCTGTACCTTCATACCTCACTCCTGGCTCCACCCCTGAAAGCTGATGGACGTGCATCGTCATGGAAATGGACGTAGAAACCGACCAACGTAGCTAAGGTAACCCTGATTCGTCAGACAATAGTAGCCACAACTCGACTGCCGTTATTGACAACATCACAACAACAGTACATTCTAGCAGATTAGACAATAAGATGAATGCCCGATGGCTGTTACTGTTATGTGAAGCACCACAAAGCTAATGTTGCTGACTTATCCAGCAGAAAGACGGCTACATCCGCATCCGTTTTCAGGTCTTTCAATTTGTGGAGTTCCCTCCACTGTCAGAAAGCGACACCAGTGTTGACCCGGGTCTTCGCTCTGTCATGGTCATAGCCCTTCTTTTTCACTTTTCACCCCTCTGACCTTTTTCTTTTGGGCTGTTTTTCAGCCACTGCTACTGCACCTATTGTATCTCTCTTGCGCTAACTGCGCACGCTGCGCAACCTACAACTCCCCCTCCCCCCTCTGTCTGATCTGCACACGAGTATGATCGCCCCCTGGATGTAAGGGGATGTACCCTGTTTTACCTGCTGAAATTCAGAGCCAAGACTGTGTATTGAAACCAGACTTTTTTTTCAACATGCTGTCAGTGGTGACATCTTGTGGATGGAGAGGAGAAATACAGTGATTTTGACAAATAGTGCATTAGATTAGAAGATCAGAAGATCGCTGACTACACCTTTAAGTGAGTTCAGATATAAAAGATTGACAACCTCAGCTTTCAACCATGCCTTTGCTGTTAAACTTTCGAATATATTACAGGTGTTGTTTTACATTTTGTTTTAAGAATGTTTTACCTGAAAGCATTATGTATCCTGGGGTTGTGGGAAATACTCAGTCCACATTTAAGAAGAATAAAGGTCATATAAATGTCATACACACAATATCACTGAATACTTCTACTGCTGCTATACTGTTATAGGTCCACATACACATCACGTGTATTTGCTCCACACATGTCACTGAGGAGTCGGCATCATGAGCTGGTCACTAAAGTGTCTGTCAGCAGGAAAGAAACTGGCAGGCCCCGGACCATTAGACACCCCTGAGGACCACCCACAGCTGAGGATCCTACTACACAAATTTCACAATGACAGTAGGAAACCTCCCCAAGGAGGCCCCACCTGACAGCCCCTCTTCTCAATGTGCTGCTGGGCATGACTTGAATATTCCTGTCAGAAACTCAGTTTGTCAATCAAAGTCACAAATCAAATTGAAGCATGTCATCCTGAAAATAAAGGAAAGACAGACAGAAGTCCTGAAGAGGAGAGTGGAGGGCTCAATGAGAATTAAAAAAGGAGATGAGTAGGCATTGTTAGCCAAGTCCTACATCCAGCAAAAACACTTTAGTTAAATTATTGGTCCTTCTCTCTGTCTGTCTTTAAGTGAAAAGCATTTCATGTTTTTATTTCAATATCTTGAATTGAACTACCTTCTCTGAACACATACAGATGCTTCCATTGTCACTTTGGTTGGATGAACAGCAGCAAAGCTCAAATGTTACTAATGTCTCCACATATGTCCACGGGTGCATCGTTGATAATCACTGTCCCTCTTTGCTGTACCCTACAGTGGCCGACAAGGGCAAATGGTAAACAATGGCTGATACTGTGTTTCCCTTTATTTCACTGCAAGGAGAAAAATAGCTGAACCAAGTGCAACAACAGAAGAGCTCCAGGCCAGGAGATGAGTTTGTGTGGGAGAGACTGGGGTTAAGCCAGCCTCTCCTAAAATCTGAAGTGCTCATGTATTTGAACTTTTATGGTAAATGCTCCATAAGTGAGGACGAGCTGAGTGACATCATCATGTTCCTGTTTACTTTTACCATCAAAAGTGAGAAATAAAGTCTTGCCTGAAAGTTGAATCTAAAATGCCTCTTATTTCAACATTAATAAACAGAATGTGTCATGACGTATTGACTTTTTAAGTAATCTATTTTCAAAGTACACAAAAATATTACTTACTCAAAAGAAGTCCTTAAAAGTCAACATCCTGCTTGCATATGCAGTCCAGGGGGGTCTCTTTACAGTGATACCAGTTTTATCAGGTAGAAATGAGCTTATTTCATTTAATATCTGCCCAAAGTGCTCAAACCATGTCATGTATCATTAACCTTTATTTGATACTATATTAGTACACATTTTGCACATTCGTGCTGGAAAACAATGCATCTTATTGCAAACATTGATGCTAACACTTTTGATGGTAAAAGAAAAACCAGGAACATGGTAAAGCCTGTCTGTTATCCTCCTCTCACTCTGCAGAGCATTTAAAATGCTCCTGACCTGAAAACTTTTGCCCTGAGTGTGCGCTGTAGTAGTCTCCGCTAACAACAGTTAGTGGTTAGCCACTATGGCTAACAACTTACAAGGGCACACAACAGCTAATGGTTGTTAGCCACAGCGTCTGCTAGCCCTTAGTGTAACTTCCTACAACTTGTATTTGTACAACGGAAGGAAGTGACTCGACTTCCTGTAAAGTCGCTTCCTGTTGTCGTCATGCCCGTAGCTCCAGCTACTCCCACCTCTCTTCCCTGATTGGGCCGTTAAGCATTTAGCCGAGTGAAACTGTTGGACAATGAAGGCTGGCAAGACAGGCTAGACAGGTCCGTCTAGTCTGCAAGGCTAGAGTTACACTGCTTGTTACAAAAACATGTCCATGTACCTGCTTGCGTCTTTTCCTCGTCTTTAAATGTATGGACTACGACAGAGTGCTTTGCTGCTGCTCCACTCTTGTAGCTGTTGTAGCAGATGTAGCTTGTTAGGTTGCTATGGCACTATTTGATTGCACTATAAAACAGTAATTCTACAACAAACCTTCTGGAAAATGCAATGAAGCTACTTAAAACGCTATCTGTTGTGACATTACTGCCTGTGACTCATATTTACAGATGGAGCATCTTAATTTTTCTGGCTGTCTTTCACTGAGTCTTGACTGGTCCATGAGTGGCTTACTCTTTATAGAGTATGTTGACAAATGTTGAAGCCAACTGGATGTGTTCATATGAGGGAAGCTCCGTCTCATGGGGACACCAGCATGAATGGGCACATTTATGGTCAAATTTAGGCACCCCACAGAGAGGTGGGGTAGACTCCCACTGGCTATAACATGGTTGGCATGCAACTGTAAGGAGAAAATTGAATTTGCAATGTACTAATTACAAGTAAAAAGTAAGTATGCTTCAGTCAGTTTGTGTTGACTCTGTGTTCTCTGGTGTTGTTGCTGAGGTTCGTAGATGTCTTCTTTGTTGGATGTCTGACACACCTAAAGTGATTACAACTCAAAAAACCCTCCACATTTTCAGGGTTAGCCTGTCACTGTGAGACATCTTGACTTCTGCCCCTCAAAACATCAGAAAGATCATCCAGCTGGTCCTGAACTCCACAGGTGAAACCCTGCCCAAAAAGTACATCACCACCGTGTATGAACATAATCTATCCTTTCAAGCCTCTATTGGAATGTACTCCTTAATATCTTCATAATGTTGATCCCAAATATGAACTTTAGGACCTCAGACCATGAAATCTATCCCAGTATGTCTAACTGAAGTCCCTTTTAGCACCAACCCCTTAGAGCCCCGTGCTCTTCTCCCCACAGGCTCTGCTCTCAAACATTTCTCACAGCTGTCCCTTCTCCTTCACTCCTCTCAGTCCTTCTTCACAGCCTGAACTCCCCGAGGACACCCGGCTCCCTCCCTCCATATCTGTTCGGGCTTGTTTGACTCTCGCTGGAGCTGCTCTTTTGCCACAGAGCTACATCCCCTCCTCCACATTTCCCCACATCTATTCTGACAGGATGAGGGCCACAAAAATGCAGTTTGGTGTGAGGGGCTACAGAGATTCAGCATTATATCCATGCATTAATGGAGTCACAGCATTAGGAAGGCTGTGCAGCATGAGTCTGAAATAAATCATAAGTAAAAATTACGGATAAAGAGGTGGATACGAACAGGATTTACTGCACTGAGCCTTAAATATGACCCACTTTACAGCACTACGACTCCCCCGTGCTCCCCCCGTAGTCATTCAAGCACAGATATGTCTCCCATGTGATGTTTTTTTATCTTCTTTATGCCACAAGAACATATAGAATAAAGAAATGTATGCATGAGGAGATCAAGCCCCCTCACTGTTTGGGAATAAAAGAGAATCTCTGTAGGATTTGTTTTTTTTAGCTGGTAAGAGAAAAGGTGCCACAGAGTTAAAAACCAGCCTGCAGAGAGCAAACAATCCCTGTGACACAAACACATGACTTGTGTTATTGTTCTTTCAGTATCTCCTCCTCAGGTGTGTTTTCTACATCTGCAAAAAAGATGAAGAAAAATCAGGGCTGTCATACATGTGATACAGCCTGGTTTCATTCTCTGTGGATAATCACATTCAAACCTTTTAAACAGCTGAATTTGCAAGATTTGCAAGTCCGTCATCAAACTGATGAATCTTGCAAAACTTGTGGATAATACACTTGTTACCAGAAGGAGAATAGATATACCATCAGCATCCTTTTAGAAAAGGAGGTTGTGCTTAGTTTAATTGTACAGAAAGCAAGATGTTGCGTGTCTATAAACACTAGGGATGGGATGAAATATCGTTTGGCAAAATATTGCGATACAGTACGTGACGAAACGCAACAAGTTTGAAAGAAATGGATCGCAAAATAAAGACGTCACATCCGGTAATAGTGTATTTGACCAGAAGCAGTGTTATGTGTAGTGCGTCACAGTAACGAAACTACTTTTTTGGGTAAAAAGTAAAGTAACACGCAACTATTGAAAATTTGGTAATGAAACGTAGTTCCTTTTTTTATGCAGCGCGACTTTACTTTTCCCCAGATCTATCACTGAAGCTGCCTTCTCAGCTGCTCGCACAGACACGAGCCAAGTCCACTCGTTATAAGTGTCTAAAGGCCGAAAATCTCGTGAGTCACGGCTGCGGGTCATGTCTTTTAGGGCTTGTTTCTGGACGGGAAGTTTCTTCTTGGGGCTCTTAAGTCTGTGTGTATCCCCCTGATTACCTTCCAGCTCCTAACATAAAGGAAAACACGACTGCGGTAGGCAGTTTGTTCACTTCCTTGTTTCCTGGTTATATGCTCGCCCCCAAACACACTCACGCACATGGCGCATGCTCCAGAGCCAAAGTTGCCAGGTCTGCTTGTTATAAGCGATGGTCTTTTCTTGAATACATACTTGGTGCTGTGATATTGAAATGTAATGTAGACGAAAATTAACACACTTTATGTAGACTTCTCTTTTTAAAAAGTAGGATATCACATTAGGAAAGGAAATAGCTGGAGGTTGATTATTTTGGGCTTGTTTTTATCGACCAGGTTGTTTATTTCAGAAGCAAAATGTGGAAACACTGGGCAGGAGCTCTCATTCCACAGGGTATGTGACATTTTGTAAAATAAAGAAAGAAATTACTGTTATGTTCTCTGTAGTAGAACTTTTTGTAGGCCTTCACATTTAGGAACAGATATGAGGTTCTGTCCATGATCAAGCAAGGGAAAAGTAACGTAAAAGTAACAAGTAACTTGAAAAGTTACTTCTCATAGAGGGTAACTAAGTAAAGTAACGAGTTACTTTTTTCAGAAGTAACGAGTAACGAGCAAACACTACTTTTTAAAAGTAACTTCCCCAACACTGACCAGGAGTGCCGGCAACAAACATCAGCACCAACTACCTTGCCTCCCAGAAGCCAAACGATTGAGTCGAATGAGGTCGAAATTGAGGACGCTCTGCCTGGATACAAGTCATCTGTCTGGCAGTATTTTGGCTTTTTCATTAAAAAAGACGAAGACGACAATAGAGTAACTGACAAGACTAGACGGTGTGTAAACTTTGCTATGCTGTCATTCCGTACACCGCCTTCAACACAACAAACATGAACCACCCCCTTCAGCGTCACCATAAAAATGTGAAGATGATCTCGGCAAAAACGAGCCTACCACTCATTAGCATACACTCTCTCTAACCTCTCAAGGGTTAGAGAGAGTGTTATTGTTTGTGTTTGCCCTGTTAGGCCTTGTGTTTTCCTGTGTGCAACTCAAACAAAACTAAATAAGTTGTAATTACACAGTGATATTTTTTCTTTTTTACTTTTTTGATGGTGTATCGTGACGTATCATATTGTGACCCGGGCATATCGAGGTGCAACAGTTCGTGAGTTTAAGTGTATCGTACCATCCCTAATAAACACTGGCTGCCCTTACAAAGGTTTGCCTGAATGCAAACAGGGAGTTTTTTTCTATTTTTCTTTTGAACAGACCAACATTTTATAATTACAAAAAAGAAATGCTAGATGAGCTAAAAAGCTACCTCACGTCTGTGTTTAAGTCCTCAGTCCTGAACTTCTCAACAGACAACATGCACAGGCAACTGTGGACTCGTCCAATCAGAGGCATGACTGTGATGATGTAGCATTATGGAAAGTGTGGGTTAGTTGAATCAATTATATTTATCTTATTTTTCCATTAGTATTTTTCAATTTTGGCATCATAAAACAGATCTTTACAAAGAACACTCAATGATGCTATATTAATAAGCAGAAGTCAAGGGTCATCACACCAACCATAATGAATTAACAAACAAAAGCAAAACGATATAACTTCTCACATCAAAACAAAGTTGAAAAAGAAACAGTTATAAAATAAATATCATTACATTACATTTTAATTGTAGAAGATATAATTAGATTCAAACGGTTAAATTAAAACATCCATGATTTTGAAAACTGCATGGTCCATCTGGATCATGTCATTTACTCAGTCGTCTCATAAATCCAGATTTCTTAAGAAATTAATAAATACTCTCCATATACTTTCAAATTTCTGCAGTTTAGCTTTAAGTATGTGTGATATCCTTTCAGAAGGAGGCTTTCTGTCATCTGCTTTTTTCATTGGCTGGTACTGGATCTGTTCACTTAATCCATGATAACGCAACATTTTTTTTTTTCGCATAAAGCAAACTCAGGTCAATTCATGCTCAATCATTTCCCCTAAAATAGTTTTTTTTTGTTGTTGTTGGTATTCACCAGCAGAAAGAATTTGGGGCAAGGGCAATTGATTTCAAGGTGAGCTTCTCTGTTGTAATCGTTTCCCCTCCCAAAACATTTGATTTTTTTTTCCATTTCCAAACACAGTGAAATAATGTCACTTTTATGCAGATATCTACTGTGGTGTTGTTTAACTGATGTCGATGAGCTGATGTTTTATAAGTATGTATTAACCATTCATATTGCAGCAGTGTCGAGCAGCTATTAACAGATTTAGGGCTCTAATTTCCCAGCAAAATGCAGGATGGCACAGGGTGGCAGTGCAGTGGTAATTTCGTCCATGCGCACCGCCATGTGTTGGCGGTTTGATGATTTGGCGGACCGGCTGGGCTGAGATGGGTGAGGTGGCGCACTAGGGGGAGGTGTCGACAGATTCAGATTGGCCCAGTGACAATCTTGTGTCAAAACACTGCAGGTGCACTGAAAACTTGCCAGCTTCAACCTACAGGAGAAGCACACCCTTTACCTAACCTTAGTATAGTATTCAAACCTTAATGGAATACTTTAAATAAATACAAAAGTAAATAAAAAACAAACCAATAAGGAAAGAGAAAAATTACTAAACAATTGGGAAGAAAAAAGAAAATACAAAGGAAAAAAAGAAAATAGCAAGATAGCAAATGTTTTTAAGACATTCAAAGGTTCAGAGAAGAAGAGAGGTTCAGGTTGCTTCAAAATAATGAGCTAAATATGAGTAAAAATGTTTTTTTCTACTTATGTATTAGCCCTTTCTGTGTGAAGTTTGCATGTTGTTCCCGTGCATGTGTGGTTTCTCTTCAGTCACTCAGGCTTCCTCCCACAGACCAAAAACATGCTCATGGTGACTCTAAATTGCCCTTCGGTTTAAGTGTGAGCATGAATGGTTGTCTGTCTCTATATGTGGCCCTGCAATTGACTGGCGACCAGTTCAGGGTGTACCCCGCCTCTAGCCCAGTGACAGCTGGGATAGGCTCCAGCTCCCCTTCGAACCCAAAAGGGATAAGAGGTACAGAAAATGAATGAATGAATCTGCTCACCCTGGTATACATAATTGAATTCTCAAAATTGGGCTGAATTTTGATTTTAAATAAGTTCTTTAAATTATTTTTCAATTATTATACCATATCTTTATCACATATTTTGCAGTGGGATTTTCGTTTCTAATCTTTATCTTCATGAAACAAGGTGAATAATGTACTCACTAAAGTAAATAAACTATTACCACTATTATCAAATCATCTGTCATTACTACAGAGCAAGTAGAAGTAAACGGACTCCACTATCTGGAGACACTCCTGCGTTACGGGGAGTGTAATGTGTCACAATAGGAGGGAGCTGTTGATGATGTTCTGGATGATTGTGAGCTATTAAGACAAGTAAAAGAAGTCATTCTGCCATTTCAGGTTACTTTTCATCCCTTCAATCTTTATTTCTTACATTTTGCTCATTAAAAAAGAACAACACAAACCACTAAAACACAACCACACAAAGCCTGAGGACATTTTCCTTTTTGCTCCTTGGCAGAACAATGTAATGAGGACGCTTGTTTACATCATATAGTCAATAAAGTGCAGCAGACTGTTTTTACTCTCTGCTGAGAACTCTTCCTCTATAACGATGATAAACGTGAGACAAGTTTACACTTTGAATAGATTGTATGAGCAATCATTCAGCGAAAAGGCAATGCTCGATAACTCTGCCGTTTATGCCTCAAAATAAAGGAATTCTTTCAAAAATTTCCAATCATTGCTTTGGCTGCCCATGAGCGGAGCAGTATTTCTTTGCTCTTCAATCCTTTCCCAGGGCACATATTGTTGTAAGAATAGGGTCTTGTTGCACCAGTTGCGTGTGAGTCTAAGTCTGGCTGGATTATTCCGCTCATTAAAGGCATGAGCGCCCAAAACAATCATTAAAATCTTAGAAGGATGTATACCACAAGTACAAAGAAACACAGACCCTGGGAGAGTGCCCATACATCCTCACAACATGAGGAAACTGCTGATAAAATATTAAAACACTCTTTTAAAGAACCATCAGTTTGATCTATTGTGACATTAATTAGTTTTTATCAACTGTTTTTACTGAAAAATGTACAAATTTCACAATGTTGTCGTCTGAATGTACGGCTAATGATGATTATGTTCTTGTGTATTTTTTTCCTAATCAAGGATAAGCACTCTGGAGGTTTAAGTCAAAAGCAAAGGGAGCTTCATCAACAACCTGAGCAAACTTTTGCACCATCTTGACTCACAGCCTTTTCCTTTCCCCCTGTCAGAAAAAAGAGAAATAGAAAAATACTGACACTGACTGTGAACCACTGATATACTGAGTTTATGCACTGGTGTGTGCTGTGAGTGTTTCTGAGATAACATTGCATTAGTTCAATCAACACAAAGGCTTTCATTTTTTTACTTGGGTGTTTGGATTATTGCAGAGAATACCCTTAGCTGATTGTCTGTATTTAAATTATAATTAACACTGACAGGCCCATTCACCTCATCAACAGAGCCTCTTTTTCATCTTCAAACATTAAGCCATCAGTGAGGAGTTTTTTTCTGACTGCAGCCTCTTTTAAGTTCCAGATAAAAACACTTGTAGCACCATGCTTCTTTCTTTGTCACACATTCTCAATGACCGTAAAGTCACAGTCAGACTTTGAAAAATACTGTATCTTCAGCATCATCAGTCATTCTTCAAAGTCACTCTTGTTTAGGATGCAATGGTTCAACCCTTAACTGGTTTCATGGGCAACATCACATCCCCTTGATCCAAGCAGCCCTCCACTGGCTCTCTATTGGTTTAAGAATTGATTATCAGAATTCACTTGTAACAATCATGTATTTTCTTTTATTATTTTCTTTCTTTTTGAGCTATTGTTTCCAAGTCAAAATTAAAACTAAAGTGATCAAGTTTATTAATTTATTTATTTTTTCTTGTAGAGCTCTTTAAAGGGACTGTGAGGAATTTCTAAGCAATTAGAAAAAAGGTCTCACTTTTAGATATATGCCTGATTGAAATACACACATTAAGATGAGTTTTATAGCATCAAAATAGGTTATCTATAAATGCTATTCCTTAGCCTTCCAGTCGGGTTGGACAGGGCTGGACTGGCCTGGATACTCAACTTCAGGAACAAGACAATTAAAACTAGAGCAAATTTATATTATTCGGACACGTCTTAGAGCACTGGGCTGTAAGTAGAGACATATAGCTGGCTACAAAACTACGATACTAAGCTTTACAAAAATTGCTTGTTGCCACACATCAATAACTACCGCTATGTAACTAGAAAGAGATACATTACCTCGTCACTTTGCATCCAGTAAGTTGTTGAAAAAGAAGTTGTAAAGCAATGAAGAGTTCTGAGGAAGGTCCGAGCTGCATTCATTAGCATCACGTCTTTTGGTGCATTCCAGTTGTAGTCAGAAGTAGGAATTTCCGGGTTCCGAGTAGGAAGCTGCAACTAGAACGTCCCCACGAAGTCGGAATTTCCTACTGGGAACTCGGTGAAACCTCACCACCCCCGAGTTGACAATCGAAGATGGATGCCCCCAGTGTGAACAGTTATTTAGCTCCTGTAATAATCAATTTATTTGCACTTCTGACTGGGGTGTGTCGCTCTAGATCAGCTGTATACATAGAATTGTTAGACTTATATTTACAAAAATGCTGCCATAGTGATAATCACATTCTTCATCTGATATTTGTGAACAACAACACAGGGCGTGCTAACAACAGCTAACAATAGCCTGGTAGATCGGCATGTTTTTTTCAGACTTCAACTGGAACGCTGATAAGTCGAAGATGATGTCACTCCCAGTTCCGAGGTTACTGGAACGCAGCATTACCACAGTTGTGCTCATGGGTAGCAGAGTCCTAATGTCGCCGGTAATAGATTCTTCTCATAGCACCTTTTACTTTGGAACAACTTGCTTGTGGAGATATGATGTAAATTACTCGTCTTCTTTTAAATCACTTAGAGAACATATATTTGTTTAGGACAGGAGTGGGCAAGTGGCGGCCCAGAGGCCATATGTAGCTCTTCACCTTGCTCAATGTGGCCCACCCACAACAGATGCCAAACATGATACATCATGAGTAACCAGTACCATGTAATGCATAAATCTGGATAAGTGATGAAACATTTTTACTAACCTTAGATTGTTGGTATGTGCTTTATTTTTTTACAAGTCATTTAAGTTCCTACTTAGCTATTACTGTGTCTCTAAAAATATCTTATCATGCATTCAGATATATCTTACAGTATTGGTAAAAAACATATTTAGAAACAATGGTCATGGTAATGTATTTGAGCTTCAAAAACTGGTAAACATTTGTTCTTTTATTGCATTAAAAGAAGCTTAAATTAGCTTTAAATATGTGTCATGCTCATTTAGGTCATTTTTGATTTTTAATTGTGTTTGAGTTAGAATATTAAGTGTTGGTATAATCCTTGGTTAAGCTTTATCTTTGTAATTTTTTGTTTATTTATATATTTTTCTTTATTAAGGTGCCAACAATATGTAACAGTGTGGCCCTCAGGCACTTAAGAACAATGAATGTGGCCCTTTTGGTACTGATAGTTGCCCACCCCTGGTTTAGGAGGACAGAGGGTGTAAAGTGAAATTGAAGCAATGACAGAGAGAAAAGAAGCTGCTGGCTGCATTTGAACCACATTCTTGGCTCGAAAGACACATAATCTGCTTTGTGGATAAGTCTCATAACCAGAGTATGCAAATCCATCTAAATTATCTCAAAAACTGTCTGATATCACTAATGTTTGAGACACTTCTGGACACTGACAGATGTGGCCTTGCCTTATGACTCAGCTCTAATCCCTATGGAATACAGTTCAAAGTTGGAGTCTACACAATAACTTGTGGCCTACCTTCCCCTTCCTTGATTTTTTCAAAAAAAATGTACAACATGGTGCACTATGCACAAAATATACTGCTCTGTCCTTGCTAAAGTGAAAGAGAACCACTCCCCATTTTCAGACAAACAAAAAAAACCTGAGCACAAATACAGGTGTATTTGCTACTTCAACAGCATGAGCGCCAGATGTAGAAATTTAAGATGTCTCCTGCACAACATGCCAAAATACTTTGTCCTAGCTAAAGGATAGCATAATCTCAAGAGTCATTAGTGAAGCATTAAACAGAAAGACAATACCATGGAGAGAAGAGGAGGGAGGAAGATACATTTCTGCAAAGGTTGGGCAAGGTCGTATTCACAGAGTCAGGAAGGATGACTTATGGTGCTGTGGATGAAGCCCCTTACTTGGTGAGTGATAAAACTGAGATTTTTGTGAAAGCCATCAGCTGTTTTTTCTGCACATCATGCGCACTTCCTCCCTCATCAGTACCCCCCCCCCCCCTCCATAGAGACTATTTTAAAGCTTTTAAAAAGATTGTCAAGTAACTCTAAGAACATTTGATGAATATACAGTTCTGCAGTGACATCTTTGTCTTCAGTGATGTTGAAACATTTGAGAACATTTCTAACCTGCTGTGAGCTGTCTTGCTGCGGGACTGTTACAGCCCTGGCCATATTAAGAATATTTGTTATTTGTGGAGCTGCTCTCTCTGTGGGTATGGTGTGTGTTTGTGTATCTCTTTGTAGGAGTGTGGGCTGGCTCTTGCTGCAGAGAGGATCTTTGGGACAGCAGCTCTCAGGTGCCCTGGCGTGATTGGCGGAGGAAGCCGAATTGATGAGGGAGAAGCAGCCCTCCCATTGGCCATGGAGCAACGGCCCCACATTCAAAAAACCTCAGAAGCAGATGGAAGTCGGCGTCTTTTCTGACAGCAGCAGCATCGAGTCAGTGTCGGCCTCCAACCCTTTATTGTGAATTTTGTAACCTTGCAATTGTTAGTTTTAGTTTCTTTTTGTATTAGACAGCTAGTTCATTGTTTTGGGTAAATCCTTGTTTTGCGTGCCAGCCTTTGCTGCCTTTTGTTTTTGTACCCTTTTTCTTTTTGTTAATATCTCGGCTTTTTAGTTTGTTTATTGTATATACGGTTTGCCTTTGGCTTGATTTTTGTTTGTAAATAAATTGTGAAATTTTGATAATTGTCTTGTTTGTATTTTGGAGACCGAAAGTGATTTTCCCCCTTTTTCCCTGTGAATTTGTTACGTGCCTACCCCTAGACGGGTATGTAACAGGGACGTTATAAACATGTTTCTATCTTCTCCCCCCAGTGCCTCCATTTTTGTTCACAGCCCCGTCACCTCCTGTATAGATTATTGCAACTCTCTCCTCCAGCCTCCCCAAAAAGTTTCTACATACAGTGTTGGAAGTAATGCAAAACTGCCATTTTTTACTGTAACAAAGTAATGTAAGGCATTACAAATAAAGAACCCAAACCTGAAATGAAGTTTTTTTTGCTTGTTTTGTGTAAATACAAATTCACCAAATACACTGTGAGATCAGCGGAGGAGAAAAGTCCCCCACTAGGCATAAAGGTAGAGTATCTCTAACACAATTTACCAGAATTTTCCCTTATGTCTGTTTTTGCAGTGATCGTTTCTTGTATTGTGCCATGAACATCAATATATCTACTATATTCTACTGTTTTTAGCCTTAAGCTGAACTCAGTCAGAGAGCCACCACATCACCTTCACTGGATGTGTAATGAGCTTTTTGAGTGTAATGAGCTACATTCAGAATGACAAATACATATGTCCTACATACATAAGAGTAAATTAAAAGTAATGTGATAATAGTGTAATGCCTTACATTTCAAATTCAGTAATATTATAATGCAACTGATTACTTTGAAATGACAGTAACAATTAATCAATAGTGCATTTCATTTTTGAAGTAACTTGCCAAACAGTGCCCATAAATTCCAACTGTGCCAGAACTCAGCTGCCACTAAAGCCCCTTCACACTATCACATCACTGGCAAGCATAGGATAGAACTCCTCCTGTAAACCTTCAGAGCCGTCCACAACCTCACCCCTCCATATCAGTCCGACCTCCTCCACATCACCACTCCAGCTCACTCCTCCTCCATCCACCTCACTGTGTCCTCTGCCCTCCTCAGCACCATGGGGAGCACGGCCTTCTGTTGCTCTGCTCCCCAGCTCTGGAACTCTCTCCCACCAGACCTCCAAAATCTGAACTTCCTGCCTGTCTTAAAATTCAGACTCAAAACCCACCTGTTCAGAACTGCATGTTATGTTTAGCTGATTCTATTGTTGATTTAATTGTTGTTGTTTTAATGTTTTACAGATGCTTTTAAATAAACTGTATTATTATTATTATTATTATTATTATTATTATTATTATTATTATTATTATTATTATTATTATTACCTATTAAAAGTAATAGAGTAACAGGAATACTATTGTTCATAAAAATCCATATGGACTTAAAAAAAATGATACTTTCCAAAATAAGGTCCTTTTATTTTTAGAATTTTGGAGGTTGGTGCGGTTGTCCTAGACAGAACAGACAAAACTAAGTTCAAAATTGAAGGAGATGAGAGAGGGGACGATTACATATGTGCAAGAAACATACTGACAAGAGCAGAAAGAGTGTCTGTATCTGCACACTCAACTAAATGTAGCTGCTCTTTGCAACTGAAATGGCTGCATTCTGATGAGTTACCCTATACTAACATAGGTTTAAAGAAGTACAATGATTGATATATTTCATTCACTGATCTTTAGAGAACAGATTATTGTGACCTTGCCTCCAACCCAGCCTTGTTGCCTCCTGAGAATCGCCTTCACACACGAAGAGTGAAATCACGATCATGGCAGCTCTTTAGCAGTCAGAGGTTTAAGTGTGAGACATACACAGTGTAGGACGTGTACATCCCATCATGGCAGACTTTAAGAGCTGAACAAATTGACTTCCTGGATCATCTTTAACCTTTCTATCTATAACCTGTCTGCTTGGCCCAATCAAAGAGCCACAGCACGCTTCACATGCCTGCCAAATGCTCCTCAGATGTTAAGCTGCTGCACGCAGAGCGGTAAATGCTGCAGAGACGCTGCTCTGATAGCCCACACATCTTTGTATTGACAGATCAAATACTCCTGCACTCGTACCACCTAATGCCCGAGTAACAGACCTGACACTGCTCCCTGCTCCGCATGCACATTACCTACAAATCAGCCCACGCCTACTCACTCCTCCTCCCTCCCCGGCCTACTTTTCCCTGCCTGTCAGAGCAGAAAACAAACAGACTGCTACATCCTCCCACCTCAGTGCGTACAGGACGGTCCCATTGGGGAAGATCCGGATCAGCCTGTTCTCCACCGTGATGTCGTGGAGAAACGACTTCTTGGAGTCGACAATGAAGGTGTCAGGAACCCAGAGCAGCTCCACCAGCCGCCCATCCAGGCTCAGGCTCTTGTTCCCCTCAAACACCAAACGCTCGTCAGTCCAGCGCTGACGGAGGAAGATGGTGGCCGTGTAGTCCTGCAGGATCAGGAATCAAAGGTCACAAACACAGCTAATGGACTTTAACTATCTTAATAACCATGTCAATAACAGGCTGAGCTTTCTGCACACCAAGCTTCCCCTCTGTGCGTCTGTTTCATTCGTCAGCTGGTGTGGTCTCTCTTTGCATTGTTAGGTATTGATGGCATCAGGTCCCTAAGCCCCTCAGCACTGCAAGCACCAAAAATCCACAGAACTGCTTCAAGTCAGCGAGAATCTATGCTAGGAGTCTTATTTTTACAGTTCTGGTGTTGGATCATGAGAAGTGAGGTGGATGGTTTAATGTGGAGTTAATAATGAGCAGAGGCTGCTGAGTTTTTAAGGAAGGACCATAGATGCACATACAGAATGTGTTAGTGAATCGGATTCAGATGAGTAAAATCCAACAAATTCAAAGTGGAAAACAGCCAATGAATCCAGAAACTGTTTTTAGCCCTTGATTTTAAACCAGGAAACCTTCTTTAATATCTTTTTCTTTTCAAAGTCCTGGCCAAGAAAGACAGCAGTTAAGTTAAAACATTGTGACAACAAAGGGAGAAAGACAAAAAACTTGAAACAGAATAAATACTTACAACATATCAAGAGACAAAAAACAAATCGAGACACCCTACTCATTGAGCACTAAAGCTCAATACTAAGGTCAGAAAAGAGGATTTGTAACTGAACAAGTGTAATGGAGCTTTACTTGAATCGTTCTTGTCTTTTCCTGGGTATCATAGCTTGATCAAAGGTCTTTAAAGATAAAAACTCATTGAATCAAATTGTTAAATGGTCTTGTGGTCTGACTGTTGACCCACAAATTTTCCTTGAGTTTTCACAGTGCGTAGTCACCACAAAGGCCCCGTTAGACCAGAGGTGGCCCTGCTAGCACCAAACTCTAGTTCCTCAGCGAACTAACAGACGGATTGTCATGATCATGTCATGTTTGTCTGTCCAGTTACCTGTCTGTCTTTGTGTTTCATGTGCTCGTGTTCACTTCCTGTTTTATTTTGACACTCGCGTTCCTTTCTTTGGCTGTGTCCCAAATGGCATACTAACGTACTACATACTACAAACTCATGTGTATATACTGTATACTACATACTATAAGTATGATAAGAATGCCAACCGTTCACACTGCAGTATACTACTAAGTTTCCCATGATGCATTTCAAACCTCCAACGACAAAAATCAGAAGCACACCAGGCTATCAAATATCTCTGTTGATTTGCCAAATTTTAATGTTCAGAGAGCATTTTAGGTGAGAAAGTTACCACGTAGAATACCAAAATGTGGTCATTTGAGCCATAAAACGCATGGACACAAATTTCATTTCAGCATTTTGGACATTCCGCTATGCGCCCCATTATGCTATCGAAGAAACTTCAGGTTGGCTCAAAAACAGGAGCCCATTTACAAAAGCATTAAAGAACTAAAAGGAGATAATAAAAGACGCATTTATTTTGAAAATAGGAAGTTTGCTAGTGGCTGATTTTTAGCTGAATGCCGGCTGGTTTTGCATGGCGCAACGCACTATGGGGCTCGCAATGCATTATGGGGCGTTTGAGTGTGATTAGTATGCCCACCTCGCATACTTAAAATTTTTTCCGATATAGTATACATCCGGGTATTTCTCGCACACTCAATCTTTTCATACTATCTAATGTGAACACACTACATACTCATTTTGACGTCACACAGTATGAGTAGTACGTTAGTATGCCATTTCAGACACAGCCTTTGTGTTTCAGATTTTACTTCCTTGTTCCGGCTTGTCACACCTGTGCCCTGATTGTTCCTCCCCAGCTGTGTCTCATTACCCCTCATTACCTCTTGTATTCAACCTCCTGTCTCCCTTTGTCTTGTGCTGGATTGTTGTACGTATTGTCACTCTACAGGCGCTCTCTCATAGTCATAGTCTGTTCACAAACCTCTTTTTGTCTTGACCACGTTTGTCTGCCTTTTGCCCAATCGGATACCTCTGCACCTCTTCTGACTGCCTTTGTGTTACCAACATGTTTCATCCCACCCATCCTCCAGCCTCCCATGCTTAAGAATATTATCCTACCATGTTGATCTCTGAGATGGTGTCAATGCTGGCGATGTCCAGGCTCATCCCCACTGTGACAGGACCATCTGCAAACACAGAGGACATCAATTATATTAATTCTATATAATGAACAACATGCAAAAAATGTATTTTCATCTCTATCTTTTTTAAATATCTGTGTTTTATTTGCATAAAATCGTATATCCTGAGAGAGCTCAAATTGCAAAGTCTTTCAAATATAAACCTGTACAAAACTGTTTCCCAGACCTGATTTATTCAACTGAACGCCCTTCTTTCGTAGTGCAGCGCAGGTTGCATGGAAACTTGTGCACCCCGCACAGTGTTACTTTCGTGCACTACTGTGCGCAGCCAATTTGAAAATGTGGTAGACCATCTGCACGGAGATGGATGTGGCGGCGCAACAGGGGCAGGTGCCAACAGATTCATGTTGGCGCAGTGACAATTTCGTGCCAAAAAACTGTGCGGAAGGTGTGCTGAAAGCTTAGTTACTGGAACAGTGATAGCGGCTCTGACCGTCTCCACTACCGGGACTTTCCAGCACACTGTGGCCGCGGTGGTGGGGATCAGTCAGACCAATCAGTCACTGCGCCTCGGCCGCAGTGCATTTAAAGGCAAGGAGAGGCGTTCATTTGATTGGTTAAGACAACACTCAGCTGTGTTAAACCCACTCACGCCTTTTCTACTCCCTCTCTGGCACTTGCGTGGAGGCGTGGGTTCGCTTGCTGCACGTGGAGTGTGCCTCTCTGCATGCAGGAAACTTACAAAGTGCACTGGACAAGCAACCCCAGGTGTGCCACACCTGCGCCTGTTCTACGAAACTAGAGCCCATGATGTTCAGAAAAGCATCAGGGCTGAGATAAGGGTGAGGAAGCAAGAGAGTATAAAAGTTTTAATATCAAACCTCACATCATGAGGACATGAGGATGGTAATAAAGTGCAGTGTTGTATAATGAAAGGTTACTGAGGGACAGGATATTTTTACAAAAGCGTCCAGACCATCGGCAAACCAGCAGCTGCAGTCAGAGAACAACTAGCCCCTTTAGGGAAGAAGATTTACCATAAAAGAGGGGACACTTTTCTATACGTTTGTGTCTTTAAAAAATAATAAATAAAATCCTCTCTCTTTAAAATTAACATTTATTTGTTGAGACAGAGCATTTAGTCCACTGTTATTTTTACTGAAGCTGTTTGTGCATAGCTTTGACTGGAGTTTGGCTTTAAAGTGACGATTAAACATCCTAGACAGTTTGACATTAATTTCATTTTATAATTCATGCTCTGGTCTTTGTGAGTTTTAAAATAGAACATTTCATAAAAACAGCCTAGTCTGTTTGCTCCCACTGGCTTTTCAGACTATGAAGCCCCAGACAGCACATCTTCATCTACAGACAATCATTTCATGGTTGGCAAAGAAATGACATTATGTTGTGTTTAAATTTCAGGTGATCTATTTTTATTGCATTGTTCCTCATGTGACCATTTTAGTCTGGGTGCTTTCTGCCATGATTCATAATTCTTGAATGAACTGCAAATAAGTGCCACATGAAAATAACACAAACTGCAACTGAAGTGCACACTAAGTACTTAACATACAGAGACAGATGGTCTGATCTACAAAAGTACTAAGATCCCATATAACAAGCGCTAAATAGCAAGTGTAAACAAAAACATTGCACTTGCGTAAAGTGGTGTGTTGTGGGTGATTGACTATGACTGGGTGAGCAATTGGTAACAGGCCCAAAAGTGGTGTGGACCGCTCTGTAAAGGCGGATTTTGTGTGTAATACTGTCATCATGGAGAGATTGGGAAAGCAGAGAGGCTGTAGATAAAAAAATGAAGTTAGAAGCCATGGAGTTAAAGGCAAATAAACAGACTTGTGAACTCCTGCAGAGACATATCAGGGTTGCCAGAATAAACGTGATTCGGGAGGGCATCTGTTAAAAGCACACAGCTCAACACTGGCCCTGCTGGATAGATGAAAAGTATCTACTACTTGTATTTCTGACCAGAGGTTTCGGGTAACCTTTTTTGCTGTCTGTCATTTTGACGGACATGGACTCTCATGCCAATTTTTATCAGTCATTTTTTAATTTTCTTTTCTGATTCCAATTAAATATGATCCAGATAATAACATTTACATAGTTAAACAGCTTCACCAATAATAGAGCAGTCTTACAGTTGCGCACACACAGACTGAGCATTTATCTTTAACCTTTTTCCACACTGACAGTGGAACATATCATTGTCTCCAGCAGGATGATCCATGCAAATGTAAGATTGCATTTATCCTTGTGTGGTTCTCCTGATTTATAAAGTGTCCTTTTTACCAATCTGTCAGTTATAACAGTAGCAAAAGTAGTGTCGTTGGTTGTGATTAAGCACTTACAATTTCAAAACATCATAACTTGAGGTGCTGTTTGGTCTCCTTTTTTTGAAGCGAGGTGTTATCCCAAGCAAATCGTTCATAAACAAACCATTTTCTTAAACCTGAAGTCATACAACTTATAAAATCCTGTCCAGTCCGTACATCTGTGTAAAAAGTTAGTAAGATATATTTTAACTAAAAATTTGCACAACCCATTTATCTGCGCAGGGAAGACAATAAGGCAATGTACATGTTTTACATACAATGGAGTACATGATTTACTGTGTTGCAGGCACATGCTGCAGCAGGAGAAAAAAGCGACATGGGCAGCTCAAGCACCCTGTGACTGACCTGAAGCATTCACAGCTCCTAAACCCGCTATCAGTGCATGGAGAGTGTGACGCAAAGCTCTGAGTGACAAATGGAGTGATTCTGGATATGAAGGGGATCTTTTTTACAGAAGTTAAAAGACTTCCTCCACAATGCATTAAGAGGCAAAACAGAGAAGCTTTACTTTACGTCTGAGTCTGCATGAGTATGATGGCACACTGGATCGTCCGTCTTTTTCCAGTCCATCATAATGACAGACAGCCTCCAAATCTTTCTGTCATTCATCGCAGAAATTGATCAGTAACATAAATTATGTGGTTAATTCTTTTATGAGAGCCCAAACATCCTGACATGCACAAAAAAGATTCTCCCTCAATGTCATCAGCCATTTTTTGCGTAACACTGTGCCAGTTTGCACGTGCCTTTCAAACATGCTGGATAAAGAAAACAAAAACTCAGAGCGCAGTCAGTTTCAGGTTTGATAAATCACATTGCAGTGCTAAATGATCACATTTGCATCTCCTCCTCCAGGTATTTTTTAATCCTGTTTGGATTATCTGCAAAAATATTATATATTAATGAAGGATCAATAAATTCCCTTAATTTGCTTGCTCTATTCTCATAGTCTGATTTATAAAGGGTATTGAGCTTGTCATCTTCTGGCGCCAATAAATGTTGTTTGTTTGTATTCAGTTTGCTTTTGTTTTGAGTCTGAAAGTAGAAAAGAGCTGTCTGCTGCTCATGTGATCAATGCTGTCTTTGCCAGGGCCACATCCAGGAGTAACCTCGGCCAACAGGGCCACAAAATTGAATTAGCCACACTAAATTTGCAATGAATAACTCTTTGTCTTGTCAAGTAAGTACTTTTAAAAATTCAAGGATCTCTTAACCTATGCCTGACTGATTTGCCTAACTGGAATACAAGACAGGCACATTGTATTCCAGCATTGTTGTGTATTTGGTTTTCAGTTGTAAAAACTCATCAAGTTGATTCTTTTTGAAATATGGCCTTAGTGAAAGTGTCAAAAGAAACATCAGACTCATGACCGGTGATTGAAACATATGATCAGCATCCTGAAAATGCTGTTTTCACGGTACTTTGGTGTCTCAGAGGCCCACTGTGTTCTTTCATATCTCTGTTCAACAATAAAAGGGCAAATAGCTTATGGCTCCCTCCGATGTTGCATTATTTTTGGTTGCAAAATGCCTGTGTTTGCCCCCCCTACCCCCAACTCACCCACATACACACACACACACACACATGCGTACCTGATCTGCACCTGATCTGATCTATATTTGTATATATAGGCCTATGTATATGTGTATTTTATATGCATATATGTATCTATGCATATATGTGTATCCATAATATGAAGAGCTTTATGCTCTATTGTAAAGTGTCTTGAGAAAACAATTGTTGTGAATTGGCGCTATACAAATAAAGATTGATTGATTGATTGATTGATTGATCTGTGACTGCTCTGTCCAACAGAAAATCAGGGTTTTGCTGAAATAAAGGTTGTGGACTGCTTGTCTTTGGTATTACCCTCATTGTACCAAAGTGCATGAACTCTTTATTCTCTCTAAATATTGTTTCTGTAATGTCCTCTGTCATTTCTTTTTGCAGAAGCTGTAGACCAAGGCCAAACCCCAGTCTCTTGTAGAAACAGCAGAGCCAGTCTCCTGCTCCTCTCTCCAGCTTTAATACTTCTGAACATCTGCTGCCTGTGTCTTTGTCATTAGCCTCCTAACTGCTGGGGTGGTAATAATCTCCTTATGAACAGCATAATAAGTGTATTACCCAAAGGTCAAACTAATCCTTAAAGGTTGCTTGAGCATTAGAAATGATGATTAAGTCTAGTGAAAAGGGAGACAATCCTCTTCCGGGCTGTCTTTTCAGACTTTGCCTCAGGCTGTCTGAGGGGTGAAGGACGACAACAGTAACAGAAGCTCACCTTGCTTTCTAATGAGCTCCTGCTGGTAAAATGCTAAATGCAAAAAGAAACTGCTCTACGACAGTGCAGAGGACTTTCAAAAAACAGCATAACAGTAGAGAGGGAAAGAGGAAAGTTCTGCTAATTCTGTTGCTTTTTAGTCTAATGGGACTTTCTTTGTCAGGCTGACCAGCCAATGTCAGCAACAGCCAAATATTATTCTCAAGGTACCTCAGTCCTGAGGGTCAGTGTAGCTAACAGCCATCTGGCTGGGGTACATACTGGCTCCAACTTTAAAAATATGCCTCAGTTCTGTCTCTGTTTCTAAGTTTTACTGCATTCAGGAGCTTTATCAGAATGTCTGGGAACACCCACAATAGGTCTCCTAATAAGGAGAGGGATCCAGCTGCAGACCTCCACTGTCAGCCGGCTAGCGGCTCCTCCAATCTGAGATGGATGTGACGTAAATATAAACAACTATAAAGCCCCCTTCACACCGCTGCGCAGCATCACGCCACCTCCAGTCATTTTAATGAGCAACAGGCGTCAGATAGGACAGGCGGCTGTCGGACAGAGAAGCGGTTGCCGCCCACATGAACACGCACAGATTTTGTCATAGAAATTATATACGTAAAATGTCTATGGATTTTGCCCTGCTGCACAAAACTTTCTAGCGGCAGATGCCTGGCAGCAGCCAATCACATCGAAGGAGGGAGAAACCCAGAAATAGCAGGCTTCACGGGTCAAAGCAAACATTAAATGAGCTCTACCAAACGGCTCTACCTTTGTATAAAGATAATCTGTGGAAAAAACTTGGCATGAGACAAAATTTCACTCAAGAGTTTTTGGGGAGGGAGTGTTGTGAAGGACATCTTGGAGGACTGCTGTGAAGTTCACCGAATCACCTCTCCAACACAACCACCTCGGGCTCTGTGGCGGCAGCACATGCTTTAAAAAATGCTTTGCAGTTGGGGGACTCATCCGGCAGAGAGGCTGTTTTTGGGGCGGTTGCCACGCAGCGGTGTGAAGGGGGCTTAACTAATAAAACCTTGAATTGACGCTGCCTTTGTCCCCGTTTTATGGTTAAAACAGCAGTGACTGTAAACACAGAGGTTGTGATAGGACTGTCAAGTAAATACAGCAATTGTGTCTCTCTAGGAGATGAAAAATGGAGGTGCCCACACACTTATGTTGCTCTACTGATGACCTGCATTTTTAACCTTGTGTTTTTTAATGTAATATGACTGAGGAATCAAGATTATTTATTGTATTTATTGTTGGTTTGCTGTCTGTGTGATACTGCTGGCTGCAGAAAAAATTGCCCCTCTGGGATAATAAAGTTTACCTTAACCTTGCCCTTGAATCAAGTTAACCAAGTAAATCAAAATGCAAAACAACTGAAGTGTCTGCCCAACGTAGCTTTGCAGATAATGATCTCTATTTTATTTTGTAGTATTTTACTTTGATATCATGACACCATTTCCTTCTGACAATAAAGGAGTGCCAGAGGCGGAGATGGCTACTTTTACAGCAACTTGGAGAGCGCATGGGCACTTGGGGGGTGCATTGGAGGCCACAATGCACGTCACCGTGCGGACTACCTTACGGGACAAATGTAATCTGCTTCTATGTCGTGAATAGGAGTACAAAATTAAGTGAGAGTTACATTTAAACACAGCAGCAGGCTAATCAATTCAGCATGCATGTGATCCACCATTCTGTCTGTCATCGCCAAATAGCAGGTGATATACTCTCTCCCGTTATCTCTTCATCTTCCTTGCAATAATGGACTCCATCTTTTTAGATCATGTTAAGAATAAAGATTTAAACAAAGAAATATAGACAACTACAGGAAAATATTTAAGACACCAAGTGACTTACATTAATTCACCGTGCCTCTCTTTCTCTATTTTCTTTTCTTTTGAATTTCATGAGATGAGAGAAGCCAGATATAAAACCCTATATCGGATGATGAGGCTGTTTGTTCTTGGCTTGGTTCTTATAAGATGTGCATCAAACTTCCAGCTGCTGTTAGGTTAAGTTTCCATTATGCAGAGATGGGCACTCGAGTTAAAGACTCGTACTCGAGTGGCACTCGAGTCGCATTTTTGGAGACTCCAGACTTGACTCGTACTCGACCCTGAAAGACTTGGGAATTGACTCGACTCGAGATCAAAGACTCGTGGGCAATCTTAATTTTATGGAGGGTTTTTTGAGTGTGCTGAGAGCGTTTGTCCCTCTCTTACCTCGCCTCGCTTTTCTCCCTCTCCACGGCCGCTTCCAAACCTCGTAAATTTGTGTCGTTAAGGAAGCACCAGACGGGGAAGTCACCATGTGGGAATCCGGAAGTTTCAAAATAAAATACGATTCACGGACTCTCGAATGTAAATTTCCTCAGTTGTTTGTCATTACGTCAAAACCGGAAGGTCAGCAGTCGGTCAGAGGGTCCCAGAGACAGCACGACACCATGGACGAAGAAAAGTGCACCGTAGAGGTACAGAAATATATAACACTGCATACATTACACAAAACATATTTTCTGCACGGCTATAGGTGGACAGAAGTTGAATAAATCATGAAGCTGTGTGGTTGGGACCAGCAAAGGGTTAGAGAAGCGAAATGAGGTGTTGTTTATTTCTTTTCTCAGTCTATAACATGTTTTATGAGCGTGTGACATCGCTATTCTCGAGACCTGTGTGTCTCTTTGGGGATCAGCCCTCCCCCACGCCCACGGCTCTGCTCTGCGCCTTCAGTGGGTCTGTCGGGGCAAAACCACGCTGCGCGGCTTTCGGGAAATTTGAGGTTCTGTCCCACCCACATATCAGTCATCAGTCAGTTAGTCATCACCAGCCATCAAGGCAAGCACAAACGCTCCCCCGCCAGCTTTGCTACCCTTTACATTGACCTACTGCTACACAAACTTCCAACAGCACGGCTACCACCTCTCACTACTTTATTTATTTTATTGTATTGTTAAATGCCAAATAGTTTCTTTTTGGCTGCTCATGGCAAGTTTGTTTTGCATCTGACCATGGCATGACCAAAGCAGAAAATTTTTCAGGAAGATAAAAAACAGGCTGAATAGAAATTTGGATAAATTGTATATTTGCCAGAGGCTACATCATACATATATATATATATATATATGTATATATATATATCTATCTATATATATCTATCTATATCTATATCTATATCTATATATATATATATATATATATATATATATATATATATATATATATATGTATATATATATATATCTATATATATATATATATATATATCTATATATATATATATATATATATATATATATATACATATATATATGTGTGTGTGTGTGTGTGTGTGTGTATGTCTGTATGTATGTATATATATATATTAGTGATGTTATGAGATGCCCCGAGGCTTCGAAGCGCGTGCCGAGTAATGGAAGGGGCGTTTCTTCAAAGCGCGTATCGAGGCTTGCTTCATTTAGGGAGGCCAAAAATGATGACGTCCGAAGCCTCGCTGCCCGGCTGTACCACGTGACTGCTTCAGAAAGCGGTTCAGATTGTGCCGAGAGGTTTGTCAGCGATATAAACCCCTAAGGCTCCATTCAAGATGTAGGTGTTTGTAGGACAGTTGTGGTCAGTTGAGAGTTTGGATACAGGAGTTTAGATAGTGTTTCGATAGTTTGGCGTGTTTAGAAAGAGAGTTGGAGAGATAGATTGGAGATTTAGGAGAGTGAGGAGAGGATAGGTGAGAGGATGGAGCCAGATAGGAGGAGGAGGATTTCCCCTGTGTGGAACATTTTAATTTAATTAACCTGAATGAGGTGAGTGAATAACATCGAACAATAATTCAGACACATTAGGTTGTGTCCAAAAAAAGGAATCATTTAAAACCAAAAACTGTTGAAAAACTGCTATTTCTGAATAAAAAGAATAAAACCTCCCCTGTTCTGGACAGTTCCATAAGCACTTTCACTGTCCTCTGCTTAAGCACATCACACTCTCCTGAAGTGACAAACTTTACACAGCCTGCCATATTATATGTGATGCCAATACTGTATTGCTGGTAATGGACACATAACTAAATCTGATGTCAAGAAAAACACAATTTTTAGGGTTAGGCCTATTGCTCAATTAAACCACACTACAGAAAAATTAAAGTTTATCATAAAATAATTTAAAAACATTTCCAAAACATTTCAGTTTCATTCAAAAGTAGAGTCCCAACAAGCTAAGCAAAGAAGTCCAAAATTTTCATAAAGTATAAAGTTTATCAAAGCAAGTCTTCAAATTTGTTCTCAGGCCATCAGAGAGAAAAAATCAGAATGTTGCAAGCAGTTCATCAAACCCAAAGATGTCAAAAAAAATTCAGATCCAAAATTCAAAATATTCAGTTCTTTGTCAATTCAAAATCTCAAAAAGCACAAAATACTACCCAACAAACTCTGTTCTCAGTCCTCCTGATGCCCCCACCCCTCCTAACCCCCAAAAAACAAACAAACAAAAAAAACAAATCAAATGCAATTGACAATGAATATCAAGAAAAGTCATACATTAAACACACAGTACATTCAAAAATATTTTATTAAACACGTGTTAAATTATGTCGAGAAAAAATTACTCGATAATATATAAATTTTTTAATTCATAGTCATTCCCAAGAGCCACAACAGACAATACATCACACATTGTATGGTTAAGATGAAGCTGCCTGTGATTATACACCTGGCCAGTAGGTGGTTTCGTGTGCACATGAAGCTTCATGAGATGAACCCTTTCTCGAACCAATTGGCTCAAGTGGTTCAATGCCTCATGAGGCTTCAACTCACCACCACTAATATATATATATGTGTGTATATATATATACATATATACATATATATGTGTATATATAGATATAGATATACATATATATATATACACACACACATATATATAGGCTATATATACATACATGTATATATGTGTGTGTAAAGACTCGTGACTCGACTCGGACTCTAGATCAAAGACTCGTGACTCGTCAAGTCTTGCCCCTCAAAGACTCGAGAATTGACTCGACTCGAGGTCAAAGACTCGTGACTCGACTCGGACTCTAAATCAGAGACTCGTGGACATCTCTGCCATTATGAAAAACAACTTTAATCCGACATCAGATGTGACGGGACAATTAATATATATCCAAATATGTATGCTGGCTCAGACGGTTACATTAAATAGTGATTGCTGTGATTGTTTATTGCATTGAAATGTGCCTGACACTCTGGACACGTGCCTCTTTGGCTTTGTTGACGTGTGCACACATTTGCGCCTGTCACCAAATTACAGCTGCACTTTGCCTGCACCGAAATTAGACCAGGTTGGAGCTTTTAGTGCACCTTCAGCGCAGCTTTTTGGCACGAAATTGTCACTGCGCCAACCTGAATCTGTCGGCACCTCCCCCTGGTGCGCCGTCACACCCATCTCCGTGCAGCCAGTCTACCAAATTGCCACATTGGTGGTGCGCCGGGTGAATTTACCACTGTGTGGGGTGAGCCAGGCTCTGCCCCCCCGCGCTGCACAAGGAAATAAGGGCTCGTTATGTCAAATTTGAAGAAACATTTGGTGTGGAAGCACAGGGCAGTCAATCTTAGGGATAAAGTCTCACCAGGTGGTGTGAAGCACAAAGCTGTGCCTGATGCAAGAGTTCCCCCACCACCCAAAAACAAAAGCGGGACTTCAGTGCAGAACCAGTAAGAGGGGGAGGGTTGAAGAAGTTGATCAGGACGTATGTTGTCCAGGAAATGCTGCCTTTAACCACGGCTAACTCACATATCAAACAGATATATTTCATATTGAATGTCACGAATAAAGTAACTTGTAATCAAACTTAGTTATTTTTAAAATCAAGTAATTAGTAGAGTAACCAAGTGACTTTAACAAAGAGTAATCAGTAATTAGATTAATTTTTCAGGTTAACTCTGTCAACACTGCTCATAATCGACATGATTTATGAAGAAACTTGGAAAAACTTCAGGAGTCAAAGTGCTCTTGGAACAAGATCTTCTTTCAAGGCATTCCTCATCTGTCGGGATGGTTATTGTCAAAAATGCAGAAGTCTGCCACATTCTTAAAGAGACCATAAAAATAACTGGATCTGCATTTTGTTGGTGATTCAGATCTATAACCTGTCTTGGAGCTGGAAAAACTGGTTTTGCATGTCTCATATGTTCTAAAAATGTAAATTCACCAATTCAGTGTCAGGATCATTTAAAGGAGGTTTGTTTTTGAATATTTTCACATCTACTCTAGCTCCATTAAAACATTGATCAATGAAAGTCTTTAGCTTGTTCATTAAGCTGCAACTTACCTGGCCCTTGACCTCTGTATCAGCGAATTCTGACCACAGGTAAGAGCAAGAATCGACTTTGAGAATATATTGATTGTTTTACAGTGTCGAGAGGTCAGTCCTTTAGTTTTATTGCAAAGCTTTGACATATTGTCAAGGTTAAAGGTCATGTTGTTCTGCAGTTCAAGCTCCAGATTTAAAATGTGCTCTGTATCTGACCTGAGCTCTGAAAAAGGGCAAATCATTTCACCCAACCTAAAACATGCCACAGATGAGTTTGTGTATCAGTCACCAGTGTCAATTCAACGACTGATTTTCTACGAGAGGACAAGACGATAAAGTTGATATTGACACCCCCCTGGCGTTTCACTGTCAGTGTGACCATGACTGAGGTTGATGAATGAAAAGGCATTATAACCTTAATTTGTCAGTTTACCAGCCTGCAATAGAGACATCATGTGTGGCCCCAACAGGGAGACTTGGTGCTAAGCTACATCAACCTACGCTGCCTCAAGTGTGTCACGGTCTGTTTTTAAAGGCCTCTTAAAGAGCCCACATCATACCGTTATACTTAACAGAGACAAATATGGTCGGGATGCACTTGTGGTCTGGGCACCCATGAGTTCATCACTACCATACATTCTTGTTTTCAGTTAGACTATCATTAATTACACTTCTATAAAACTATCACCACAATCATTCAGACATGAGAACCCTCCTGAAAATGAGATATTACATCTCAAGAGGCTAACCTCTAATAAATTTGTTTTGGCAGAAACAAATTTGATGACGACAGGTCTATGGTTCATGGATCTGTCACTAACTTTAGTTCTTACTTTAGTCCACTTGTCTCCTCTTATCTCCCTTTCTTCACCCTCACACCCAACACAGTATGGTGTGGATTTGCTGTTCATCATGAGACTGGGATCCACATGCAAGGTTTCCTGCTGCTTAGTAGAAGGTTTTTTCTTGAAAGTAAAGTAGAAAAATACAAAATACAAAAAAGGAGTGAGCTGTAAGTGGTGTGTGTGTTGTTGTTGTTGTTTTTTTTTTACCAGAAAAACATTTCTTGTCAACCCCCCCCCCCTCATTTTTTTTCCCTCCCATGCCCTATCAGCCTATTCATCGCAACCACCCACACCCGTAGCTCAACAACGGCGCCTCGCAAAGGGCGGCCAAACCCCGCCCCAAGCCCAGTAACAAGACCACCCCCAAGCTCATCCACAGATCCGCCATTCCAGCACCACAAAAGACAATTTTGTAATAGTTTTTTCTCTTTCTTTTCCTTTTTTTTCATTTCCATATTTTCATTTTCAAGATTGTGCTTTATACATGCCCTATTATTTATCCAATGTACACTGTCACTTCTATTCAGTTGTAATGAAATAAATTGACTCAGCTACCAATAAAAGCACTTTGCACAGATTAGGACATTTAACATAAATATTTCCACCAGCCTCACACTGCATTAAAGAAGTTACATTGCTAAATCTGCGTCTGTAAATGTCTAAATGATGCATTAGGACATAATATAAGGTATTAGTGTTAAAAGTGTTGCACACACTTTTTTATTGCTTTTGAATATCATCTTAACCCTCCTATTATCCTTTGTTGTTATGTTTATCATTTAAAAAAAATAATCAATCACTTTATTCTTTTTGCTTCAAATTTATTGACTTTTCCTAATTTGCTCTGGACAACTGCTTAAGCCTAAAATTAACATGATTATATTCTTTCCAATACGCTGAATACATTTTGCATGCATTGGTGTTCCTCTGGGCTCACTCTGACCCCAAGCTGTTTAAGCTGTGTAAAAGTTGTCCGTCTGTTTGAGTGACGTAACATCCCTAAACCTGCAGGTGCAGAGTTGGTACTTTTGAGCTGATACATAACATAGGGGTGGAAAAAACAACTATTCCCACAGAAATTTGATACTTCCTGTGGTGTGGGCATGTGAGAAACAACCTGGTTTGGGAACTCCTTCCAGAAGGTGGAAGCTAGGGGTGTGCGATATGACGATATTAAATCGTTAAGGATTATAACGTGGGGATGATCTCATGAATCAGAAAGATTGTCAGATCGTCTGTGTGGGTGCAGAGACTTTGATGCGCACCCAACTAGCCAATCGTAGCACATTACGCGCAGTGCATTGTGGGACCTTCTGTTTGGTTATGTAGTGTGAAGCCATGATGGAAAGAGAAAAGGAGATAAAAGCTTGAAAATGTCTGAACAAAAATCTATTCCAAAGCAGCTGTATTATTCACTCAGATTATAGACATTGCAGTTCGATAACATTTGTTTTAAATTGTTGCACTTTAAGAGAGAATGTTGATATTGTTGTTCATTACCTTTTATGTTTACATTTATTGCACATTTTTATAAAAACTGCACTATTCAAATTAAAACCTGTTAAGAAAGTTTCTTTGGATTCAATTGTCATTTTTTTCTTTTCGGGTTTTACATGTTTTATATGTTAAACATAGGGAAAAAATGGTCAAACATGCAAATTAGTCTAGAAAAATCAACGTAAAAAAAGAATTATGATAAAATCGTGATTTTATTTTCAAAAAATCGTGATATGATATTTTTGCCATATCGCCAACCCCTAGTGGAAGCCAATGCAGGTTTGTGAGTTGATCACATCCAAGTCTTTCCAACTACCAAGTCATCTTTCGAGCTCTTCATAACACCATGGATTGAACATATTATACTTAGGATGACGTATTTAGAGTGGAAGTGTGTGTATGCAGACAGCAGGAAAAACCTGGATGTAGTTGACTCTAAGCCTACTTTTGCTTGTTCATTTTGGCAGCAGTTTATGACTCAAAAGGTTCAGCAACAGCAAGACTTTGGAACGCTGAGGCTGGAAGGGCAATATTTCCAGCCGCCAAGTCTCTGAAGACTTAACAGCAGGGGGTTGGGGTGAGGTGGGGATGAGTGAGACTTTCCAGTGATGAACCACAAATGTGTTTAAAAAAGAAGATAAAAAATAAGTGAATGTATAAGATAATGTTAGAAAAGGGGGGCTAAAAACACCAATCAATATGGTTCATTTTGTGAAAGAGAAGAAAGACTTTCAGTATACACTGACTCTAAACCTGAAAGCTTCACCTGATGGTGGCGCTACAGGAAATACCATATCATAACCAAATCCAAAGAGCTCACACTCTTGTTGTCATTGATGTTGTCAGTAAATTTGAGAAGATTTGTATGAAAAATTGTAAAAACACATTCATTCTAATTTAAATTTTAGTTTGGGCTGATGGTGGCACTAGAGGACATGTCAACTCACTGGTTCATTATCAAGGGGTTATTTATGTATTGAACAAATACACAATTGCCTGACAAAAAAAGTGGTCAACAATTTTATGTAAACCATTTTTTAAGTCAAATATCCCTGCGGTCAAATTGACGCCAAGTGAAAAATGTGTAAGTAAAATTTGAAAATAAAAGGAGGGTTAAAGGGATAGTTCAGTTTTTTTGAAGTGGGGTTGTGAAGTGAGCTCCATATGGCCATTAAGGGGCAGTAGAAAGTTCTCTCCTCTCCCTCAGCAAGCCACAGACTGAAAGAGTCAGTTACGAAGAAATAGCCGCTAACAAGTAAGTATTGTACCAGAAACAAAGGGTATTTGTCCGCCTACAAGAACACCCATAAAACAATAATTTAGTTCAAGAGTACGCTACCTCAATATGTTTTTAAGTGCATTAACTTTTCAGAAATATAAAGTTTATCTGGACCTAGCCAACTCACATCACGTATCTCTCCGCGGCAATTCAGCAGCACTGCCGCGAGCTGCTGAAAAACTCTGCCTCCCTCTCAGCTGATGTAAACAAAACAAGGTAGTGGTTTCAGATGCCTTGTGTAACTTTTATCAAGTATTCTAATTCTTTTGTAAAAACAAGTGATTATAACAGCGATGATGAAGGTCCATTCACTTTGGAGTCAAGAGGATACCTGTATGAACCAGAGTTCACAGAAGTAGAGCTGCTGAAGATGGAGACCCAACAGACCAACAGAAATACAGAGGAACACTGGTGGAAACTGAAGGTCAAGAAAGAGTCAGAAATACACATTAGAACGAGTGTGTGAACTGCATCTTAGCCCTCCTATTATCCTTGGGGTCAATTTGACCCCATTTAATGTTTATCATTCAAAAAATAATAGTTGACTTTTTTTTGGCTTCATATTTCATGACTTTTCCGAATTTGATGGGCACTATTGATTTAGCATAAAATTATTATGATGATATTTTTTCATTGTGCTGTACACATTGCACATTGCACATTGCACGCATCCGTGTTCCTCTGGGGTCAATTTGACCCCAAGCTGTTTTAGCTGTGTAAAACTTGTCTGTCTGTGTGTGACCCATGTGTGACCTAACATTCCCACACCTGCAGGTGCAGAGTTGATACTTTTGAGTTGATACATGACATGGGGGAGGGGGAACATGGGGGGAATGGATGTGTGTGTGTGTGTGTGCGTGTGTCTTTGTGTGTATGTGTGACCTACTACTCATACCTGCCAAATAGAACTGAACTAAAGAACTGTTCCATGTTCTGACTATCTGACTGATTTTCTCATTATGATTTTCTCTTTCACAAATGGGTGAATTTTTTGAACATGTAAACCCCCTCAAACACACAAAAAAGAAACAAAAAAAACCAACAAACAAAAAAACAAACAAAAAGAGAAACAAATAAAAGTAAAAAACAAACAAACAAAAAAACAAAAACAGAAACAAATTTTAAAAAATCATAAAAAAAAAAACAAACTCTTCAACTCTGCCACTGCCGGTCCCAAGCCTGGATGGCAAAAGAGGAGGGGTGAGTGAGACGTTATAGTGACCACAAATATGTTACAAAAAAGTAGATAACAATAAGTAAATAAATATGTTTATGAGAGGAAAGGGGGGGTTACCAACATCAATCAATATGGTTCATTCTGTGAGAGTAATGAATGTGCACCTCAATTAGAAAAGATTTAGATGAAAGATTTGAAAGGTACACTGACTCTAAAACTGAGAGTTTGGCCTGATGGTGGCGCTGCAGGAAAGGTCATATCATCACCAAAATCAATAGGGTTCATACTCTTGTGGTCATTAATGTTGTCAGTGAATTTGAGAAGATTTGGGTGAAAACTTTTCAAGATAAATTATTTCTGATTGAAAAGTTTGGCCTGATGGTGGCGCTAGAGGACAGGTCAAGGTTTCATTATCAAGGGGTTATTTATGTATTCAACAAATAAACAAAGTTCCTGACACAAAAAACTTGGTCAACAAGTGTGTTAGTAATATTTGAGTATAATAGGAGGGTTAATAACCAAGGACCCCCAGTGCTACTGCTGCCATGAGTGGATCCTGGTAACAGACCAACTTCAGGATGTGTCTGAGTCCGAGGACAATGGTGGCTCTCACACCATCTGTATCATTCATCAAATGTCAGTATTGTGGACATTCTTCAGCTTCCTGAAGATAAACTGGAAAAAAACGTCTCAAACCTGAAGGACCTAATGGCAATTTATCCTCAAAGTAAGTCATAATGATCTGTCAGAGACAAACAAGCGAGTCGAGGAGGCTGTTTACCGTAACATTGCAGACTACTTGTGTGTGCGTCTCTCGAGGAATACATGATGTGAGTCTGTTGGTTCTAGAGAAACTTTATATTTTTGAAAAGTTAATGCAGTTAAAAACATGTCTAGTTAACATACTCCTAATCTGTGGTATGAAGTTTTGATGGGAGTTCTTGTAGGCGGGGGAAAAACCCTTTGTTCCCTGTTTGCGGCTGGTTCTTCATAACAGAATCTTACAGACTGGGTCTTACTGAGGGAGAACTATCTCTTTAAATTGGCTTCAGTTCTGTGCAAAGCTCATTAAAATGTTTTTGTTTTCACATTGGGCAGGGAGCCTTAAATAGGCAGAAGACTAACCAAAGTGTCTCTTACAGAGTGAGAATGCAGGTGGATCAGGGGTACTAATTAGACTAGAAGGTTCTTTGATCATATAGGATAATGAACATACTCTAACTTTGTTGATGTTAAATATATGAATCTAATTTAATACTAATTATGAGCTATGCCATGATTCTGATGTTATGACACAGTTTCAGGGGCAGGACCACCCCTTTACTTTGCCTCTTCTGATACTCTAGTAATTTCAATCCTGGCCATTTCCCCTCCTTGTTTGTTCATATTACACACCTCTTCCATCCTTTCCTTTCTATTTCATCTTTCTGCCTGTCCTTAGGGTCTTAAAATGAAGGTTTGAGGTGTCTGAGAGCTACAGCAGATCCCCTGAGACATTTCCAAAAATCATCTTTGTGTTACATATTCTTAAATTGAAATTCTTCTTCTAAAACTAACAATAAACAATTGTCAGATTCATCTTCTTGATTGTGTGGTCCTTGATACTGAACTGTTTGACATGCTCTCTTTTAGCGTTACGAGACACTCAAAGCTGATTGCACTTTCTTTATCATATCTGACAGCTTCATGATAATGCTTATTAGCATATGTCTGTGAAGTCTTAGATGTCATTATAGATCAAGCAAAGACCAAACAAACCATTACACCATTCTGATGGATTGCCTGAGCTGAAGACAATAATGCTGCAATGAGGGATTTGCAGGGGACTGACACAGCGCTGCACATGCAGATGGACTTTTGTGTCTGTTATAGTACATTGCCTTCTGAAAATTGGAAATTAAATCACAGAGGGAGCTGCGATCTGGATTTGTCTAATAACAACGACCATGATTCAGATTTATATGGACATTAGTATTTTATGAACTGGTTTTATAGGACTGCATTAATTTTCCTCCAGCAGGAGTAATTTCTAAGATAAACTCGACCCAATCCAATCTTCTGATACACATGCTCTGTACATTAAAATGTATGTATGTCAGCATATATGGCTCAGGAGGGACAAGAAGGAAAGAAATTCTTATATGAACCCCTTTCGTTCTCTGTCAAACCCACTTTCCCCCGGAGTGCTCTGCCTTCTCCATGGCTGCATATGTCTGCATTTTCCTTACTGTCAAAGAACGGCCTGAGGTACTTGTTGTATCCTTTCATCAGCCTCTGAATGGTGGGAGGCAGAATCTCGCCTTCCTTCACTTCAGCGTTGAGCAGTGAGCTCTCTAACAACCTGAGAAGAAAGAGAAGAAGAGGAAGGGGAGAGCAGAAATGAGAATTATTTTCATTTTGCTTCTGTTGTGCTTTTACCAGGTGGGGTTTGTCTCCACGCTTCTTGCCGAAGCTGCAGGGCGTTGATTGAGTTCCAGCCCAGGTTGAAAGCATGCTGAGGTTGAGGAATGATTAAAATATGACCATGGAACAAAAACGAAGAAGAATACTGGTGCAAAAAAAAGCTTTCAAATATGAAATTACCTCCAATTGACCGCGGTGAGAGCACTTTATAGCACCCACCGTGCTGTTTTTTCTTTCATAAACGCCTTTAAAATTACTGTTTGCTTTCATGGGATTTCTTTATGAATACTCTCCTTACAGGCACATTGAAGTGTGGGAAGATGATTATATTGCTGGCAATTGCAGCAGGGGAAAAGAACACTCATTGCGCCTTCCCCTAGCAGTGTGAGCGTGTGTGCATGTGTTTTTGTGTATAAATCAGGCTCTAAATAGAGAACGCCCGCTCTGTAGAGAAGAAGCCCCGGGGCACGTGCCATGATGCAAGAAGGGGGCTGCAGCGCGACAGATCGGGCCATGTGCAGAGGCAGAAACATTCATCTGCTCGCTCTGACACAGTTGTCCTCACTCACTGAAGAATGCAAATGTGTGACGAGCGGAGGGAGATTATCATCGCACACAGCATCATCAGATACACACGGTCAGGAGACGCTCATGCTGCTTCAAATTCATCCTGATACCTCAAATTTCTGTAAACAAGTCGATGGGATGGTTTTGTTATTATTTTTGGTCCCTGTCTCATGCTGCTGCTTTGTGGCTTTGTTCCTCACTGATGCTGCACTTACATAAAATTCATGATATAACTGCTTCCAACTCTACTTGGTTTGCAGAGTATACTGTAAACATACCTCCTCAAGGAGGGGCGGGGTCAACACTAGGTTTAAAGGACCAACTTTGATTTGAAACCGATCCAGTTCCCCAAGACTTTATGATACAATACGCCACCTTTTGTTTTCTAAAAGGCACATTAGGGCACTTTCAGACAGTGAAGATGCTCATTTTTGGACAGATTTGTTGATCTGGGATGTGTGTGAAAGCTCACTTGAACTCAAACACAGACCAGAGAAACAAATTCTGTTCCACCTGAAAAATTCTCTTTTTTGGGCACTTTCACATTAGGCCCACTTGTTTTGAACTGTAGCTACTGCAGCGCGGTTAGCCCCCCTCCACCTCCTCATCCCCTGCTGGCTTGCATTCACACTTGCAACATCGAACCGTGCCCAGACCCGCTTGTGTATTTACTCAGTTTGAAACAGCAGGGGGCGATATGCACGTAACTGGTTACCAAACCTGCTACAGAGGAAAATGAAGAAGAGGCTACCATGGTAACCATTTCCTACACCAAACAACCAATGTTTATGTTTCGCTCTCTGCTACATTTTCCTTCAAATGTGTTTTTTTTTTCTGTATCATGTTTGAGACGGCATCAGCGACCTTCTGGACCCTCATAAATCATCGTAATCCTCAACCTGAATAAACAAATTGACAAATTGAGTAAGCAAAAGATTCAACTGCGGGATTAACAGGAAATAAATCATGAAGGACTTTACCCATAATTCAGTGCTTCCAATACCCATAATGCATTAAAAGTAGATCAGTTTGGACCACTTTGTTTCACACCAGTGAAACCGCAACAAATGTCGGGAGATAGAGCAGATCGAGACCACCCCTTCATGGAGGTCTCAGACCGGCTGATTTGGTGTGCACCAAAGTGCGGTGGTTGCATTCACATTGATACTAACATACCAAACCCTGGGCCAAAACTTCTTTGGTACGCACTAAATATAATTGGTGTGAAAATACCCTGAGTGGACTACAGTTTGGTTTGCTGTAGCTGTGAAAGACAACCAAACCAAACAAGGACAACAAAAGGAAAATTAACCAAAAAGTAGTGCACTGTGGCTTCACCAGTGGTGTAAAAAGTCCTTGAAACCCATACTTGAGTAAAAGTAAAGATATCTTATATAAAATATACTCAACTAAAAGTGAAAGTCACTCATTAAAAAATCACTTAAAAGTCTTAAAGTAGCTACTATTAAATGTACTTAAGTATTAAAAGTAAAAGTACAAACAAAGAGAACAGGTACAAATAGTTGTTGCTCTCCCAAGCTTTATTAAGTTTAACTCTTCCTCCCTCCCTCAGCTCCCTTCTCCTCTGACTCCCTCTCTCCATTCCTCCCTCACATGAAGTCCACAAACTTACGGTTCATCTATAGCAGAAGTTGATTTTCAAAATAGCATGAGTTCAGTCGTGCCCTTCGCGGGCTGAATACAAGTCTGCAATGCCAAACAGTCGTTCACAGGCTGCAGAAGCAGGCAGAGGTGTGTTCAGCTTCGTGCAAGAGCACGAACAGTCCGTACGGTCCTCTTCAAAATAAAATGTGAAAATAAGTGTAATTTATATTCACATTTTATTATGTAGCGAGTAACTAAGTTGACAATTTAAATGTAACGAAGTAAAAGTATCATTTTTTAATTTTTAATGTAGTGAAGTAAAAGTGAAAGTTGCAAAAAACATATAAACTCAAGTAAAGTATAGATCCTCCCAAAACATACTTATGTACTGTAACTAAGTACTATTACTTCGTTCCTTTACACCACTGGGCTTCACACATAGCAGACCAGTCTGGGCCAGACCTGACATCAAGCCAGCCTACTGCTGGCATGGCAAGTGGTAAGTGAACCAGATGTGGGCCAGATCTGGTACGGCACACTGGATCCAGGCCAGTAAAGGACCATGAATTGAAACATGTGAGACTGACCAATTTTGCTGTGTGGGTTGTATTTGGATGAATATTCCAGAAGGAAGAGAGCCAACAAAGCGTTCACTTACAGTTTATAGCAGAGTACGGCTAACACAGCACTTCCAGTCTTCGGTGAACCTTTTACTCCTCACAGGTTAATGTCAACATATCTGTGCAGAACATGGTTACGCTATTCCAGGCATCCTACAAGAGCCACCCAGTGAAGCCTAATCGCAGGTGTATCCGTATTTTGTGGCTCAGTACACTTCTGAACTGCTTTAAACTAAACATTTTTAGTAGTTACAACTGATTGTGTATTGAAAACACTTTGACCTGCTTCTGTCTCCTACCTTCCATGAGTATTTTAATCATCTCCTTTAATGTTGTTTCATAGGCTTACACTCACTTCTCTTGTCATCAGCCTCCTATTAAAAAGCTGTAAAAAGTGGCGTTTTCATCAGATTCTCAAGTTTCCGAAGGTACCTGAATGTATCACACATGATGTCGGCAACATTCCGAACAATGGCGGAAAAGACCGATGATTTTGCCGTCAACGTTGCATTTATTCACACGTCCACTTCAAAAATCTGCAGAAAATAAAAAAAACATTTGCTCTAGCTCGATTCTGTAAAAAACAAATAATTTTACACATCTTACAGCTTTTAACAAGCCTTGAATGGCCGATATACGTCCTGTATTTACTTCTAAAGAATTATTTGAATATTGCCTTCCATTTGCCTGGTGTCATTTCAGCCTCTGTCTGTTCATCACCAATCAGCATGCTCCATACGTCGGCTCTGTGTCTCCAGAGACTGTTTCAGGGCAGCAGAACCCCCCAAAACAGTTTCAGGGGGTCCCTTGAAACAGTTTCAGGGGAGTCCTGTCGCCTTGTACATAGTTATTCACAATTTTCATTGTTCTGAAAATAAATATTCAGAAAATTTCACTGTCCGTTTTTCTTTATTGAATAGTTTCTTGCATTCTGGTTATGTTATATTGCTATGAGACATTGTTGAATTACATCTGGCTTCAGCCCCTAGTTCTCCTGAGCACATAGAGGTGTAGAACTTGATATTGCAGTGAAAAATGAGTCCACAGTGAGTAAAAATGTGACAGAAGCAAAAACGGCCTAAAATTCCAATCAACTTATAAGGTCCCAGAATGTGTAGTTTCTGTAAAGGTAGAACCACACCACTTTTTTCCTGTGTTCCTTATGCTTGAGGGTACCTGAAAGTGTGTTGTATATACTCCCAACCTATTTTTAGAATTTTTTAATATCAGAAAATCAGAAAAATTTAATTTTCGTTTCTCTTTTTTCTGATGATTTACAGCCTTTGAATTTTGTTACACTGCATAAAGACATAATTGAGTTACATCAGCTTATAGCCATGGTTGTCCTGAATCCATAGAGGTGCTGGACTTCACTTTACAGAGAAAAATGAGACCACAGTGAGCAAAAATATGACAGAAGCAGAAAACACTCAGAGATGGCTTGGGATTCAGAGGGTTAAAGATGACTGATTGGTCAGTGCCTCTTTGATCAGTATTCTATCACAAAACTTTGAATGAATTGCTCTGTGTGCGGAAATATTTCACTAGTCCATCTGGGAAAGAGCTGTTTGAAAATCTTTTCAGGGGCAAAACCTTCAAAAACAAATACCGCTGGTGATTAGACCATCTTTCTGCCAGTCACACTCATCACATTCCATATCAAGCCACAGTATGAGCTGCTGTTGTTGGTCAATAGCTTAAACTACATTTCAGTCCATGCACTATCATCTTACTTAAATGTGACACAAACCTCATCGACAATCCCTACCAAGTTCTCCCAGTAAATTTTTGAGGAGAGCAGATTGCTGAGTAACCATGAAGACCATAGACTATCATCAAATCATCTCCTGAGGATTTCACGTTCTCTCCCAGTTTTCCAGCAATGATCCCCTGCTCCTCTGATTTGATCGTCCATGAGGGAGACCAGTGGAGACGTGATTATGACATGACAGTGGGGTTTGGAGACCTTCCCATCTTTCTCATGACCTGAGGAGAAAGCTGGAAGATCAAACTCTTACTGAAACCAGTCAGGAGAAGAGTAAAAACACAGTTTCCCATAAAAAAAAGGGAGGTCCATCTTCTTTTTATCTTATTATTTTATTATCCAATTTTAAATGTCCCTAAAAAAAAAACAGTTTTATTTTTACTCTGGGAGACTCCCTTCATGCTGCCGCCATGTTTGTTTGTTAAAACAGGTAATCAGCAAAAGTGTTCAGGGTACATGAGCAACCATGTCCCAGTTTGTTTGGGAGATTTCCATGTTAAAAAAATCTTTCAGTGTGGAACAGGATAACGCCTTCTCCCAGATTCTTACATCAGGATATAATGTTTACCCGCCCAAACGCTAATTGGGACACTAATAAAAACTTGATCAAAGCCTGGATGCTCACATCCACAGTGGAGCTCTCAGAAGAGGAAAAGCAACTCTCTGTTTCTGCTGGATGCAAAATACATAAAAAATCTTTATCTTTAATCAAAGAGAGCTCTAACCTTCCTGCAGGGTGACCTGTGAGCGTCCTCTTTAAAACTGCCTTGTTTGTATATGATAAATGAGGAATCACAATAATTTATTGATGAATTGATGCTACATATAATGCATTGCAGCTATGTTTGCTGTGGAGCAACACAATCACAGTACTTGGAGTAAAACTAAATGTGGAATAAAAGCATAAAAACATGCACCCTCTTCTTCCAGGAGCCGAGTGTCTGCTCTCAAAGGCTCTGCCAAACAGGCAGTGTAGTTCATTATTGATGACACCATGCTACATGTGGCCAATTCTATTTAAGCTCAGTGTTGGTGACACAAATTTGTATTCAGGAAAGAAAGAAATGTGAAATAAATTATTGATAATGACACAAACCCATTACAGCCTTGATTGCTGTAGGACATCACAAGTACTGCACTGGATTGAAAAGCCAAGTGCCATTTTGACAATGCAGCAAATGTTCTATTTCTGGATGCATCAACGTTCTGCCAAAAAGACAGCATTGTAAATTTTAAAATAAACACCTCTTCTGACTTGAGGCCCCATCACTTTTAGAGACATTCACACCCATGTTTAACCCCACAGGCAATCAAATGTCACCAACAACCTGGTGTTTTGGCATCTTTTGGTCTGTGGATGGAACAACCATCAGAGTTTCCACACATGTATAGGAAAACATGCTAACTCCATGTAGAAAGGCTTCAACGGAGAATCTAACAAGCTATCTTCTGTGGTGTGAGACAGCAGAGCTAACTACTGCACTGCTGTGCAACCCACTCCTGGTCCAGAGACACTGAAGAATGAGCTGTTGGGGAAATTAAAAGACAATCTTCTGTACTGGGTAAGAACAATGAGGTGATAAAGTCCTGATATACAGTAATAGCTCTCTCTCTCTCTGATGCCATGCTGTAATTAGTGATAATATAAATTCCAGTGTTGTCAAGTCCAGTTAATGCCGCCTTAAAAAGTTTTCATCTGTGATTAAACTGATGTTATCTATCTCTTTTTGAAGAAAAGGTCTTCTTCCTCAGTTCTCAGATCTGGATTAAGCTAACTTTTGAGTTGGACTGATATGAATTATTGTACAGGGTGAAGGACCTGGCTCTCTGCTTTCTGCTCTCAGCCTGTTGTTCCAGCTGCATTTGGACGGGGTTGTCGTGTTAGTGATGACAGTGACAGCCCTCTGCCCCTGGCTGGCTTTGTTATCATTGTGGGTCACCCTGTGTGACCCTCATTACACTCACTGATGCTTCTCCATCTGTGAAACTGTATAAACTGGTTTGTGTGTAGGGGGTTAGAAAAAATCTCTGCAGTGACACAAATTAAGACAAAGTAGAACATTTAAAAAGGAGAGATGAAATGAAAAATAAAATCTAACAGGCTGCCAGCAGAACACAGTTTGTTTCAGATGTAACTTTTGTTTCTGTAAACTCAGGCAGTGTTTATCACTCAAAATTCGGCAAGTCACTGCAGAAGTCCACTTCACAAACTGACCAGATGAATAAACTGTTTCAAGACTTAAACATATGAGTCATTTTGGGGGACATCAATCTACAATTATTTATTTAGTCTTGCAGTTTGGATGGATCTGGGTCTGAAAATATTCCTCGGATATTCCAGGTTATTCTATAACAGAAGAAATGGCAGAAAGTCTCCCAAGTGTGGGATCACGACAAGCTGAAACAAAAAGAAAACAAAGTGCAGTGTGTCTGTGGTCAAACTGATCCAACTTAGTGTACTAACACATCATCAATGCTGCAGCACCTCAGCAGCACACATCCTATCTGTGCGTCAAGTCCGCAGACACAATATAACCACACTCATGATACATTAGCAGAGGCAGCTAATGTGATCAATAATTTAGATTAAATCTAGTATATAACATAATTTGACTATAGCTCTGTGTAAGGGCTGGTTCAGAACATAAATCAATGCAAATGAAAAAGCAGACTCATCAGCGAAAAGAACTCTTGGTCAAGAGGTAACACCATTTCCCATTCCTCACTCTGACCTGAGGCCAACCATTCACAAACGTTTCACCTTTGACAAGCGGTCCAAGACCAACATGGCTGAAAAACTGCAAGGACCCAGTGGTCTTTATTAGATGTCAGATTGGCCATTCAAGCTGGACTCACTTGTTCTTACTTTACGGAGAGCCACTTCCTGAACGTGGTGGTGGTCAGCGTCCTTTGACGATAAAACACAGGTTAGACAGAGTAGCTGGTCCATGGGAACTTTTTAACAGAGTCAAAGCAGAAGTAATTCTGATTTTTTTTTTTTTTTTAAGTGGCTAGACTACATAATTTTCTAAAATGTTTATTCTTGATCTTGACACGTCTGTGTAATTTGTTTTTCGCCATGAAGAAAGCCTTAGTTGCTAACATGGCATTGAACCTCTATTCTCTATCCACTGATTCATTGTTGGGACATTCTTGTGAATGAGAGAATAATTCTCAATGAGATTTTTCTGGTTAGAGTTCATTATTAAAACACTATAGTTTTTATCTCAGCAGAAAATGGCAAAGAGGACAAAGAAAAGCAGCTTAAAATCACTGTGGGTGGTATTTAAGAGGCTGTTCCAGTTATGAATTAGTTCTGATTTACCTGAGGTGTCATCATTTACCTCCATCAATCCATTATCAGCTCTTCCCACTTTGTTCTGAATTTCTTGCAAACCGATACATCACTCTCTTGTAAGAGGCAGTCAGCAAACACATCAAGGCTCAAGTTTGACCCCCTATAGTGCTTCACTTAAGACAGAATTAAATTTTAACGTGTTTAGCCCCATTTGAAATGATCCACATGGGAACCTTTCCACTTGTTAGTTGCTCATTATGCACAGGTCCATGCATACACAGTAGATGAATGAAGGCCCAGGAGGGACTGCAGGTTGACCTCCTTTCTTTCTAAAGCATGGTAAGTTTGAAGTTAAAATGTCCCCTGGTGTTTGGAGGTTATTAACAAGAGCAGAGCAACCCCAGAGAATATCCTCAGCTTCAAAAGAAATAACGCACCGTCCTCATTATTAAACCAGGGTAACACGTTAAAGTCATGTACTCATATTTACCTTCACGGCCATCTAATTAAATATTCTATATATAACATAGATTTACACCGAACCTCTAGTTATTGATGTTAAAGAAGCACTCTTGTGTACAGTCTGAGTATTATCCTTCACTTGTTTTGGAACAAAAAAAACACTCTGTGGATGGCTACAAGGGCAATGAACAAAAAAAAAAAAAAAAAACATCATGGAGCTTTTTAATGGCCCCCAGGGCCCTGTTAAAAATGTTTAATCAAGATAAAAGAGATTCATATTTGGCAATGCACTGTTTTTCCTTTTCTTTTTTTAACTCATTATGTAACCCAGATTTTTATAACAGATTTCTGAAAACCTTTTTGCAGCTGTCTAATCCTGATATAGAGGTTTTAGGGTGAGCAAATCTGGATTATTAGGGGTTTTAATAGGACCCCATTGCTTGATTTGTCAAAAGGAAGCCCAAAGTTAAAGTAAATCTAGAATGGAACTAAACTTATTAACAACTTATGCTGTTTAGAGAGCATAGATCAGTCTTATGGATCTAAATTAAATTTAAAGGTGCCTCTCTTATTTATTTCTAAATGTTTTTCATATCTTTCAAGAGATAGTTGCTCATATGTGTCTGATTACCAACAATTTTTTATCAGAGACGACATTAGTCTTATTATTTTGATCAACTTCTGGAAACATTATCAGACTCACTTGATCAGGTGACAATAAGAACAGGGAGGTAAGAATGTAGAGTAAGAGTTATAGACTAAGTATAGCTTTTGTTAGAGCCTGCCAGCAGAAACAGAATGAAAGGCTTTCTACAACCAATTGCATTGAAAATGTTTAACCCTTTTAAATTTGAAATTCTCCTTTCAAACTTTCCATCTATAGTCGAAAAGACCTGCTCTTTTAAGACTGCAGTATGTAAGATTCCCACTTTCAGCTGAGCTGACGGTAAGCAGGATGATATGGAATCACAGGAGTACCAATATTTATTTTTACATTTATTTCCTTTTAATATTGGCACTCCTGTGATTCCATAGGATGAGGGGTATACCATCTTAGACTGAAAGCAGACAACTTTCATGGCTGTCATATAGAGACAGATTTTGATTTACCCACACACAATAAATTTAGGGTATTTAAAGTTATCATTTTACCTAACAAGTGAGTTTAGGTCTGTGGAGGGAAACCAAAGTGGGAAAGCCCACACATGCACGGGGAGAATATGTAGACTTTACTCACTTAGGCTCTTTTTCATGGAAAAGTTGACTTGGCAGTGTTCATGTTTTGCAGCACCAGCACAACCTGCTGCACCATCACTGCAGGGTTTCATAAACTGTTTACTGGAGCAAGAGTTTGTATCACTTTGAACATAATTTAGGACTAATTTGATGCAGAGGACTTGGTTTGCTGACAGATGGAGATGACCTGACCTTAAGTGAGAGGCAGGAGACACCCTGGACTGCTCCCCAGCCAACCACTGGGCTGATATATAGAAGCAGATGACAATTTAGACATCATACACTCACATCCATCCAGCCATCCATCGATTTATCATCTATATCACTGATCCTTTTTTACACCCTGAACCAGCTGCTGGAGACAGACAACCATCCACACAGAATCTCTACAGGAATTTAGAGTAACCAATTAATTTAACAAGCACATTTTGGGTCTGTAGGAGGAAACTTAAGTGCCCACAGAAAACTCACTTAAGCCCAAGGAGTTCATGCAAAGTCTACACAGAAAGACCCTGACTAACATGAGAAGCCAAACCAGCAATCTTCCTGCTGTGAGGCACGTACGCTAACCTGCTGCACCACTGTGCTGCCCACAAACGCTAACAACTTAAAACATTTATTCAACCTAACAAGTATGTTTCTGGTCTGTAGGAGATTCAGTAATATTCCTTCGGTGCAGCAGCACTGTTTCTGCACAACTGTGCAGCCCATAGTTACATCAAGAATCTTGATGAATACAGTTACAACTTTAATATGGTGACATGTGTCTCACCTGTTAAAGGTGTAGTCAGCGATGTGGGAGAAAACGAGTGGAGAGATTGTTTACAAACGAATTTAGACCCGCCTCTCCCTTCATACCTCACCCCTGGCTCCACCCCCGAAAGCTGATGGACGTGCATCGTCATGGAAACGGCCGTAGAAACTGCGTAGCTGACCAACGTAGCTAAGGTAACCCTGACTCGTCAGACAACTCGACTTCCGTTATTTATAACATCACAACAACAGTACATTCTGGCAGATTAGACAATAAGATGAATGCCCAACGGGTGTTACTGTTATGTGAAGCACCACAAAGCTAATGTTGCTAACCTATCCAACAGAAAGATGCCAACATCCGCGTCCGTTTTCAGGTCTCTCAATTGGCAGAGTTCCCTCCACCGTCGGAAAGCAACACCAATGTTGACCCGGGTCTTCGCTCTTTCATGGCCATAGCACTTCTTTCTACTTTCTGCTCCTCTGACCTTTTTCTTTTGGGCTGTTTTTCAGCCATTGCTACTGCACATATTGTATCTCTCTCTTATGCTAACAGTGCACGCTATGCAACCTACTGCTCCCCTTTCCCCCTCTGTCTGACGTGCGCATAAGTATGATCGCCCCCTGGATGTGGGGGGGTGTACTCTGTTTTGGTAAGTCAGCCCAAGCCACAGTATTTACCTGCTGAAATTAAGAGCCAAGGCTGTGTATTGAAACCAGACTTTTTTTTTCAACATGCGGTCAGTGGTGACATCTTGTGGATGGAGAGGAGAAATACGGTGATTTTGACAAATACTGCATTAGATTAGAAGATTAGAAGATCGCTGACTACACCTTTAAGTGACAGTTAGCAAAGATACAGAGGACAGCAGAGTGATTCTGGTGATGTGTTTTAAATGGGGGACAAAAATGTAAAAGGTTGTGTTGATTTTAGAGTGAAACAACATTTTTTTGTTTCCATGCGATGTCTCACTCCTGAGTCCATGACAAGAATTCTTGTGTGCTTGCACACACGAAGAAGAGACAGAGCTTGCCCACTGCGATTTAGCTTGATCACAGCTCTCAGATGGTCCCCTCACATGAGTCTGTTAAACTGTAGCTGAGTGAGAACAAAGTGAAGTTTTCATGACCTCAAGGCTAAAACAGCTATCTGTATCTTTTCGAAGCTGGTGTTGTTTTGGCTGCATGAGTAAATGCCAGAACTCCAGAGTTGGACCTGGACTCCCACATCTGTTTCCTGCTACGGGGTTAATTTCATGGACTTGCCTGTTAGCCTATGGGTAGGAGCAATTTTAGCCTGGTAGCCCAAAATAGCAGCAACTTTGGCCCAGGCACAGCCAAATGTGTGCCTCCTGTCTTCAACTGTGCAGTGAGGTGAGGGTGTAGGACTCCCTTACTGACAGTGGGGGTTTACAGGTTATAGTATGCAGTGTAATGTTGGCGTTCCCTGCTCTGATGGTTTGTTTCCTGTCTCATCCCAGTTGTTTGCTGATGCTGCTCTCAGCAGAAATTTTCAGGATTGAGAGGACTCATTCCTTGAAAAGCTCTACTTTAAAACAAAACAAAAAACAGTGACATCCACACATAAAAGCACAAACACTGTACAGTGACCCAACCAAACAACTTATCCTTCTTTTATGACATCAAAGATTAGTTATGTCCCTGCAGTCAGCTGAAGAGAAGTTCCTTTCTAAGTTGACATTTGGTTTTAACATTAACGGTTGTGTTTGTTTAAAAATTCAAATTCAATTTGGCATGAATATATACTAATAAACCAAATGTATTCATGTCAAATTGTTAATCTCTTTGTTAATGAGACCTGCAAGATGCCATCCTCTGGTCAACCCTCAAAATAGGTGAAAATATGTAGAACTCCATGACCTACAAAATCCAGAGATGGATACATCTCTAGACAAAGCACTCATGTTTGAGCTGAGATTTTTAAATAATACAAAATTCAACAGAATGTAAGAAACACACGCTCCCTGTGCTGAAATCACAGAGCCGAGTGTGGAGCATGGCGGAGTGTTTCATCTCTGATGTTCGGTGTCAGTGTTTCTGCAGTCTGACAATGCAACGTTGCTTCTTTGACTCGATCCGTCTCCGTAAATCCCCAGACTCTCTGATTTGGCTGTCTCAGTCTTCACCTGCAGACGTTCTCCGACCTGCCAAACAGCCACTATCCACTGAGCCCTGACACAGAAAGAAAGAGCAGGAGGTGGATCTGTACAATCCTCCAAGAATCACTCAGGATACTAATGTGAACAGCTGCCTGATTATGAGCACAGAGGCATGATGGGAGACTTAAAGTGTGCACGCCGCTGAGCCGAGCGTGCACACATTAACCCACGCTTTATGCAGACGTACACACATAAACAAGCACACTCATATTTATGGAGAGTGGGGTCCCTCTCTCCCAGGATGGAAACACTCTGCAAAATTTCCCAGAATGCACTCTGACAGTCTTGACACACCTGCCCACCTGACTGCCAATCTGAGGATAACAGGATGACACACTTGGAGCCCACAAATGAAGTACAGACGGCCTCTGCAAACACCACTGCACAACTGCAGGACTGAAACACGTTAAATGGAACAAACATCACAGTTAACGCTGAAAGAGATCCTCTGTTTGCTTTTGAGATGATATTGACATTTACAGCTGGAAGAAAATGTACAAAAATACACTCACTGAAGGGGTGAGGAGGACAGGGCAGGAGAAAAGAAGTAAGATGTGAAGGATTTTTGTTGTTGATGATGTTTTTTTTTGTTTATTTGTTTGTTACATTTTCTATTTTTGATATTAAACAATCCATATCAAAATTTACATTTAAAAGAACATTAAAGGGCAGTATGTTACCATTACCATTTTTGTAATTGATTTAATCTCTCAAACATAATAATTATTAGTATTATTTTGGTGGTTGTTGCTTGTTGTTGATGTCATTGAGAATCAAAAGAATTTGAGACCAGGGGCCTGTACTACGAAGCTGGATTAAGTCATCCAGGATAACTCTGCCACATCTCGCCAAACTTCACCGGATCTCCGCCATCCGGATCTGACGTACTACGAGGCTCGTTATCAACTCGATAGAGGAAACCGGCTGGGATCTGTGCGCGCACACATAAAATGGGCGTGGTTAGCGGCCCCGGAGCATTTTCCACAATGGAGAAGAGAGCAGCCTACTTCACGGCGGAGGAGCTGCAAATAATTCTGCAAAAATATGAGGAATACCGCAGTATTATCCAGGCCAGGAGCAACACGACTGTAGCCGCGAGAAGCCGGAGGGATTGCCGGCACATTTTCCACATTTTCCAGAAACACAAATCGCTTAAAATGTAATAAAGAACTCGTCCACATTAAACCAAAATTATGTAATTAAATAGTCTTTTAAATGGAGATGAATAATTATCTTTTTTATTTTAAATGTAATTTAATTAGCCTAAATATAATATTTAATTTCACTTTTAGTGTACTTTGGATCTAAAACAACATTTGTCCCACTGTCATGATCCACCGCTACTGGACAGTGTAAAACATTTCCTCTTTTTTGTTAATTAAAATAATAAATGGACATTGTTGATAACACTGGGATAAATCTATGAATGAAATTAAACGTAAATTAGATATTTAAAAATATTTGTTCCAACAAAATTCTGTCCCTCGGTGTCATGGTGTTACTACCAAAATTTGGAGATCATATTACATTAGACAACATTTAAGATATGATGACTACTTACGTAATTGTAATTGAACTTTAAACCAAAATTATTGTTTCTTGACTTTATCCATAATAAAGTTCAGTACAATTATCAGCATGTGTTGTCTTTTATCAGAAGTAAACATCCTCGGATCAAACCTTATCACTGACATTGAGAAATAATGTCAAATAGTTTGAATTAAACAAGTTACTGTTTTATTTCATGGAGTTTTGTCAGCAGTCTTCAGATGTTGTGATATGTGCCTTTAGATTAATTTTATTGCATTCATGAATCTTGTGATTGTAACCTAAAATATGTTACCACCAACGACAGAAATAACATAAAAATACCTACAAGAACGATTTTTCTATGTGTCCATTATTGCTGCTAAAACATCATGGTCAACATACTAATAAATACTCTACATTTGTCTAAACGCAATTAATTTTTTTAACTTGTTTGACCAGGAAAATCACATTCATATTTTCAAAATGACCTTAGTGCATTATTTGCCACGTAAGGCTCCAGCAGGTCACAGATGTATAGAAGTCCCTCCCATGAAAATCTGTACCTCTCGTACAAGATTTCTTCTGGTAAATCAAGCTGATTACTTCTGTCATGAAAAAAAAACGCTCCCGACGAAGCGCTCCTCTTACAGTTTGTGCACCAACATTAACCAGTTCCGACAGAAATGGGCAAGCCATTTTCCAAGACAGCAAATTGGTTACTGTGCGGTCTTTTATGCCCGTCCAGAGAACCGATTGGTCAGCGGGCGGTCTGTCACACCCCGTGAGCTCTTATCCTGGAACTTAACCTGCTCCGGACCAGGTTTGGCGTTCAGCATCAGTTACCGGGGCAACGTGTCTGGATAAAAAGAGATCCACATTCGTAGTGCGGAAAATCCAAAACTTATCAAGGAAGTTATCTCTCTAAGAGCTAATCCAGCTTCGTAGTACAGGCCCCAGCAGTGTTGATGACGGCTGTTTTATTTTATTATTGTTGTTGTTATGAATTATGTTGATCATTGTGTTGTTTTTGAAATATTTTTTAAGTGTCTAAAAGGGGCAGATAAGATAAGATTGTTCCTCTTTATGTTCCTTTTCATTCAATTACATACTCATATGCTTGCATGAAAATGTTTTATTTCAGATATATGAATGAAATAAATAAAACATTTATTAACTATTTCTTCCAGAATGGTGAAAATCATAGCTTAAATAGCAAACAGAAAGTCTGCATGTGATTAAGAAATGTTTGAAATTTGCTTTGAATATAATCGTAATCAATAAGATAAACCATTACCACGACAAGCCTTTTGTAATTGAAATTCAATTTTTCATCAGTCACAAAAAAATTAAATAAAAAACACTGAAATCAAATTAATTATTTGACATTTGTTATTGTTTATGATTACCACAAAAACAAAAACAATATATAAATACATATTAAGACTACTTAGACAAAAATACAAAATGTTATTTTAATACAAGTTTCTGTGGGCCTTTCCAATCTGTGCCTATTAAACTTACAGACTTACATTATTCATGGTATAACTAAAAAATAAAAGGGATCATGATTTTCTCCACATATTTAGGGTATTTCTATACCTTATGCATAGGTGACTGGCCTTTATTAAGACCAACTGTGATGAGTTGACATACACCTCTGGGTTGCAGTGCTCTGCCCTGACTTAGTGTCACATCAGCAGAGACAGTGAACGCATCTCTGAGTCTCTTGTTGTGGAGTTGAATGGAGAAAAACAAGTTTAAGCACTTTTACACTCCTGTGTTAGTATACATAAATATCTTCAAGAAAGCATTCAAGGAGTTGGTCATTTGGACACAGCCTATTTAGTTCTCATCATGGCTTAGTCTGGTCTATATATGAACACAAACAATCTCATTCAAAATGTCATATAAAACATCATCATACTTTCCAGACCTATAGTAAATGAAATTCAAATGCTATTTCTGTGAGAGATATTTCTCGACAGAGAACTTGTAAGTTAGCCTGAGTGAGATGGCACATCACATTATCTGTGATAAAAGGTCGAGGTGCTGGACTGACAACTCGGTGTCTCCTCACACCTCATCTCATTAAACCTCCTGCTGGTCCTCCACCCTCAGAGTTAACACATGCAGGTTAAAGACAGCCTGCCAGCAGGTGTGTTTGTTTTCTTCCTGTCTAAGAGCATCAGTTCTGTGATGGACAGACAGACTGACCCAGGTCGATCCTGTCTCCACGTATTTGCTTACAGGAGGTAGTGCCCACGCGAGAGTGAAGCTTACTTACTTCAAACAGATAAACTGATGCTTGGTTTTTAAAATGATAAGATTTCAGCTTAGTTCAAGATTGAAAACCATGCTTATCTATGAATTTATCATGACCAGCAGACAAGTTAACACAAACATCAGGTTGTTGTAGATAGAGTTTGCAAAGTAAACATTTAGAGGGCCAGATCTACTAAAGGTTTATGTGTATGAAAACCTGTGCAAACCAAAGCTGATCTACTAACTTGGTGCACCGTAGATTGCATCTGTCAGATGAGCCAAATAGCATGTGCAATCCATCAAGCATGTTTGCCTTCATGATAAGAATGTTCAAAATATTGGGAGGAGGAGATGCCAACGTAATCATTTAGCACCAGCATTGTCATTTATCAAACCCCAAACTGATTTTCCTCTGTGTTTTTGTGTCTATATTTAGCATGTTTGAACGGATGACAGATGATGGACAGAGAATCTGTGTTTGTGTCAACATGTTTAGACTATCACAAACAGCATTAACCAAATACTTTCCATTATTGACCAATTTTTGGTGGATGACAGAAAGATTTGGAGGCTGTCTGTCATTATGAAGGGCTGGAAAAAGAGGGATGATCCAGTGTACCATCATACTCATGCAGGCACACATTCAGAAAGTAAAGCCTCTCAGTTTGTGCTCTGAATACACCATTGAGGATGTCATTTAACTTCTGTAAATAAGATACCTTCCACACCAGAATCACTCCATTTGTCACGCAGAGCTGACTCCATATACTGACAGCATGTTTAGGAGCCGTGAATGCTTCAGGTCAGTCACAGGGTGCTGAGCTGTTTGTGTGGCTGCAGATTTTTAATACAGCATGTTAAAATGACCGACAGTAGAAAAGATGAATCAGAAACATTAGAGGCATGTCTATCAGCAAAGCCAGTTTAGAGCTGTATATATAGATGGCCTCTCAAATCACATTTCTTCAGGCAATGCTGAGATGTCTGTGCTGGAGTTCAATGGTGTGGTAATCTTCCTCCAGCTCCATGACTTCAGACTTTATATTTTACTTACAGCCACTCCGCTCCACCAAACTTTCTAGTGACAGCTGATGGCACACGCAAAATCCTCCTTTAAAGAGGACTGTCTGCAACACTTTTTCTGCCTGTTATCAACTGTACCTGCAGCCATAGTCGATCACCAACAACACGCTCACTAATAGCACAAGCAATTTTTTTGGTTGCACACACAAATTAGCACTTGTTTAGCCCAGAGTCTTTGGTTTGGGCCACCGTATGATCTCTAAGAAAATTGCTGCTACAACAGAAGATAGTTTGGGATCAACACCAAAGACAAGGCAAACTTACCTCAAGGACACATTTAGTAGATCAAGACTCCAGCTACAAGCTCAACAGTTGGATGTTGAAATGAGCAGCAGAGAGTGAGATACCCCAGGGGTTGATCCATCATGGCACTCTGAGCAGATGTATTATCTGCACAGTCACTCTGGATGTAAACAAACACCTACTAGTGAGCTAATTGGTTAGTCCCGAGTCAGTCCTTCTTAACTCTGTAACCTCAGCGGGTAGGCAGAGGCAGCAGGAGGCGCCGCTCAGCGTGTCTCTCTTTGTCACCATCACCATCGTCGCCTCCTCACCATAATGAGTGCTGAGGGTTTCTTATCCTCTTGTTTGTATCTCGTCCCCTCATCACTTATTTCTCCTCATCTCTCATCTGTCTCCTCATCTCCCGCTCACAGCATGAACAGACAGTATCTGATGCTCCACTGCAGCAGGATGGAGATAATTATCTAAAAATTTAACAGCCAATCGGAATCTGCTGAAACTTGGCAGAAATATTCACAAAACACAAAAATGTGCCCAGTGCTCCATCCCTCCAGCACAGGCTAAAGCAAAGTGCTCCTTTGGTCAGTCTTTGAGTTTCCTCAGCAGGTGCAGTGGTTCATCTCCAAAGTGTGTCAGAAGGACTTCTATGCACAGGTCGGCTTGAGCTGAACACCAAGGCTATTTGATCTGATGCCATTAGGTGTGAATCCGAGCTGAGCAGATTAATCCAAACAGGAAGTCAGACACTTGCTTGTTTACATCTTGTCATTTTGACTCCTAAATTCATAGTGAGCATAGACACAATCAGGTCATGGTATGTGTCTTGACACTTCTGTATTGATACATTAATTTGCACAACATAAATCTGCATCATAACATTAAAAACATGAAAAGCAGGCAGCAATCTGAGGTGCTGAAACATAAAGTCAAAGCACACGTCTCAAAACAGCAGTTCCTTTAGAGTCCACTTGGGCCTTGCTTCAAAAGCACAGGGAGTTATATAAACGGGTCCACTTTTAAAACAATAAAACTGCTTACAGACATGTTAAAAAAAAACAAACACCTGATTTCTGGTCTAAATCAGAGGTGGCAGAACATTTTTCATTGAGGGTCAAAATAAAAAAAAAATATATATGAAGATTGCTATGCCACCTTTGATACATCTCAACTTTTAATAGTAAAGTAAAAAAATGACGTGAAAACAGCTGGCATCACAGCTTTTCATGAGCGGTTTGAAAAGGCTAAAATCCAATCACTGTTGAATTTGAGGCAGCCTGCTAGATGTCAGAGAACCAGATCAGCCTCAGCTATGACCAGATCCATCCCTGTTCAAGGGGAGAATTACATTCTGCAGCAATAGGGAACACAGTTTTTTTCACAATCAAACCCAAACAAGAAGAAACTGCACAAAGCTGACATATGTGTGAGTGTTGGTGCTTCAAGATTTATCAGGCTTCATGTTTTGTAGACTGGATTTTGAGATGGAGCACAATTCCTGCTGCAAGGTTACCAGATTTATTCGTCTTCATTCAATAGGACTTTAAGATTGGGATATGACATTGGTAATTTATATGATGGTCAACTGATGTTTTCCTGAAATTTTAAATGAATTATGTGACTATGAAGTAAACCACAATAACAAACTGATATAGGCCATATTTAATTTTGCTTCCAGATCAAACCAAGGGTCAATGAGAAACAGACTGCTATAGTTTAGACATCCCTTGTTACTCCTGATAGATAATATTTTATGGATAAACTCCATTCAGAGCATATGTTTTATAACTCATCTGATTTTATATTAAGAATCTAGCTATGCATTAGTAACCCCCCAGCCAGCACGTTGTATCTGCTTGTCAGGGGGCCTCAGTCCTGCCTCTACTCCGCCTCCTTCTTCTTTTCTTGGTTGATGGCTTCACTTGATGTTTCCAACATGGCAGTTACCTCAGACTGGACTCAAAAGCCCTCTTTGGCAACCCTCGGGCTTACATCACTCACTCTTAATCCATTATAATCCACAGTCTATGGTTTCTAAAGTAAGGACATGCTGTAGAAAGCAGGCAGCAGTTTAGAGAGAACATCTGGCAGCAGATACAGTGGAACCATGAAGGGCTGGAGCTACATCTGCTTGCCCTCCGCTCCACTGTACTGTATATAAACTGTATATATGGAGCACAGAGTAAAGCCTGCAGGTGATGTTGATGTGTCTTGTGTTGAATGTTGACTGCGTGGGTGTGTGGGAGGGGGGGGGCTTCAGACGGAGTAATGTAGGGGTGACAGGGCGGCTGGAAGAGAAGCAAACCCTGTGGGGGAATTTGCCTTTTCAGATCTTGTTTCATGACATGGCCTCCCTGCAGACCCCCCTCCATCATTGACAACCGCCCCCCACTCTTATTCCCAATCTCCAATGCACACAAGACATCAGTCCTGGCAGCAGTTGCACATTTCACAACAGATTAATTCAGCTGTAGATAACCCCTGCAGAGAGCTGAGTAACACTCTGAGGACTGCCGTCTCCTTCGTCTCCCTCCTCTTCCTCCCACTTAAAAGTGTTAACCCAATTCCTGTTTTTTCCCTATTGAGTCATATTCCCTAAACTCCTTTCCTTTTCTCCCTGTGGAGGAATCTCTGCTGCCATTGATACGCAAGAGTACTTAAGCAGTGGCTGTTGTTGAAATCTGGAGTCCCTGGGCAAAGACTAACACAAGACCCCCGTTGTTCAGTTAGCTAAAAACAATGAATAGGCAAAGTAAAAGTTAAATGTAGTGAGGATTTTAGAGGGGCATGATACTATCATCCAAGGGAGGAGACTGAAATGACTTACAGCACAAACTACACTCACTGGACACTTTAGATTCACCATTTCAGCAGTTCATTGAGGTGAGTAATTTATGAGTCAATCCAATGGCAGAAACTCAATGCATAATGACATGTAGACATGGTTAAGAGGAGCTGCTGATGTTAAAACCAAGCATCAGACTGGTGGAGAAAAGTGATTTCAGTGACTTTGGACATGGCACTGTTGTTGCTACAAATGGGGTTGTCTGCATATTTCAAAAACTCCTGATGTAGTGGAATTTTCACTCAGAACTATTTCTGCATGTCTTTGGACAAAACTGTCCTGTTGATGTCAGAGGTCAGAGGTGAATGACCAAAGTGGTTTGAGATGCCTTAAAGGCAACAGTAAGTCAAATAACTCATTTAGGGCTGCAGCTATCGATTCTTTTTGTCATCGATTGCTCTATCAGATTTTTGGCGATTAACCGAGTAATCGGATAACAGTTACACTGCGCTCACTGCTATTTTTTTTTTACATTGAATCACTATGCATTATTATCATTAGTAACACATAAAACAGAAAAGCCAGGTCACTTAAGTTAACAACTTATTTTTTTATTTTGAACATTCTGAGCATAATTGGGATTTCAAAATCAAAATCTATACTTTTATTTTTACTCTGGGCTATATCTTGCTTTTTTCAGTATTTTTTTTTAAGTTTGGTTATTTTTATTTTGTGTTCATGCTTGTCTCTTTTTGCTCAATATTTGCCTTTACTACTGTACCATATTGATGATCTTATTTTGCTTACTTTATTTCTAGGACCAAATAATATCATGCTTAGATACTAAGATAATTTAACTAGATAATGTACATTTCTATAACATATGAAAGCATTCCCTACACCTGCTTCCTCTGCTCACTGTCAGTGTTTCCTGTTCTACTCTCTGCAATCAAATTAAATGTAAAGTTATTGGATGTGAAAAGTATGTGAACAGAATACACATAATTCTGGAAAAGTAGCCTCCGCATTGATTTACGTTCTGAGCCAGCCTTTACACGGAGCCATAATCAAAGTAGGTTATTTACTAGTCTATATCTCAGTTATTGATCACATTAGCTGCTTCTGTTGATGTATCATGAGTGTCATCCTGTTGTGTCGCTCTGAGGACTTGATGCACAGACCGGATGCTTACTGTTGACGTGCTGCAGCAGTGACAACGTGCTATCATGCTAAGCTACGCGCTAAGCTAACTCCGTTTGACATCAGACACACTGCACTGTGTTTTCTTTTGGTCCCTTCTTGTAGTTACCACACACTTGGGACACTCTCTGCCATTTCTTCTGTGGACTCTCTCCTTTCTGTTCCTCTCTTTTCTCTTCCTTCATGATTTTACAAGCCGTGCAGCAGCGGAGGTAGCAGGCGCGTCGTGCCACAGAAATGACTGTCCATGTCAAACACCATGCACTGTATAGTAGTCCAGATATACATTTTATATGTATAATTATATATTAAACAAGGTTTTGAGGCACACAATTTGCCTCCAGGATATTTTGTAATTGAATAATCGCGATTATTCAAGGAATCGTTTCAGCTCTAAACTCATTACAACAGAATAATGAGGAAGGCCATTAATGTGAACTTGTGAAGCTGGTGGGGTTCAAAAGTCCAGTCAGCTAAGAAAAAAAAACTAAAGCTGTATTGAAACAGACTCACCAAACACGTATGACTGAAAGTTGCACATACTCAGATGTAGGCTCAGAATTTGGTGTGATAATCATGAAAGCATGGATCCATCTTGAATTGATTTAACGGTTTGGGCTGCTGCTGATGGTGTGAGGGAGATTTTCTTGGCACACTTTGGACCCCTCAGTCCCACCTGAGCACCTGAGACCACTTGGTCTAAAGCCCACAGCCTGAGTATTGTTACCATGTCCATTCTTTTATGACCACAGTGGACCATCTTCTGATGGAAACTTCCAGCAGCTTCATGCCTCAAAGCTCAGGTCATCTTAGACTGTTTTCTTTAACATGTCAATGAGTTCACTGCACTTCAGTAGCCTCCACAGTCACCAGATCTCAATAGAATAGAGCACTTCTATGACGTAGTGGAGTGGGAGGTTCTCATCATGGATGCTCAGATGACAAATGTGCAGCAGCTGTGTGATACTTTCATGGGGTTATGGATCAACATCTCTGAGGAATGTTTCAGCACCTTGTTGAATGTATGACACATTAATTAAGACAACTCTGAAGGCAAAAGGGGGAAGAGTGTACATAATGCAGAAAAAACATGAATAGATTTTTCAGTTTCAGTTCTGATTCAGTCCATTAAAAATGAATTTCCTCATCATTAAAATCTATATCTAAAATCCTCAATGACTATTTGCCATGGCACCTCGGAGTATAAAGTGCATGCTCTCAGGCTTAAACAGATCTCTACACATATGCTGTGAATCCACACAGGAATCAATCCAATTAAATATTTCTCCTTCAGGAGCAGGAACATGTTTACTAAGTTACACAGACTTCCAAGCAGGCATGAGCACATGCATTTTAATAGGATGAAGATAAACTCAATCAGTCATACAGAATGTAATTACTATCTGGCTTAGTTTGCTCTGTGCCAGTCATATTAATAATAAGAAGCATTTAATCCCATTTAATCTTCTGATTGGAACAATTCCTCCTCTGGGGCTCAGACCAGTAATTTGGTATCATGATTCAAATCAGGTCATCCATGTCTGAGTGTGAACAAAACATGAAATAATGCAGGTCCTGATTTGACATTTAAGCTCACTGACTCAAGCTGCTTGATTCTTATTTCTGATGCCTGTTCAAGACTAATCATGTGCTAAGAAATGGACTGATCCTGTCAGCACAACATTAAACACTCATTGTGTTCCTGTGATAATGTAAAGCTATTCCAATATGCAGCTGCTTTGGACTACACGCCACAAAAAGTGCTGAAATATAGAGTGGCATTAAACATTTGACTGACACAAGGCAGGCACACTCTCATCAAACATCGTCCTGTCCACTCTGCATGTAGTGCTCTTCTTTGTGGAAAATGCAAGTACTTGATGTTATGAACAATGACAATCAGAGAGAGAGAGTATCCAGCTGCAGACCAGGATTGCTTTTACACTCAATGCTTGATCCTGACTAAAGAAACTCTGATCTGTTCTTTTGGAAGTGTGGTTGGTTTGGGGTGGTGTAAAAGCTCACACAGACTCAGGAGCAGACCAAAGAACCAGAAACTTGTAAACAGGAGGTCCCGATGGTAGTGAGAGCAATCAAAAAAGAAGAACCAGACAAAGCATATGAATCTAAAAGCAGTGCTATGATTTGAATTTGGCAGAATATCCCAACAGTTAGCAAGTTAACATAATGTTCACTGACGATATGGAGCAGAATGTGTCTTAATGTTGTGTACAAGTTCATGTGGAATTCTGTTACACAAAGACCCAGCTCAGTGACACAGGTAGTGCGCGTGCCTAACAGTAAGAAGGTTGCTGGTTTGAATCCCTTGTCTGGCAGGGCCTTTCAGTGTTGCATTTGCATTTTCTTTCCGTATAAGTGTGAGTTCCCTCCGGACATTCGATCTTCTTCCTTTAGACCAAAAGCATGTTCATTAAGTTGACTGGTGACTCCAAATTGCCTTTATGTGAGCATGAATGGTTGTCTGTCTCACTATGTGGCCCTGCAATTGGCTGGTGAGAGGTTTAGGGTGGACCCCGTTTCTAGCCCAATATCACCTGGGATAGGGGACTCCAAAAGAGGTAAGCAGTGTTGGGATCCATGTGCTCTTCGTGGAACATGTCCCTGCAGAAGCCTTAAACAAAGTCGGCTGACCACCTCACCCCCCAGGTTTCACACGTAGGTGTGAACCCTCTGATAAGGACAATAAGACCCTGCTCTGCTTTGCAGTCTGGTCAGTCTCTTTTCCTGATCCATGGAGTGAAGGGGACACAGGTCCTCTCTCAGCCTGTAGGAAGAGACACAGAACCTCTCCAGTCTCTTCTCAGGAATACAACTCAAGACTTTGTCCACAGTCCTGCTCAACGCAGACTGTAGCACCATAGGCGACACAAGAGCCTGTTTAAGGAACAGGAGTTCCTGATCAAACGACAAAAAGCAACACAACAGTTAGCATCAAGCTGCTAACTCAAAGGACAAAGGAGCAACAGTGGACTTAAGAGCCAGGAGCTGAAGGGACAGACCGGCATGGGACCCACTGAGAGACCACCAAACCTGCAGCACTGGACTTTGCAGAGCAGAACCTACAATGACACCTTTTCCTCCCATGGACTTGGTTATATGACTGGGCCTTAGAGAGTTTAGCATAGCACCTTTAAGCACAGGACTATTCTGTTTAAACAACCACTAGTTGCTTTATTGAATATGTTCATTAAGCTTTAAGCTATAGCTAACTGCTGCTTATTTAACTTCTCCACTTCATGTAGAGGCATCAAGCTAACACAAAGAGACTATTTCTAACCTCCACACTCCCCATGTGGTCCTGGTTGTAAATGCCTTTTAACACACCCTTTAGAGGCAGCCATCTTGCCTTTGTCTGTTACACACACACACACACACACACACACACACACTACACATCTACACACTCAGACACACTTATACATAGGATTTTGTTCAGTAAGGTTTGTAATGTTTTCATGTTTTGTTTGTCAATAAATGATTTTGAACCCAAAGTCTGTTGCTGATCTGTTAATGTTGTATAAGAATGAATTTTGCCAACCTCTTCTCTGCAGAACTCCAAATCCTTCAACTTTGATTGACAATTCATTAGGTAACTTTGGTTATTTTTATTAAGTGAATTATAAATCATGGGTCCAAATTAATAGTCAGTAACCTTAATGAAACTAACTTAATAAATTGACTATCATTTTCCCTTTTAGGTGATTCCTTGAGGTTTAATGTAAATTAAATCCCATTAAATAATTTAAATCATTATTTCTGATTGCCAATATTCAATCAATCAATCAAAATCTATTTATAGAGCACTTTACAACACTCACTGTGACCAAAGTGCTTTCCAGATAAAAAATAGCTAAGATAAGAAATAAAATCAGATTAAAAGAAAACAACAAAGGAACACGTCAGGACAGAAAAATAAGAACAGACAAGAACAGATAAAAAAAGATAAAAACAAGACAAATAAAATAACATGTCACCACATTACTGCGTGTTAAAAGCCAGTCTGAATAAATATGTTTTAAGCTGAGCTTTGAAAAGGCCAAAGTCAGTAATGGTCCGTATGTGGGGGGGGAGTTTGTTCCAGAGTCTGGGTCCAGCAACTGAAAAAGCCTGATCACCCCAGTGCTTGTATTTGGTGCTAGGAACTTCTAAAAGCAGCTGATGTGAAGACCTTAACTCCCTGTTAGGGTTGCGAACCGAGAGAAGCTCACTCAAATAAATAGGTGTAAGGCCATGAAGGGCTTTAAAAACAAAAAGTAAAAATTTAAAATCTATCCTTGCAGATACTGGAAGCCAGTGGAGGGAAAAGAGGACTGGGGTGATGTGTTGGCGCCTTGGGGTGTTGGTCAGGAAACGGGCTGCCGCATCTTGCACCAACTGAAGGCGGCTCAGGGCAGACTGGGAAACACCACCATAAAGAGCATTACAATAATTGATACGTGAGCTAATAAAAGCATGGATGGTCCTTTCGAGGTCAGTGCGATTTAAAAAAGGCTTTACTTTGGTTAAAAGACGTAGTTGACCACATTGTCAATTTGTTTGGCAAAAGTAAAACCACTGTCAAAAATGAGCCCCAAGTTCTTAACAAATGGTTTTAGCTTTAAAAACAAAGGATCTGAGTCGACAAGAGCATTATTGCCAAATAAAATGTAATCACTCTTGTCCTCATTTAGATGGAGGAAATTTTTCCCCAGCCAGGTCTTGATGTCATCAATGCAGTTTGTCAGAGACTGAAGAGCACCACTTTTGTTTGGGAAAACAGGTAAATACAGCTGGAGATCATCAGCGTACCAGTGGAATGTTAGATTATGCCTTGCTATGATTGGCCCCAGTGGCAGCATGTACAGAGAAAACAGCAGAGGGCCCAAAATGGAGCCCTGGGGAACTCCACAAAACAAAGAGGCAACAGAGGAGGACAAGTCACCAATCATCACTGAGAAAGTCCTGTTCGTCAGATAAGACTCAAACCACTTAAGTGCAGTTCCACGGATGCCAGCAAAATTATTTAGGCGGGATAAGAGAATAGGATGGTCGACCGTATCAAAAGCCGCCGTTAAGTCAAGCAGCACCAGAACAACAGGACGTTTGGCATCAACAGACATAGCTATGTCATTGTGGACTTTAAGCAATGCAGACTCGGTGCTATACCGTGATCGGAAGCCAGACTGAAATTTTTCTAAAATAGAGTTGTTTTCTAAAAATGCCTGTAACTGTATAAAAACAATTTTCTCAAGGACTTTAGAGATAAAAGGCAAGTTAGAAACAGGTCTAAAATTAGATAAAATATTAGCATCTAGATGACTTTTTTTGAGAAGTGGTCTCACAACAGCATGTTTAAAAGAAAGTGGGACACATCCTGAGCTAAGACAAGTGTTCATTAGCACCAAGAGGGCAGGCCCAACAGTAGAAAACACCTCTTTAAGCAGTTTAGTTGGGAAAACATCCAAAGGGCAATTTGTTGTCTTCATGTGCTTTACTACATCAGTGAGGGATGAGAGGGAGATGGGCACAAAGTGGTCAAATACTGGAGATAACGGGGTTGTAGCAGGCTGGTCAGGGATGATGCTGCTGCTACACAATGCTCTGACAGACTTTACTTTGTCCACAAAAAAACACAAGAAGTCCTCATATGTAGAAACAGTAGCATCAGACAGAGGATTAGTGCGGGGGCTCACAACTGAATTAATAGTGCTAAACAACACACGGGGGCAGTGCCCATTAGTCGAGATAATGCCCGACAGATATTGGGATTTAGCCTCCTTCACAGCACTCTGATACTGAGCAAGACTGTCTCTCAGTATCTCCAAAGAGACATGTAGCCTGTCCTTCCTCCAGCGTCGCTCCGCCTGTCTACAGCGCTGTCTGAGGTCCCGAGTTGAGTCATTTAACCAGTGATCAGTCCTAGGCTTAGCGGACCTGGACCTGAAAGGGGCAATAGTGTCCAGGATCTCAGAACAAGCCAAGTGGAAAGATGACAGGTAGCTATCTGGGCATCCAGTTGGACTAATTCCATCACAGGCATAAAATTCAGAGCCCATAAAAGCAGTCTCAAACTGTGCAGTTGTTGAAGGAGTAATAATCCGACGTCGAGATGCTGGGACGGGAGGCTTTCCAATGGGTGGGGGAGCAAGAACTTTAAAAATAACTGGGAAATGATCTGAGATGGGAGTCTCATATATTTCAACAAGTGACACCACAAGCCCATGCGAAATAATTAAATCCAATGTGTGCCCAGCTCTATGTGTAGGACCATCCACAGTTTGAGTAAGGTCGAAGGATGACAGAAGACGTCAGTGGCCAGCTAATCAGATGGGCAACAAACGTGAATGTTAAAATCCCCACAGATTAAAAGCTGGTCATATTTAGAGGCCACCTCTGCTAAGAACTCAGAGAACTCCTGAATAAAGTTTTTGTGGTGTTTAGGTGGACGGTATACCACAGCACATAATACTGGAGAAGCTAATTCCATTGTGAACAGCTGTACCTCAAAGCAGGAATAATTATTCACATGCAATGGTTTACATGTGAAATTATCCTTAAAAACTGTGGCGACTCCACCCCCTCTACCTGACGCTTGCGGTGTGCTGAGGAAAGAGCAGCGAGGGTGGAGGAGCTCAGTGAACGTGCTGTCGTCACCGGGTTTAATCCACGTTTCCGTCAACAAGAGGAAATCCAGCACGTGTGTTGAGAAGAAATCTCAACACACGTGAAAAAATGTCTTATTCGTCAAAGACCTGGTGTTAATGAGGGCAACGCGCACCGGCGTGTGGACGGTCTGCTCAAAACCACAAGCAACAGGGCGGAGATTTTCCTGCACGGAGCCCCGTCTGCAGACGCTCACTCGCCACGGGCGTGTGGGATGTATGTAGCCAGCATCTGGAACAGCTGATTGGAGCCAGCAGACCTCCAAGGACCGCCGCACAAGGAAGCCTTCATTTTCCCGAGGAAACCTCAGCAGGTGACGGCGATCATACTCCGAGGGCTGCGTCAGGTGGGCTCTCAGTCGAACAAGGACGCCACTTCTTTTCCCCCGCTTTCTGTGCCGACGTTTGCGGGGCAGGGGAACAGGTAAATGCAACAGGTAGTGGGGCACAGGCGCCAGGAACGGTGGGACCGTCTTTGATTGACCACTACAGTTGTAGATCGTTGGCTTTATCACTGAATCACGTATATCCAGGAAGCTCTGGCGATCATACACCAGCAGCGGTGACTCATTATTAACAAAAAGTAAAATCAACAGCAGTAGCAGCAAAACATGGAGCAGAGGTAGATGGCCTGCCATACACAGTGGCGCCATCTTGAAAGATATTATCAAGCGACACAGTGAATAGTTGTCCACTGATCATATAAATGATGGATAGATTGTCAATATGCCAGAGCCTCCAGATGCAGAATATTCCTGAAGTGCTTTGTGCAAAACAACTTTATCACTCAAGGCTAATGGTGTATTTCCAGGTCTTAGCAAGACACTGGGCCTGAAAGGCTGCAGCTACAGCCCCAACTAGTGGCGGGAGGCTATATTATGCAGCATCTGATGAGCTTTGGTTTCACCTAATGAAGTGCAACTTGAGAGAAAATTAAACCAAATGAAAATTAGAACAATAATGCAATGCCACAAACTCATAGGTATGAAAGTACCCCTGACCTCTAACATGAAAGCAAACATTAGCACTGTTTTTATCCAGGAATGCTCCCAAACTCTTCTCCTGCTGGCTGAACTCACAGCTGGCGAAAAATGTGGAAGATGAGTACCATGTTTCATAAAGGACAAGTCACTCCATATAAACTTGTCCTGGACCCAGCCAATCCCAGATCACATTTGGTTGGAGGCCAGTAACCCACTGGGCTGGTCACTAGTCAATCACAGGGCTGACATCAGAGGTGTGGACTCGAGTCATGTGACATGTGTCATGTGTTTTGATGACTTTGGACTCGACTTGACAATATCATCAAAGACTTGCAACTCGACTTGGACTTTGACATTAATGACTCGGGACTTGACTCTGACTTTAGTCTGATGACTTGAAAATACTTTAAATTTTCAGTAAGTCTGTTGAATAAAATGTGCTCCCATTCAAAGTATTCGACTTAGTGGCTGATTTTTGTCATTTACAGCAAGACAATATTTTTTCCCACAGGATCTGCCCCATTGAATGCATCTATTAACATCCAATCAGGGTTAGAAGAATAAACAAAGAAGGTTTGGATTACACAGTTACTTCCCTGAGCGCAAGACTGCAGGAGTGCAGGAACAACCCAGAGATGCAGAACCATGCTACCGAGGATAATTTCATTTACATTCACAGACTACGATGTCAAAAACAAAAAACAAATTGCCGTTAGCAAAACCTGCAGCGTGAGAATAACAGATGGAGAGCCGACGACGTCAAACTTTGTTCGGCACCTGAAGCTGCACAAAGAAAGGTAAGTTGGTCTGGTACCTGCTGTAAAATCCTTTTGGGTAACTTGAGCTTAGCATTATATGCAACAACGGTATTGCTGGTAACCTCGCCGTGGCTAAAAACTGACACTGACATTAGCTGAAAATAATTGTAAAGCTAAGCCCCAGGGTGTCCAAGTGTCCTGTTTTCCAATGACATGTCCTGTTTTCATGTCCTGCCCTGACTGTCCTGGTTGTTTTTTCTAAAGTGACGAAACTGTCCTGGTTTTTTGGGTCTTTATTTGGTCAACGGTGCTTATGACTTGGAAGGACTTGAAAATTTGAAGCCTATGACTTCAGACTTGACTTGACTTGTCTTTACTTGAGACTCGACTTGGACTTGCACGTCTTTACTTGAGACTTGACACAAGACTTGGGTTTAAAGACTTGAGACTTGCTTGAGACTTGCAAAACAGTAACTTTCTCCCACCTCTGGCTGACATACAGAGACAACAAATCAGACTTCCTGCTACAGAAAGTCCCGAACAGCTGTCCTTTCAGCATATGTTTGGTATGTAGGAGAAAACTGCATGCCTGGAGAACCTAGCCATGCACAGGGAGAACATGTGCAAACTACCCATGTACAGGCCTTGTCCAATGGGTATTTGAACCGGGAACTATGACGCAGTGAGTCCTCAGCACCAACCTCTGCTCCACCACGCAGCCTGTGCCACAAATAACCCTTATGGGGGTGCTGGTTTGGCAGAGTGGTGAGCAGCCACACACGTCCCATATACATGCTTCTGCCAGCCCGGGTTCAAGTCCAGTCTGTGGCCAGTTTGCAGAGTGTCTTCCCTACTCTCTCACCCCCTTTCACAAGACTACACTGTCATTTTCTCCTTTCAATACAGGCACAAAATGCCCCAAAAAATACATTTAAATATCCCTTATGAATGACAGTCTCAGCTCGCTTCATGATGTTTTTATTGGACACTTGGATCATGGGGTCAGGGATAAAAACGGTGCTTTTTCCTCTCTGTGTGGTGACTCCATGTTACTGCATGCACCCTGCTGACTTCCTCAGAACAACATGCTGCTGGTCAGACTAGGTGTCCATTGTCTGCAGTGACAGGCTGCAGCAGAGAGCAGGTCCAACCTGCAGCGTTCGCTCAGTCCTCAAGGTGGGCTGGAAACTTTGGCTCCTTGCTGGCTGCCTTGCCTGTCAGGATGCATTAGACGTCATCTATTCTTCTCAGGCAGAGAATATTCTTTTTTTTTTCTGGCTGTGAAATGGGATTTGAGCAGAGTCACTGCTGCTCTCATATGCTCAGATTATTCTCTCACCCATCAGGGACTTTTCCGGGCTTCCTCAGACCCCTTAGCCGCTCCATGCTCGGAGATGCAGTGGAAGGAAAAGCAGGCACCGGCAGAAATAAAAAATAACAGTCCTCCTGAGTTCTTGTCACAGGCTTTTGTGGATAAAAGCAGCTGTTTCTCTCTTTCATGCTAACCCAGGCTACTCCCTAAGCTGCAGTGCACAGAGGAGAATAGAACATTTACTTTCTTCATAAGCTCACTGAAGTCTGGATCTCAGAGCTGTGGCATCAAACACACCAGATTTCACTTCAGGCAAATCAGTGTGAATTATATATGTATACTTTTACTTTACACTTTTGGCTAATTTAATAGCTCCTGCTCATGGAAAACATTTAACCCTTTGTCGGCAGACCCCTCAGCAGGGACAAGAGAAAATTATGCTTGAAATGATCTCTGAGTGTGGTTATACAAACGTTAGTTAATACATCAGTTTTCCCAGATGAGCTTAAAAACATGTTTTGTGATATCAACAATAGTTTGAAGGAAATAAATCTGTCATAGACTACATCCCAAACTAAAGCTGTCTTTATAAGAATAAAGTTTACAACCTCCTGTTTGCATGTATTTAAATTCACCGTCCACTTTATGTGGAGCACCAACTCAACTTCTCACTAACATGAATAGCTGATTATCCAATGACATGGCTGTGACTTAATGCATCTGTGCATGTAGACATGGTAAAGATGACCTGAGGAGGTTAAACTGTGCTTCAGAATGAGTGACTTAGACTGTGACATGTTTGTTGCTGCCAGACAGAAGGATTCCAAAAGCAGATGATCAGCTGGGATTTTAACTCATAACCATCTCAAAGGTTCACAGACAATGGTCATAAAAAAGAGTAAACATCAAATGAGCAGTAGTTTTCTGGTTCAGAGTGTCTTGTTGATGCCAGAGGTGGGTTCATGTTGGGTGTTGGATGCCTGTATGTATGTATGTATATATCTATCTACATATATATATATATATATATATATATATATATATATATATATATATATATATATATATATATATATATATATATATATATATATATATATATATATATATATATATATATATATATATATATATATATATATATATATATATATATATATATATATATAGATGTATATATATAAATATATATATAGGCAAGTTTATTTGTAGAGCACAATTCATATGCAAGGCAAGGTTAACAGAATAATACAAAATAAAAACAAAAATCATCATTATAAACAGAACTTTAAATAGAAGAGTGCAGATAAGATCCTTGCAGTCATATGCACAGCTAAATAGAGCTGTTGTGAGCCTAGATTTGAACATTGTCAGAGTACAGGCCTGTCTCACATCTTCAGAAAGACTGTTCCAGGTTTTAGCTGCATAAAACTGGAACCCTGATTCCCCATGTTTAGTCCTGACTCTGAGCACCAGCAGGAGGGGCTCTGAGGTCCTCAGAGTCCGAGATGGTTCATATGGCACTAACATGTCAGAGATGGACTTTTGTGCTAGGCCATGGAGAGACATGAACACAAGCAGAGCTGCTTTAAAGTCTTTTCTCCTTCTATATAAATGTGTTTATTTTTATATATGTACAGTATCTATGCATATACTGTATGTGTATCCATAAAATTGAGATAACAATTATTATGAATTGTTGTTATTCAAGTAATGATTGATTGATTGATTGATTGATTGACTGATTGATGGATTGAATGATTGGTTGATTAAGAGGTCATAGAGGAACAGCCACAGTGGTTGGATGATAGAAGACAATAGCCACATAAATATCAAAGTTGAAACTCAGAACTATCAATGTGCAAATTTAAGAGGAAAAGGTATCAGAGGGCAGATGTGACCTGTGGTGTACACTCACTAGAAAGAAGCCCTACAACTTACAGTCCATTTACTGATGTGAGCCCTTGTGACCTAGGTTTGCTGCTCAGGTCTTTGAGATCGCTCATGATAATATATTTGCTCCTATTTACAGATGCACTGGTTTTGAATACATACACATAAATGTGATTTGTACCAACAGATCTGAAAGAAAATTAGATATTTGTATCTATTCAAGTTGGATGAGTCTCTTCTCTTTTTGCTTTTTCTTTTAATGCGCCTTGGTCGTGGAATAATCTTCAAAAAGACCTAAAACTGGATTCAAGGCATGTGTTTTTTTTTCTTGAAAGCCAAATGTGTATTTGCTTATTCGTTTTAAACCTGTTGATTTGTGTTGTGTCATTTTCCATGTACCGTGACTCTGTACGGCTGCTATTTTGGCAGGTCTCTCTTGTAAAAGAGATTTTTTAATCTCAACGGGACTTCCTGGTTAAATAAAGGTTAACTAAATAAAAATAAAAATTTACTCACCCCGATCTGGTTTAATTTTTACTAATACATGTGTGCGGATGCTTTTGTGCTGATTATTGAAGTGGAGACATCTATCAATAAGATGCTGCACAGCCAATTAAAATGGAAGTATGGCTCACTCTGCTGAAACAGCGTGTCATGCCCTCTCACATTCACACCGCATTTAATCAATTACATTTCAGTGAACAATTAAGTCCTGAATCAAACAGTAAACTATCCAGATTGTTCACATTGCTTTTACAGCACACTCCTGCCATCCGTAATTGTGTTGTTGATGTTCATGAGTTACCCTGTGAAGAAGGTAATTTAGCACTCAAGATGACGCTAATTATGTCTGCAAGGTTTTGGGTGCATAGCAATTAGAGTACATCAGCTCGTGAGTAAGCTGCATCATGACTGGAGAGTGTAAATGTAAACATGCATCAAATTAAAATTGACAGCTCAGACGGCCTTTAGCCTGATAACAGCAGTCCTGCTTCTATCTAGTCAAAGAGACCAGGATCCAGGGGAGTATTTGGTCAGCAGTTCCTCATTATAAATTCAGAAAGTCAACCTGATTGTGAAGCGTGAGCTATCATCTGCCAACACAAGGAAAATGTATGCTAAAATATGAATATTAATGAATATAACTGGTGCTAAAATTGTCACAGCCATCATGGTTTTAAAGCGTTTGTCCTTCCATCTGTTGATCTATCTAACCAGTTGTTGTGGACTTTTTTCATTCATTGAATCAATTAAATATTGATGATAACAGCAGGCAAATTAAACCCTTTACCTTGCTGTATTATTTGTTGATTATGTAGCCCATCGGCTCTAAAATGATGTGGCAAGAACACTAGGATGCCCTAAAGCAAGTGTAGTTGTGCCTTGGACATTTTTGGAATTAATCGACAAATAATGAATGTTTGAATTGAGCCAAACCTGAATATAAATGTTGGATAGTTTTGGTAATAAGAATACCATTAGTAAAACGGTTTGACATGTTTAACAGGGGTTTTTGGACACAGGTATCATAATACCAATAGATGAATGGATATAAATAAGTTTACTTTGAGATTTTGCCTATGTTTCAAGAAAGCCATGGACAATATTAGTTTGAAACTCATTGCTGAAGCCATTTGCACTCCTCCTTTTGCTTGAACAAAACCAAATCTGCATCAACTAGTCACTGAAAATGCCAACAACTGTATCAAATAGCATAGATCAGTGCTTTCTTTACAACTTGCTAATAGTCTTCTTAATTTGTTTTCCCTTTGCCTCCCCATGGTGAAGAGGAAGTGGTGGCACGCTGCTCTGATCTCTACCCAGTTAATCTTATAGCAGCAGAGAGGGTCTGTGTTAATTTAGCCAGTCATATACAGGACAGACAGAAGCTTTTCCAGTGCAAGCAGAAAGAAAGAATCTGAGCAAAAAAAAAATCTGCACACAAAGAAAAACATCTATACCTTCAAACCCAAACTCTGGTAAATTCTGGTCAGTTTAAGGTTAATTTGTAATTCATGATGCCCTTGGTCAGGCAAACTAAAGCCTCTCAAAGGCTGTGTAATTGGCCCACCTGCCACTAGATGGGGCTGTAGCTGTGGTCTTTGTTTCTGCCATCTGGCCAATTGATGCCAGATGACCCAGAAATACACAACAGGCCCTCAAGCCATGACCTCATTCAACCTGAAGCCATCCTAAAGAATATTTCAATGTAAAGATAAAGCTGTGTCTAAGCTTCGTCAGGTGGTTTTGTCATATTGACTGGAGCCATGTGTAACTAATTCTACTTATAGACTTTAATACATTCAGGGGCAGGGGTCTGACAGTGGTAGCAATGCCAACAATAATCACTCTTTGCTTATCTGTCGAGGAAGATAATGTAAACCTGCCTATACTGTTGTGATATTCATCCAAATCCAAGCCAATCCAAGGTTCTTAATTCACTTTAATTGCTTCCCACCAACCAAACCCAACAAAGACCCCTCTTTTATTTGGTCAGGACCTGAGTTTGTTTGAGCTTTCACACCATCCCAAATCAACCAAACTTTCCAAAAAGGCAAAGGGCGTGAAAGAGAACTTAGGCAGAGGTTAGAAACTGACGGTCCAGTGACCAGATGTGGCCCCAACTTCCAAAAGCAGCACACCAGTTAAATTAAAATGATAAATGGTGTATGTAGATGATGGAAGAATAACAAACCTGTCAAAAAACATTAAAGTTAGTGATATTTTCAAGGCTATGTTTGCTGTCATTGTATCAGTTAATTTATATGCATTATTGAATGCCTTTGTAAACACAAAAGAAATAATATTTCAGAGGAGCTTTTTTATACACACTGCTGAGAAAATGAGAGGGTCACTGATTCAGTCTAATGTGTATAGATCAAAACTCCAACTCACCTCTCATTGTACACTCTAAAAAAGAGACAGAGGGCCAGATCCTCAAAGAATTAAATTAATCCTGCTAATAGTGCCACCATTGCACAGAATTAGCTCACGCAATCTGCCCTGTTTTAGGACCTTATCCTCAAAAGAATTTGCTCTAATCATATGACGGTGCTAACACGCCCACACAGTTTGGCACCTGCACTTTGCACCTCTGATTGCAAAATAAATGCAGAAAATACAATTCAAATAACCAAAATGGTGGTCAGGGTGGTCATAGGGTTTTTACAGACAGTATTTAGACAAATTATTCATGGATACTTAAAAATGGTGGAATGCAACAGCTATCTGCAAACGACTTCATTGTCACTTAAAGGTGCAGTGTGTAGAATGTGGCATTTTATACATCCACCGCATTTCGCCAAACAGAAACGGTGAATATAGGAGACATATGTTTCTATTTGTATGTAAAGTCCGTCAAAATAGGAGTACAATCATTCCCATAAAACATTCTTTTATCTTTTTTTATCTTCATAAAAAAATTACATTACCGTGGGCCGCTGTTTCGTGTAGGCCGACATATTGATCCGCCGTGTTGTCTACAGGTGGTTTTTAGGGACAAAAAGAACGAAACGTGAAACTGTCCGCCAGTTCTGAAATCAACCTAGAATGCAGGCGAAGAAGAGGAGAGGATGGCAGGGGATGCATAGAAAGTTGTTACTCTGTCCTAGGGATTAAAACTGTGTGTATAAACACACACACAACATAAATTGTGTGCTGTGTACAGGATCCTTTTTGGTCTTCACATGATTCTGTTGCTCAGCGACATGACATTTTGGCTACGGTTAGGTTCATTCTAGAATCTAAATGCTAGATGTCGCTAAAATGCCAAGTTCTACACATTGCACCTTTAAATCAAATAGTGATACTCTCCTCTGATAAATCCTTTCTTGTGCACGCCTACCATCTCGCCTGCCTGCATGACAGCCCTTATAAAGGCTCTGCTCCACAGTTACCACCAACTCACTGCAATTTGCAATCATTTTTAGCAAGAGAGAGTGAGAGAGGGAGAAAGAAACTGCGTGGATTTAATACACAGGTCTCACTGGCGGTAAATAGCACCGCTGTACTGCCTGTCTCAATTAGCATTGGTCTTTGTGGATTAGTTGGTATGTGCAACGAGGCTCATTTGCATGGGAAGGGGGCAATTTTGCACTGGGTTTATGAGTATTCCCTAATTTACATGCATGTAGATTGGACCCGCACAGCGAGTGCAGTGTAGTTTGTGGTCAGTATAAGTGCTTTTTAGCCTTTGCTAATGCTTTGTGGATTGCACCCTATTTTTTTCTGTCATCTGTACAGGTTTAGCGGTCGCAAAAGCAGTGCAATCCTTTGAGGATCTGGCCCAGAGTGTCTCAGGATTGGTTGGGAGTCACTGATCGGGTGTTACAACCTGTCCATCTTACGGTATTGAAGCTGATGGAGGCTCATTGTCATGCAGGTGAGCAGGTCTCTCTCTGTCTGCCTTCATTGCTGAAGAATAGTGGTCAGTGCTGCGACCTAATGTAATTACTCTGAATGCAAAACACTGACGTGGATGAGAGCGACTCTTTCTGAAAGGCTGACATGAAAGAGTCGAAGCTTCAAAGAGTCAAACAGAATACACGAAGGTGCAACCTCACGCTGGAGAAAAAGTGACTGAGCTCTTCCACTAATGAAGGTTTCAAAGACTGAATTTCATCAGTCATTAATTACAGACAGCAAGGCTCTTTTTCAAAAGACTTGTGTTGCCAAATGTTTTCTCCATGTTCTTCTTCTGAGCTCAAATTAGGAAAGCATGAATTATTTGGATGGCTGTGGATCCACATCAGCACCACTGCACCGCAAACAATCCCAAATGTAACAGGATCTGACAAATGACTTGGACATATTCACTTTTGCACCAGAGCACAAAAGCTTTACAGGGTCTGTTAATTTTGAACAAGATATAAATACGTTTTCTGTGGACATGTATAACCCAAAGGGACATGACTTCATGGTGTGGGATCAGGAGCTGAGGACTGACAAGAATATAAAACCACAAGCAAATAAGTGGACACGCAAGGGGACTGTCTTCATCATGTGAATGCTTCATGCCTCTTTTAGCTAAATCTGTGTGAAAGAATTAGACTTGTCTTCTTGGTTTGAACAAATGATGTGATGCCACAGAGCCTTTGATTTGCTCTCTTTCTGAAGGCCATGTCAGAGTGCCTTCATTGAAATCTTCAAAATAAGTTGATCCTGCAATTTCACCAACATTTCCTTTTATTAATGTCCTTTATTCCCCAAATAACTTGGGGACATCAACAGCAGACCTTAACTGTTTGAGAGGCAGGCACAATGCCACAAAAATTAAGGGCAAATGATGATGATCCAGGACCAGGGGTGAGCCAGACCTATTTGTCAAAGTAGATTAATGGGCCAACAGCTGGTCCTTGAGCTGGATGGTAGGAATTTTGGGGACAAGCCACTTAAATGAAGCAATGTAGGCCAGTTTATTAGGTCAGGTTGGGTTCAGTTATGGCTTCTTGTAGTCCGGGAGAATCCTACATGAGAGTGTCAGGTGATAGGGATAACCAATGGAGCAGGGGTGTCACAAGGAAATTGAAGGTGGAGGGTCCAGAAAATTTTAAAATGTTTCAGCAAAAAAACTGCAATCCAAATGTAAAGGTGGTTTAATCTGTTTGATCTATTAGTCTTTATCCTGCCTGTCTACAGGGTGGTTTATGCTCAACCAGTAATACCAAGGGTGGTACTGGACGTTATTTGTCAACTACACAATATGTGACCTTACAGAATGTCTTTGCTCACCATAAACTGTCGACAAGTAGCAACAAAACAAAATCTGAATATGTCACAAAAGTTATAAAGTGCAACTGATTATGCACAATAGGCCTAAGTTTAATTTTTCTTCAGTAAATGAAAAATGTTTTGCCTTGAATGTGTAGGCTACAAGTCCATAACATTACAAACAAAATATCCAGAACTTGACTTAAAGGTGCTATGAGGGGAATCTATTTCCAAAGACATAAAGACTCTGCTACCCATGAGCACGCGTGGCGACTGTCGTAATGCTGTGTTCCAGTAACATCGGAAATGGGAGTGACATCATCTCCGACTTATCAGCATTCCAGTTGAAGTCGGAAAAAAACATCCCGATCTACCAGGCTATTGTTAGCTGTTGTTAGCACGCCCTGCATTGTTGTTCACAAATATCACATGAAGAATTTGATTATCACTATGGCAGCATTTTTGTAAATATAAGTCTAAACATACTATGTATACAGCTGATCTAGAGCGACACACTAGTCAGAAGTGCAAATAAATTAATTATTGCAGGAGCTAAATAACTGTTCACACTGGGGGCATCCATCTTCCATTGTCAACTCGGGGTGGCGAGGTTTCACCGAGTTCCCAGTAGGAAATTCTGACTTGGGGGGACGTTCCAGTTGCAGTTTCCTACTCGGAACCCGGAAATTCCTACTTTTGACTACAACTGGAATGCACCAAAATACCCAATCCAAAGTGTGTGTTTGTGTTGTGATAAATGCAGCTCGGACCTTCCTCAGAACTCTACATTGCTTTACAACTTCTTTTTTCAACAACTTACAGGATGCAAAGCGACAAGGTAATGTATCTCTTTCTAGTTACGTAGCGGTAGTTTTTGATGTGTGACAACAAGCAATTTTTGGAAAAATTATCGTAGTTGTAGCCGGCTATATATCGCTACTTACAGCCCGGTGCTGTAATTGTGTAATATAAATAATAAAATAATATAAATTTGCTCTAGTTTTAATTGTCTTGTTCCCGAAGTTGAGTATCCAGGCCAGTCCAGCCCTGTCCGACCCGACCGGAAGGCTAAGGAATAGCATTTATAGATAACCTATTTTGATGCTATAAAACTCATCTTAAAGTGTGTATTTTGATCAGACATATATCTAAAAGTGAGACTTTTTTGTAATTACTTAGAAACTCCTCACAGTCTCTTTAAAATTAACGTAAAAAGTGGTGATTTTAATTGGAGCACAATAAGGAGTGAAAATCAGCAATCAGAACGGGATTAGAAACTAAGTAAACATCCAAGTATACGTTTCACTACTTTCTTTTTAAATCAATAAATCCAGAAAAGCACATCAAATTCATACTAACAATAGCCTACATAAATGAATTTATAAATCTGGACAATATTATTTCAGAGAAATCTAAAACAGTGTGATATTTGTATCATAAATGAGAGCATGAGGATGTTAGACTCTGTCATAGGCACAGCAGGCAAAGGAGAGGCTGTTAGCAGCAGTGAACAACTACATTGAACATTTCACAGGTTTACTGCAAACCAAGATGAACAGCTGTGCTGTAAACAGTGCAAATACTGTATCATTTTAGCTTAACTGTTACCAGCCCATTAACTGGCTTATATACATGCTGTCTGTATTTAAAACATGTCGATAGACTCTGGACAAAGTGTGGGACTTGTTCCACCCACTTGTAATAGTTGGGATGCTCATGCCCTGGAGCCGAGAAAGAACCTCGTGCTGCAGTCCAGATCAAGTAGAGGGCACACCAACACCACTGACAGACTTCAAATAATAGAAGACACAACTCTCCCACCAAAACTGGCTTAGTATTAACAATCAAAACTTGACAGATTTCAAAAACACGTAGGGCAACAGACTAAAAAGCCGGTTTCAACTGAATTATACAGCCCAACAATCCAACAGACTTAACTAGCATTTAGCGAGTGAGAATCTCACCATGAGGATCCTAATCAAAATTAAAAAAACATTTCAAACACACAGTCAAGAGATTAAAAGTTCCAAAAAAGATAATATCTAAAGTCCTAAGCTAATTCTTCCTGTTTAAAGGGTGTGACGCTGCAGCCTCTTTAATTTCTAAAAACTTTCTGCATTCATATACTTACTAAAACAGAAAAAAAGAAAATACATCAGAGGAAAACAAACACTGGAGAGAAGTGATCAACAAGTTACATTTTCCTAGTGATAAATCATCAGCACTGTGTTTTCTGCCCCTGTGGATGATCTTTAAGTGCACTTAACATTTTTTCTGGTCCATTATACGCTGAAGCCAATAGAGAGAAATAACTCATCAATTACAAAGAGAAAGGAAACCATCCAGAAAATCCTTTCAGATGGATAATTAACTGTTTTCCTCTCAGTGTCACAGCAAGCTGGGTAGAACGTCTTTTAATTGATGCTCAGAACAAACATATCCACAACTACGAGCACAGTTATGAAAATCCATGTGAATTTCAGCTTCATACTTCACAGTTAACCACAGTTTTACTGTTCTGACAACAAGACACAAGCTTAAGATGTGACAAGCTCACTGAAATGTTTTCCAAACCTACAAAGAAATAAGAATTAAATTATCAAATTCAGATAGGTGCATAAAAAGATCCACTTCATTTAGAGAACAGGAGCTGCCAAAGACAGCAGCTCATGGATAAACAAACACATTGTCCATTTTAAACTCACTAAAGGGACTAAACAACAAAAGTGTTAAAACTCAATCCAGGCACAAACTTCCAAAAAAATATTTGAATGAATAAACAATTGCGATAGTTATTAAGTTATTAAAAAATGCAAATTCTCCATAAAAAGTAGTGCCCATTTAAAAGATTTTTGTTCTTGCATTCATGAGGCTGTTTGTGCTAATTTTGCACGATAATAAAATTAATTAATATTTTAATTATCGTTTAATATTTCACAGTGCTTACTAATTTAAACACAGAATCCTACAGACAAAATGACACCACAGGTTTGAAGGTTTGCATGATTAAAACAAAATGGCTGCTGATAAAGTAAACAGGTAATAATCAGCTGTGGTTTGTTGGATAAAAATCTAAAAAAGATGCCTAATTTTAGCCCTCATTAATCAAGTATGGCGCACTGGTACTGTAGATTGGGGATAGACTTTTTTGGTACAAATTAAAAAATAAACAAATAATGAAAAATGGCGCATTTAAGCTGAAAAAAAATTAAAGCTTGTGTTATGTCAACCAAGTTTGCACATTGACCCTTGATTTTTTGACAAAAGCCAGCCTGTTATGCAATGACTTTTATTTTGTGTAATATTTATCTACACAAGCACTAATTGAACCTGCAGATCTTCGCTGTCCATCCACCCATCAGTTATCCATGCTGCTGTACCAGTGAAGAAAACCCATGCATGCCCAGGAGAACATGTAAACTGTGCACTGTTCCCCCCTGATCTGCCCTGTGTTGGGTTAGATAGTGTCTGAATGCTTCTAAATCAGGTTGGATCTTATTTTGGTTTTCAGTTCAAAGGATGCTTATCTACACTGTTACCAGTTTGCCCACAGGTTACGTTTAAACTGTGCTCATTAAACCGAGACACAACCTGAATGTGTCAAACATGTCCATGCAATTAACCCATGTAGAACTGAATTTTCATGAGAACCTGCAGGCTGCAGACATCAGAAACACCCAGAGGAACAGGAGTGTTCATCAGGCAGGTAAAGAGTTCACTCAGCTCCTCAGAGAAACTGTATGTGTGCGTCTGTGTGACTGAAGAAGTACCAGGACCCTGCAATGGAAGGAGACTTATTTTTAGTGTGAGCTCAAAAACAAATTATGAGGAGTGAGGAGAGGCAGAGTTTAAACTGTGTCTACCCCTCGCCGTTCCCTCTGTGGTGGAGAACATCTCAGCTTAGGAGCAAATCAAAGAATTTTCACTTTTGTTTTGTTTAGAAGGGAAAATCAAGGCCCAACAGTGTTGGACAGCAAATGAAAATTCACCTGTGTGCCAGAGATGGCAGACAGGCTGATGAGAGCATTTAGATAACTGGGGGGGCTTCAAGACTTCTGAAAAGGGGTTGTCAAGGGAACACATCGACAGAATAAACATCAGTCAAAGAGACAGAGATCAGCCCTGTTTCTGTGCAGATGGAGGATGGTACCCTAACTTTTGTTAAGGAAATGTTCCTTGCACAAATGCATCTGAAATGTCACTACTTCAACTGAATTTGTTGGTATTTTATGAACAGAGAAACTACATTTTAGGATTAAAAAAACTTAATTTCTGGTTTTTCAAAAGGAAACTCGCTCACCCATCATACTCGTGTCACAGCAAGGTCTCCTGCTACTGTTCATGAATTTTATCAGTGGGTTATTTCCTACAGCTATAAGAGAGGAATTTTGAAATTAATAAATTACCCACTAATCTAAAACGAAATGTTATGAATATAACTTCTGTTCCCTGAAGGAGAGGAACGAGGTACAACACATATAGTATGGGATATCACGCCCCCGCGTGGCCTAACTGAAGACACCTTTATTCACGCCTTACGGCAGATGACCTGTGGTGACGTATGTGAGGCCCCGCCTGCACATATATACGTGCAACACCACAGTCATCCTTCAGTTCGATAGCCGCTCTTCACCGAGCCTAGCTGCCGTGGGGCAACCTAGTGTTGTACCTCGTTCCTCTCCTTCAGGGAACAGAAGTTATATTCATAACATTTCGTTCCCTTTCAGTCGATTCACTCGGTACAACACATATAGTATGGGACATGTATTCACGCCCCACAGAGCAGCCACCGAACCGAGTCAAACCTCCAACACTCTAGTGCATCACAGACCCAGCAGACAGGACAGAGTGAGCCACCGAAGAGCTGTCACATCAGGCGATAAAACCCGGACAAAAGTGTGCGGTGAAGACCAGCTGGCTGCAGTACATATATCACTCACAGAGACCCTTTAAACAAGGCCCAAGAAGCCGCCATGCCCTGGTTGAATGTGCCCTCACACCTTGGGGTAATGGAAGACCCTGCTTCTGTATGCTAGGGAGACAGCCTCCACAATCCAGTGGGAAAACGCTGTTTAGACAGCGCTTTACCCTTAGCGGATGTAGCAAAACAGATAAACAACTGGTCGCATAAGCGCATACCTTGGGTGCGGTCTATGTAAGTCGCGTATTACGCACAGGGCACAAAGAATGCAACGCTTTTGCTCCTCCGACAAAAAGCGGAGGGGGCAGTAGCTCAAGAGCTCAAAAGTCATAGAGCTATAAGTGGGGGATAATCTTGAGCAAATCGCGCATTTGGACATAATATAACCTTAGATCCATCCGGAGTGAACTGGGTACAAGAGGATGCACAGACAAAGCATGAAGGTCGCCCACTCGCTTTGCTGAAGTCAAAGCAAGTAGCAGTGCAGTCTTGTATGAAAGAAATTTCATATCTACAGACTCAATAGGCTCAAATGGAGGTCCACAAAGAGCCTCAAGAACCAACGCTAAATCCCATGAGGGAACGCTGGGCTTAAACACAGGTTTCAGCCTGCGGACTCCCTTCAGGAAGCGCATAGCTAGAGGGTGAGCACCTGGCGTCACTCCGTCAAAACCAACATGGCATGCAGATATAGCTGCCAAGTAGACCTTAATTGTTGAGAAAGAGAGACCCTTATCCAGCAACTCCTGAAGGAATGTTAAAACATCCGCAATAGAGCACTGAAATGGGAGTACATCTCGGTCCTGACACCACTGCTCAAAGGCCCGCCATTTGTAAGCATACAGGCCCCTAGTGGATGATGCCCTTGCACTCTGGATCGTCGCCACCACATTTGGAGGCAGACCCTGAGCTATTAAGTTGGACCTCTCAACAGGTAGGCATGTAGACGCCACAGTTCTGGGCGTGGGTGAGTCACCTCCCCTCCTGCCTGGGAGAGGAGGTTCCTGTGCAAAGGTAGCTGTCAGGGCCTGCGCCGCCAGCAGACTGATTATCTCTGGATACCACGACCGCCCGACCAGCGAGGGGCCACCAGAATCAGGAGAGCCCCTGCTGTGTGCCCTCTCAGTACAGACAAAATCATCTCCACGGAAATGCATACAGGAGTGTGTTGGGCCATGTGTGCGCTAAGCGCATCCATTCCCAGGGGCGTGGCAGTCCGTTATGGAAAGAACAGGGGACAGTGGGTATTTGCTCTGGAGGCAAATAGATCCACCTCTGCCCTGCCGAAACGGTCCCATATCTGAGCCACCACTAGTGGGTGCAATCTCCACTCCCTTACACGGGGTCCCCCCCTGGAGAGAAGGTCCGGTCCCAGGTTTAGGTGACCTGGAACATGTGTGGCTCTGAGAGACAGAAGATGAACACTGCACCATAGCAACAGAGACTGTGACAGTTTTAACAGGGGAAGGGAGCGTGTCCCTCCTGCTTGTTTATATAGGAAACCACCGTGGTGTTGTCCGTCCTGATCAGAACATGCTGGCCTGTCAGAGCGGGACAAAAATGCTTCAGAGCTAGGAAGGTTGCTAGTAGCTCCAGGTGGTTGATGTGGAGTCTGCATTGCGCTGGCGTCCACACTCCTTTCACCGCTCGCCCTCGCACAGAGCACCCCAACCCGTCAGGGATGCATCTGTGGAGACCACCTTGCGAAAAAGACACCCTCCCTATAGGGGACCCTTGTTGTAAAAACCGGGTTCCCTCCACGGAAGAAAGGGCCAACATGCAAGGCGGAGTTATCACCAGCCTCCTCTGGAGATGGGCGTGGCGCGCACAGCCTGTGAGATAGAGTCCAGCGTTGAAAGCGCTCTCATCTTTAACAGCCAGCGGTACTACAGCGATCATGGAAGCCATCATGCCTGACAGCTGTAAGATCGTCCGGAAGCGCAGTTTGCGTCCCAACTGAAATTGATCGAGGCAGCGGTAAAATGCGCCACCCTGTGCTCTGAAAAGGCGTGCTCGGCTCGAAACAGAGCATATTTCCAGCCGAAAAAACTTTTGACTCGGGGTCAGTGAACTCTTCTGTAGATTTACTGAAAAGCCCAGCATTCGGATGTGCGACAGGGTCAGCGACAGCTGAGCCTCTGCTATCGCTCTCTGGAGCTTCGCAATAAGAGCCCAATCGTCCAGATAGGCTAATATCTGACGCCCTTTCCCGAGGCGGAGCCAGCGCCGCCTCGACACACTTGGTGAATGTTAGGGGGCAAGTGACAAGCGAGCAGCAGCACTAGGTATTCGTAGGCTGTGCCCTCGAATGCAAATCTGAAAACTGCCTGTGGTCGGGTGAATCGCTACGTGAAAGTAAGCGTCTGTCAGGTCGATAGTTGTAAACCAATCTCCCGGCCTGATAGCGCTCAGTAACTGTCTGAGTGTTAGCATCTTGAACCTGTATGTTACGCAGGTATTTGTTTAACACTTTCGCAAGTCTAGTATAGGGACGGAGCCCTCCCCTTTCTTGAACAACGAAATACGGCTGTACCAACCTTTGTTAAGCTTCGAGCGGGAACAACTCGTCGCTCTCTTGGCCAACAAGTTGTTTATTTCCTCCCTCAGAACTGCTGCCGCTTCGTTTCTCACAGCTGTGTTTATTACAGAGTTGAAACGGGGCGGCCGAGCCCTGAACTGCAAACGGTAGCCCATGGCAACGGTTCTCTCTACCCATGGTGAGACTGCGCATGCGCGCCACCGAGGGAAGTGAACTGCCAGCCGGCTGACCTGCAGCACTGTGGGAGAGGGGCTGACGCCCTCTGGCGTGCCGGAGAGAACAAGCGAGACCTGCCCGCTCCGGCTCATTTGATTTACAGTGTTTTGAGGACAAAACAAAACCTTTATTGAGTTCAATAAATGAACATTTTGAACATTCACACTGTGAACAACAGGCTCTGTTTTCGGAGCATCTGTATGTGAAGGGAGGTTGTGCTTGGGAGACTGTGTCAGGGGAATACAGCGCCTCTCGGGACCATACCACTGAACATGACTTAAACGCGGCCTCTTTGGCGGCAATAACTGAGGGGCAGCAGCGTCTCCGTGCTGCTGGAGCCCTACTGGAGTCGATCCCACAGCTAGGACGACTGCGGCTTCTTCCTCCTGGAAGCTGAGCTTCTTTGGAGGCCTGGCGGTGGACCCTTACTCCAAGCCGAGGGGCGTGGAGTCTGCCCAAGTGTTTGCTGCTTTACCGGCTGGGGCCCCGAACTCACGGGTGTCGCAGTCCTCTTGTGGGGAGGAGGCGGCGGTGCCGGTCGGTGTGGATTAGCCGGCTGCTTGGGCTTTGCATCCCGCCTGGGGATAATGCAGCGCAAAGCCTCGGTTTGCTTTTTCCTCAGCTCAAATTTAGCCTGGATGGCATCGAGCGACTGACCAAACAAACCTTCAGCCGACACAGGCTCGTCTAGGTAGACAGCTCTGTCCCTGTCCGGAACATCAGAGAGAGTTAGCCACAGGTGCCTCTGCGCCACCACTGTGGAAGCCATCCCCCTACCCAGAGAGAGAGCGGCACAGCGGGACACTCGCAGGATGTAATCCGTGGCGACTCTCACCTCGTTAAGTAACGGGGACAGCTGGCTGTCAGGAGGTAGCTGTGAGCCGAGCTCCGCCAGACACATAGCCTGATATGTTTGCAGCATGGTGACAGAGCTAAGTGCACGAGCCGTGCTAGCCTGTGTCCTGTAGATTTTCTCTAGCTGCGAAGCGGAGAACCTACAGTGCTTGGATGGGAGCGTGGTGGGGCCGCCCACACCATGGTTTTGGGTCGGGGCCAGATAAGCTGCCAGGGACGCCTCCATCGGGGGAAGGCTAACCAAACCAGCTTTTTCAGCTCCATCCAGGTCCAAAAAGGGTCCAGAGCCGGGCACAGTGGCGCGGGTAGACAGCGGTTTGTTCCATGTCGAGGTTAGCTCCGCGACAAAATCAGGAAACATTGGCAGGCTGTTCTTAACAGTCGTCGGTTCGGGGGGAAGAAAAAACCCCGCAAACCGGGACGGTTTTTGAGCCGGTGGAGGGGAGGGCCACTCCACTTCCAGTTTCTCAGCTGCACGGCGGTACAGCGAGAGGAAGGATGTGTCGGTCTGGTTAACCGGCGCAGTAGCGGCGGTGTACTGACCCGACGACAGCGGCTCCTGTTCATCCTCCGACAGGCCATGCACATCCAGGCCGATGTCCAGTACGTCATCCTCCTCCTGGTAGCATGTTAGCTCGGCTAGCTGTCGGCTAGCGCCCTCGGAGGGGCCCGTCTCTAACCCAGCTAACCCGTCAGCACACTCCATATGGTCTGCCCAGTTTCCAACGGGGTCTTCGACCAAACACTCCTCGCAGCCGGACTCGGACGAAGCCGGGTCTCTCGACTCGGAGAGCAAAGGGTCGTGCCGTGCAATGGCCGTCTTTCCCAAGACCTTCTCCACAAACTTGACCCGCCTTTCCAGGGTTGAGCTCCGGAGCTGGTGACAGTACTCACAAGACTCCGGCTCAGTCAACGCTCTCCTGGCGTGGACAATCCCCAGGCAGACAGGACAGGCTTCGTGGAGGTCTTTATAGTGTAGGGAAAAGCCGCACCCCTGAGGACAGGGGCGAACAGAAGACTTTCCCTTCATTCGCTCCGCGCTCATGACGAGACGCAACACCGGAGAAGCACACGAAATTAGCGCTCCGCGGGTAGCCAGCGGCTAACACCAACAGGGGCAGTTAAGCTAACTTCGTGCGGGCAGTAGCCAAAATCAAGACCAAGCTAACTAGCAGTAGCTAGTTAGCCTGACTCGGTAAGGTGTTCTCAGCGAGGTGAAGAGCGTAAGAACTGAAGGATGACTGTGGTGTTGCACGTATATATGTGCAGGCGGGGCCTCACATACGTCACCACAGGTCATCTGCCGTAAGGCGTGAATAAAGGTGTCTTCAGTTAGGCCACGCGGGGGCGTGATATCCCATACTATATGTGTTGTACCGAGTGAATCGACTGAAAGGGAACAAGCAGATATGAGAGGGTCACTTGTCTTTTTCCAGGCACTATTTCCAAGGTACTTTATGTGACAAGTTTAGACTCAAATTAGCATAATTTTGAAAGCTATCAGATCACTTATGCTTGATCAGAGATGCCCACAAGTCTCTGATTTAGAGTCCAAGTCGAGCCCCGAGTCTTTGACCTCGAGTCAAGTCAATTCCCGAGTCTTTGAGGGGCAAGACTTGTCAAGTCACGAGTCTTTGATCTAGAGTCCGAGTTGAGTCACGAGTCTTCACACACACACACACACACACACACACACACACACACACACACACACACACACACACGCACACCCACACAAACGCACACACACACACACACACACACATATATTAACATGATGTAGCCTCCGGCAAAAATGCGGTATATCCAAATTTTTATTCAGACCTTTTTTTCTTTCTGAAAAAGTTTCTGCAGTGCACATGCATGCCATGGTCAGGTGCAAAACAAACTTGCCATGAACAGCCAAAAAGAAACTATATGGCAATTAACAATACAATAAAAGAAATAAAATAAATAAAGTAGTAAGTAGTAGTAGCCATGCTGTTGGAAGTTTGTGGAGCAGTAGGTCAAAATAAAGGGTAGCAAAGCTGGTGGGGGAGTTTCTCCGGCAGCTGCTTCATTTGTGCTTGCCATGATGGCTGACTGATGACTGATATGTGGCTGGGACGGAGCCCCAAATTGCACGAAAGCGCCCCGCTGCGCAGCAGTTTTGCTTCGAGAGACAAACCCACTGAAAACAGCACCGCGGCGTGCAGCCCTGTAGGTGGAGGGCTGATCCTCGGAGAGCCACAGGCTCTCATGAGAATAGCGACGTCACACGCTCATAAACATGTTATAGACTGAGAAAAGAAATAAACAACACCTCGCTTCGCTTCTCTAAGGTCCCTTTGCTGGTCCCAACCACACAGCCTCATGATTTATTCAACTTCTATCCACCTATATCCTTGCAGAAAAGATGTATGGTGTCATGTATACAATGTTGTATATTTCTGCACCTCTACGATTCACTTTTCTTTGTCCATGGTGTTGTGCTGTCTCTGGGACCCTCTGACCAACTGCTGACCTGATGCTCGTGCCTCTGGTTTTGACGTAATGACAAACAACTGAGGAAATTTACGTGCAAGAGTCCGTGCATTGGGTTTTATTTTGAAACTTCAGGATACTCCACACCGTGACTTCCTGTCTGGTGCTGTCTTAATGACAGTGAATTTACGAGATCTGTAAGCAGCCGTGAAGAGGGAGAGATGCAAGGCAAGGGAGGGGAGCGGCTCAAACGTTCCCTGCACACTCAAAAAAAACATTATAAAATAAAGATTGCCCACGAGTCTTTGATCTCAAATCAAGTCAATTCCCGAGTCTTTCAGGGTCGAGTCCAAGTCAAGTCTGGAGTCTCAAAAAATGCGACTCCAGTGCAACTCGAGTATGAGTCTTTAACCAGAGTGTCCATCTCTATGCTTTATCAGAAGGGCTTCTTTTATTTTCAATGAGTGATTGATAAAAGTTTGCAAAAATGTCCTATCCTTGATCACCAAAAGTTGATTTAAGCAAAAAGTTCCTGTCTAAACTCATCATTTCACCAAAAGAGTGATCATGAGTGATGAGGCAGTGCTGTAAAGCACTTAACTCCCTTTGAAAGTTTAAAGTCTGAACTTTGTGCCTCCTCAGATAATGATTCAATTATTACCGCTGAGCTTTATCAGGATCATCAGAAGACACAATGATCAGTTTGGGAGTGGCTTTTCACCCCGAGAAGGAGTGGGGTACAAAGACACGCTCTCTGTGATCTTCACTTTCAGCGTCTGTCCAATTGGATAAGCTATCAGCTGCACTAACATTTCTTTTATGGCAAGCAAGGCTTTTTTATTTAATCTTCTTCTACAAGCTTGAAGATTTTAGGGGCTCAGAGGAAAGCCCAAATAAGATCTTTCTTAGTGTTAATTAAAATGACACTACAAAGTGTTATCGTGGTAATAAGACCCTCGATCCCGGCTTACAGCTCTGTACTCGTGTTTAATGAAATGGACCTCGCAGCTCTTGAGGATCTCATGCAGAAACACTGAACATACTCACACAAGTTGATTTTGTGAGAATTTGTGAGCCTTTGTATAAATCCTGTGACATATTTAACTCCATGACTGTAAATGATGTCTTAGATTTAGATGTATGTCATCCAAAGGGCTGACCTTTAAGCTCTCGTGTCAGGGATCACTTCTTCAAACGGCAAAGGCTGAAACTTTTGACCTTTGGGGAGAGTAAGTCTTTTCTTACAGAAGTAGATGGTCAAGACAGCCTGCTAACATTCAAATGAAGCATCAGAACAGAAAGAAAAGGTGATTTAAGTGACTGTCAGGTTTTGGACCAACAAGTCTTGTTGATGCCAGAAGGTCATAACAAAGGTAATTTTGGAGGCTTTGCAAGTTTCCAGACTTAACATACTTTACAGTTGCTTATTCTTTATCTCAACATGTCTGTCTAATTTGTGTTTGCCATGAAGATCAACTGAGTTGCCTTGGGTATTCAACCTTTTTTCATCCATTCGTCAAAAAGTTCCTCAATTCTAAATTTCTAGGTCATGCTCACAAAAATAGAACAATAATATGCCTTCAGTCTTGTCTATTCCTGTCATGTAGGTATGGAAATGAACACATCAGCAACTGGAATTTTAACTGTTAATACCCCAAAAGTCTGACAAATTCCATGTTTGTAAGGCTGTTATCATGCACACGGGCAACAGGTTGAATTATCCCCCCGAGAATACACAGACCAGAGCATGCTGAATTTGGTTTTGTGATAGTTTGTGATAATTCCATGCATTAGACGTCGTAATGTAAGTAACATTTTCATGTTCATGTTATATAGAAATACTCAAAATTCAGTATTTTATAAATTCTAGGTCCCAGCAAGTCACTGAAGACCCTTCAGCTGGTTTAAAATCCTGCAGCCAGTGTACTTACTAGAACTAGGAGAAGAGATCCGTTACTCCTTCACTGGCTTGCCATAAAATCTAGAATAAAATCCAAGATTCCAATTTCAAATATTAATGTATTTCTTCACAGAGAAGAAGCTCAGCCAGTGTTAGGAGGAACTGAAATGAGAATGAATCCAGATCCTACATCTTTACATTATTCTTGAAAACCTGAAAAGTTCCTGCGGCCTCCAAGGAAAGTTTCCTCCCCTTCCAGCTTTATTAATCACCACCCCAATTAAAAAAGAAGGCCCATTTAAGAGTATGTTTTGTTCCTCAGTAATCAGTTAGGAGTAAACAACAAGCTGCTCCCTCAGACATTAACAGTGCGATGATTACTGTGGCCCCGTGGTTCAGAGAGTTTAACACTGGTGTATAATCAGGCCTGATGCGAGCGGGGAAGTATAAGGGACGCTGGGTGCATGACTAACCGCTGTGAAAACGGAA